>CM038631.1:1511130-1581130 GCA_021554675.1 Leuciscus idus | reverse complement strand
CACTGACAGGAGAAATAATCAGGATGAATAATCCGTTTGATGAGAAGCGCGCGCCCAGTGAACGTCGCAAATGCGCATCAAAACATTGTGCAAATAGAATCCGTCGTTAAAACATCAGACCAAACGCATAATACTGGGGTGTTTTCTGTGCATCGCTCTCTCGAGGTTGTGTTGTGAGTGTAATCAGTGCTGCAGATGTGCAGTGATGCTGCAGGGATACGGAGACACACGCGCGTGGTACCGCGCCTCTCTGATTGGTCGGTATTTGACAGGGGGCGGGGCTTGTGCTGTCAACACGACAACTTACATTTATTTGAGTCAAAAACTACTTTCAGACAGCACAAAGAAATGTATGTATACACTTTATGGCTTATAAAGACTTTATAAACCCTGATATATTAACCTTTATTAAAAATAAATTAAAATAAAAAACAAATTATCATTGTTAAACACAAGCACAATAAATCCAAGTTGCATAAATAGAAAGAGAGAATAATATAAATTCCATAAATACATAATTGTGAAATAATACATTACGCAAGGTATACAAGTAAATTATAACGAACTAAAGGGCTTGAAATTGAATCCTCGCGAGATTGCGCGATGTTTTGTTTGTGTGAGTGACATCATAGCTGTCGTTGTGTCCTGTCTGTGTGCGCTCGCGCGTCATCCGCATCATTCAGCCGTGTATTTCTCCTTTCAAACTGCAGTAAAGAAACACACACCGCATATAAATTCATATTAAACTGCTTTTACATAACGCGCTGCAATGGCCGACCCGAAGTATGCCAACCTGCCGGGCATCGTAAGTGATTCATTCAGTCCATATCAACAATAACAGTGCGGTATATTAGCATTAGCATTAGCCGAGGCTAGCGGTCTGAGGGGATTCGGAGCGAAACATTCATATATAAATTCACATTTACAGACTTACTAAGTGTCCTTAGTAAATATAAGACGCACAAGATTGTAATGGAGTAATGGAGTTATTTGACATTCTTGAATTTCTAGATTGTTAAGAGGTGTGTTAGCTTACGTTTGCGACGAATGCTTGTTAAACATAACAGACAGAGTTAATAAATATCGCTTAAAATACAGATTTTCCAGCAATCACTGTTGCTTATATGTTGTGTAAAGGGGCTGTTGCACACCTTTATTTTGTAGGTATGCTGTGAGAAATAGATGTTAAGATGCTAAGGGCGTTGGCCAGATGTAAGATTGCTGGATTATAATGTCAATATTTTAATATGTCATGTTATTGCAGTCTTTTATTATGCTTATGTCAGTCTGTGTTGTTTACATTAGCAATACTGTAAGTCTACGGTGCTTACTTACAGGTTTTTACATTTGTCCCCTCAGTCTTTAAAATTACATCCATAAATAGTTTTATTCAGTTTTTTCCTCCTGCTTTTTTTGGATATTAAATGTAAATTAAATGTATATAAAGTTTGTGTGTCACGGTACTGTACCGGTCAAAAGTTTGGAAACATGACTATTTTTTATGCTTATGAAAAAAGTATCTTATGCTCATCAAGTCTGCGTTTATTTGATTAAAAAATACAGAAAAAAACAGTAATATTGTGAAATATTCAAAGCTGAATTTGCAGCATAATTTCTCCAGTCTTCAGTGTCACATGATCCTTCAGAAATCACTCTAATATGATGATTTATTATCGTGCTGCTTATTTTTTTTTTTTATAACGTGATACTTTTTTTTCAGGATTCATTGATGAATAAATAGCTAATAAAGAACAATATTTATTTAAAATTTAATCACAGCTTTGATCATTGAAATAAACTATATTTACAATTACATTAAAATAGAAAATTATTATTCAAAATTTGAATTATATTTCACAATATTACTGTTTTTTTCTGTATTTTTGATCAAATAAATGCAGGCTTGATGAGCATAAGAGACTTCTTTCAAAAACATTAAAAATAGTAATGTTTTACTATTTTGACCGGCACTGTATATATACAGTCAGTGTATACACACACACACACACACACACTAGAGGATTTAAGTCTGATATGTGCCTTTGACATTATATTACTGAAGTGACATTATTATTAAAATGACATAATTTCCTCACAGGCCTCCAACGAGCCGGACGTCTATGAGACGAGTGATCTGCCCGAGGATGATCAGGCGCAGTTTGAGTCGGTGAGTATCTGTGTGTGTGTGTGTGTGTGTGTGTGTGCAGTGACTCACATTAGAGCTAATTCTACTTTCCCTCCCCGTTCACTAACCCACCATCACTGTTTGACCCGCTCCGGATGCTAGTTTGTGCAAGTAAGACGTCCATGTTTCTCTAATGCAGTAAATGCATGGGTTGAAATCTTCCTGCCTTTCGCCTGTTTTCTAATCCGGGACAGTCACACAATTAGAATTAATAATTTTCTCTTATTTTAATTAAGAACAGGTTCTTATATAACTAGTTTTGCCTGTGTGTGTATGTTGTGGGCTTATTATTACATTATGATAAAGGTGTGAATGTGAATTGGTAAAAGTGTGTTACAGGTTGTAACCTGCTCTATATAGTTATTCAGTTATAATGAATAACCTCGATGACTCAATGACTGGTTTACTCCTGTAATATTATCACTTTGTTTATAGAATATGGCTAGTGTATTCAGGGATTCTAACTTAAATATGTAAACTTAATGCTGTTTGTTAGAAGAACTAACAGTAAGTTCCTGAGAAATGGTGTGGAGTGACGTTTAGCTGTTTAAGTGTGTTTTAAGGAACAAAAGGTGGTAAATTTGACCGTTTGACAGAAGTTGTGTGTGTGTGTGTGTTTGTGTGTGTGTGTGTGTTTTCACTAACTTCCTTCTATCACTCTGCTTATAGAATATGTTCTTATATTGTATAAAGCACTTTAAAAGTGCTATATAAATAAAAATGTACTTCTAGGGCTGCACAATTTGTAAGAAAAAAAAATCTAAATTGAAATTTTTTAGAGAAATTTTGTGATGTAAAATGCAATTTAAAAAAAGTTTGCTGTGCTTATTTAAAGGGCTGCACAATTTGGCCAACATTTTTTTATTATATCAGTATGAATATAAAATAACAATTATAAAAATATAATTTTTTTATATTATTAATATTACCAAATAAAAATGTTATACAAAATATTAATATTGTAATATTTTACCGTAAAATCTGAAAGTATTTAGGAGAAATAATTAGTGCTGGGCAACAATTAATCGCATCCAAAATAAAAGTTTGTATTTACATAATATATGTGTGTGTACTGTGTATAATTATTTTGTGTGTTATTTATATATTAAATATTTATAATTTATATAGAATATAAATTATGTTGAAATATATATACGGGCTACACATGCAAATATTTTTCAAATATATACATGCATATGTGTATATTTATATATATACAAAATAATTATACACAGTACACACACATGTATTACGTAAAGACAAACTTTTGTTTTGGTTTCGATTAATCGTTGCCCAGCACTAGAAATGATATAATAATACTTTAATAATTACTAGTATTCATGGGTGTTTATTTTTATTTTTTTGTATTTAATTTAATTTTTATATTGGCCTTAAAGCAGCGCACATTTATTTTTGGTTACACTTCATTTTAAGGTGTCATTGTTACAGTGTAATTATATATTTAAGTACTGAGTAATATTAATGAACTACATGTTCTTACTATAGGGTTAGGGTAGGATTTGGTTGAGGGTTAGTTGCATGTAATTAACTGTTATTACTATGGTAAGTACATGTAACATGTCACATGTCTCATGGGTATATCTGAGGCAATAGCCATTGTATGGGTCAAAATGATCGATTTTTCTTTTATGGCAAAAATCATTAGGATATTAAGTAAAGATCATGTTCCATGAAGATATTTTGTAAATTTCCTACCGTAAATATATAAAACATGTATTTGTGTGAGTGAATGCTGCACAATCGTGAACATAAATGAACAACTTTAAAGGAGATTTTCTCAATGTTTTGATTTTTTTGCACCCTCAGATTCCAGATTTTCAATAGTTGTCCTATCCTAACACACCATACACCAATGGAAAGCTTATTTATTCAGCTTTCATATGATGTGTAAATCTCAATTTCAAAAAATTGACCCACGTGACTGGTTTTGTGGTCCGGGGTCACACATGTAACAAGGAAACTGTAATCGCAGTCTTTGTGATTTGCAATTATGGTTTTATTTTGATGAATTGTGCAGCCCTTCTCCCTCCAGTCTCTCCGTATGTGTGTAACTCTGATCTGGATGCATTGCTTCCCTCATCCTTCTTATTCCTGAAGTGATGGAGTCTGTGTCACTAACATCTGCTCTCTTCCCAGAACAACACGACTAATGTTTGACATGCTCATTTCCGCAGACTGTCTCGTGTGTTTGAGTGCTTTCAGCATTTGCTCTTGTGTAAAGCTCTTCTTAGCAGATGGAGATAACATTACCCACTGACCTGAGAGCAGTTTTGTGTTCATAAGATGATCAGATGAAGAAATGCAGGATCAGTTGTAGGAACGAGACCCTGCGGCTCTAAATAAGACTGATGAAATATACAAGCAATCCAGTGATACTCACAACACAGCGCTCTGTTCTCCCTTCCCTTCAGCTCCTGTTGTGCATGTCATATGATAACTACATTAATATCTCTCTCTCTTTCTCTTCCTCACTCTCTTCTGTTTTTCTCTTTCTCTTTTGCTCTAACTGTCTTTGGGGACCCAAGGAGCTGGTAAGAGTTTCTGATTCCCCTTTAACACCCAGTGACTCTTCTAAACCAATCAGATCGCGATCTGTGCATGTGCATCTGTGAACTCCACACGCATTTGGACTAATGCTTCCCCTTCTGAGCATTAATGTGATTGGCAATACTGAGCAATAATTAATGCCCTGTAAAGTGCAGACTAGTATTAGATCTCTTTAATCTCTTAACTATCACCGCCTTAACTATCACTTGTTTTAATAATCATATATTAGGTATAATTCGAAAGCTTAGAAACTCAAAAATTCATCCTGTGAAAACCATTTTGAAATTGGACATTGCGTTACCATGGAAATGGTACTTTAAATTCTTTTAGCTGGCTCCTCCCCTAGTGGGCGTCGTCAGGTTTCATATATTTCAAAATTTATTTTTACTACTTTATTATCATCATATAAGATATCGTCGGATAGGTCTGAGTCTTAAGGTTCCATATTTAGTGACTATTTTGTGATAGAAGTGATATTTGGACAGAAATGTATTAATTTGTTACAGGAAAATGCATCAAAAAAATAATTCAATGGAATGTGGTCGACACCCAGTGGATGTTTTTGGTACAGAACAAAATCTCAAAATCAAAATCTTTTTGTGATATCAATTTTAAATTTGGAACACAACTTTGTTAGAAATATGGCTTTGATTTTATAGTAAAATTATTTGTAAAATATATATTTTATATAAAATAAAAAATGTTTATGAAATAAGTCTCTTATGCTCATCGTTGCTCATGCGTTTATTTGGTAAAAAATTTGTGAAGTATTAAAAGCTTTAAGATTTTGATCTTGGTCACATGATCCTTCAGAAATCATTCTAATATGCTGATTTATTATCAATGCAGGAAACAGTTGTGCTGCTTAATATCTTAAAGGTATAGCGGAGGATCTTTCCAAATTTTAGATAAGACCCGCCCTCTCCACTTTTTGAAAAGTTTGATTGATTCACCAGAATGATTGACAATTAGGAGGACCAATAGTTTAGACTACCCACCAGGAAGTAAAACATCCTCCGCTATACCTTTAATATTTGATTAACAGTAAATCTAAACTTTCATAACTTTTTCATACTTAACATAGGTCTATATTCTAAAGCAATCTTGGATTACAAACATTTAAGTTTGGATAGTGCATTTTCACATTTATTCTCAAAAGGGGGTGACCGTTAAGGGGTTAAACATTTGACAGGAACATTACAATGTAAAATGTCGAAGCAAAATTAGTCAGTCGGTTCGTGAGATTCGTAAAGGTCCTGCATCATCTCTGGTTCTCCGTCATGTCCTCGTCTCAGTGATTCTCCAGAAATGAGAAGTCTGTATCTGTAACATATGTGCTTTAAATGATGGTGAAAATGCCCTTCGTTCTGACATTCCCAGCCAATTAAAAACAGAAAAGTGTCAAATACCGTGTGGGTTCACCGTACGCTTGCATTCATCAGTCTGTGGAAGTGTGTGTTCATGTTTCTCCAGCTTAATGGCCACAGTAGACGCCTCAGAGCAACGAACAGACGTTTCAGCTTCATAGTGTTCTTTCATAATGAACTTTTAGTAGTTTTTACTAAATTAAATGTACATTTAAAGCAGGGAATGAGCCATAGAAAGCACCCTAGTAGTAACACACTAAACAGTTTTGCAGTCAAGCATAGATGTTTTCAGTTTGCTGCAGTATTTTAGACAATTCTGGAGCTTATTAAACACCGTCGGCTTGAATCTCCTCCTGTCAGATTGATGTGTGTGTTTGAGAGGATAAATTGTTTGGTGCACGCACTGATGCATGATGGTCTACGAGTCACGTGTTTCTGTTTGAGTGAATTAAATCAGTTGAGCTGCACAAAAGTCCTGTGTGATCACGACACGCACGTCACTCTTAAAATCAACATTTCAATCAGCCACGCCGGGCTTAGCTGCCTCAAAGATTCAGCCAATCAGAGCTTCAGAAGCGTCTCCTTTATGATCAGCTGCATGCGTTTCTTGTGTGATTGGTTGATAACTCGTCTCACAGGAGGAGCTGTGCAGCGACAGCGTGGAACGGATCGTCGTCAATCCCAACGCCGCTTACGACAAGTTCAAAGACAAACACGTCAGCACCAAGGGTTTGGGTGAGTACAGAGTACAGATAAGAAAATCTCACATCTTTGTTATGTTTGTTGTTGTTGTTCTCATTTGTTACACTCTTGTGAATGTTTAAATGCAAACTTTAAATTTCACTGGTCGTTTTCGTAAGAGACGAGATTAGGGCTGCACGATAATGGTTAAACTGATAATCATGATTATTTTCATTTGAGAAACTACAGAGAAAGAGAACTTCATCAGACAGCAAGTCAATACAAATTGCATGATTTTGATCAACGCTTTGTGATGCGTCTTCACATCAGATCTTCTTAGCGACACATTTCGGTTGCAAATGAGACAAAGTACAGATCCAGATCGCTCAGCAAATTCGTACTGCAAAGAAAAATAGTCTACTTGTTGATACACACTGAAAACTGTCAGTGGCTGTCGTTTTCAACTGATTCACATCATGAAAACTGGTAAAAACATCAACTTCAAAAAATAGAACCGTGAAACTCATTTAGAAACAGATTTACTCAGACAAACACCAAAAGTGGCTTGTGAAGAAACAGACTTGGCTGTATAACAATTTCATGCAAACAGAATATCGCTGTGGAGATCAGTGCTTTTTCCGCAGCGTAGATCGCGCGTGCAGGGTTGCCAGATTGCACAGATTAAGTAAAACACTGAGCATAAAATGTAAGAGAAAAGCTCTGTGTGGTTGATTTAAGCTATTTAGATCTGGCAACCACAAACATCAACGCTAGTGGGGACATGTTAACAATGCAAGATAAGGCAAATGTCAAATGAAAAAAGCGTTTTCAGGATAAATAACGAGCGGGCAAATATCGCGATTATTTAAAATTAATCGAGAGAGGCAGATATCGTTATCGCGATTAAAATACGATTAATCGTGCAGCCCTAGACGAGATGCATTCAAGCTGTTATAATGATTTTTGATAGCGTCTAAATGATGTTTCAATAAAGATGGTTAATTTATAATTTATGTTTGTCAACAAAGTAAGGATTTGATCAACAGTATAGTTTACAGATGTGTAAATTCAGTCAGAGAAACTGGATCTGGTTTTGCTTGTGTCTGATTAATGTTTTACTTTATTATAGTAAACAAAAACCATTAGATTTTTTTTTTACTTGAGATGAATTTTTTTTACCAGAAATTAAAGATCCACTTTGATCTGATTGGTTACAAGGTAGTTTGTGACGTCAGAAACACCAGCGATTTCAAAGCGTGTGTTTGAGACTGTCTTTGGTTCACTGCAGTTTTAAGGAGGAAATACTCAGCAATGTCGACTTATGAACTTACACATGGTTTGTCTTAAAGCAGATTAAAAACACCACATAGACACATAAACTACATTAAAAGCTGGATTTTCAACAAATATATTTTATATCAGCTAGTTGCCAATGCAACATTTCTCATTTTCATGTAGTTTAACTTGATGTACTAAAATAAATAAAAATGTATCAAAAAAGAATTAAAATGAAAAAAACGCACAACAAAATTACTAAAAATTATATAAAATAATATATATATATACGCACAATATTAATAAGATCTATAATACTATTTTAATGATGCTAAAATAAGACTGGTGTGATTGTGTGCAGATTTCTCGGACCGCATCAGTAAGACCAGCAGGGTGGGCTACGAGTCTGGAGAATACGAGCTCGTGAGTGATTCGAACCGCTTCATGATTCCTTTGGTTTATTGGAGTCCCTCATGGTTTGTCCTGATTAATGTCCTCTGGTCCTGCAGTTAGCCGAGGGCTGTGGCGTGAAGGAAACTCCTCAGCAGAAGTATCAGCGGCTGGTGAACGAGATTCACGAGCTCTGCCAAGATGTGGAGCGTATTCAGGTCAGCACTAAACATCGGCTTTTCTTTCGTTTCCCCCCGAGTTCTCATATACTCTCACCATCTGCAATATTCACATGAAATTTGATTAAAAAAATAAAAATAATACATGACTATAAATAAGTGGAAAAACACAATAATAGTGGAATCTAATAGAAAGGAAAAAAAGTAATAAATTATAAAATAATAATCATTTATAACAATAATTTTTCACAGTATAGGTTGAGTTGGTTCTTTATACCGGAAACTATATCAGTTATTTTATTTTATTTTATTTATATATTATTTATATATTTTTATTTTAGTTATTGGACTTTATTTTTATTTAAATTTTATTGTGTGCTTTTGTCATGTTATTAATTTATTTTTTATTTATTTTTTATATTGCTACTTAGGTTTAATTCATTTTCATTTCAGGTTTTAGTTTTTATTTAAACATCTGCTTCTCTTTCATTCATGTGAGTTCTCATATCACATTCTGCAATATTCCATAGAAAAGATACAAAGTGTCAATTTTGATTTCATGGTGACTTTAATTACATGACTTTTGTTATTTACTTTGTTTCCACCCCTGAAGAAAGCAGTGCTGCTGACAAACAGCTCATGTTTTACTGTGACGTTCATGCATGTGTGTGTGTGTGTGTGTGTGTGTGTGTCCTGCAGGTCACCACTAAAGAGAGCAGTGCCGAGGAGCGCTTGACTCCGGTGGCTTTGGCTCAGCAAGCGGCTCAGCTCAAACAGCAGCTGGTTTCTGCTCATCTGGACTCTCTGCTCGGACCCAACGCCCACATCAACCTCACCGACCCTGACGGAGCTCTAGCCAAGTGAGTCGAGACTTCTGTGGCCGCTTGCAGAAACTGCTCAGACTAGTCTTAAAGGGGTGGTATAATGAATAATGCCCCTTTTTACAAGATGTAAAATAAGTCTCTGATGTCCCCAGAGTGTATGTGAAGTTTTAGCTCAAAAAACCTAACAGATAATTTTTTTATAGCATGTTAAAATTCCCGCTTTGTTTTGTGTGTCCCTTTAATGACAGCTTGAGGGGGGTGTATTTTTTTTTTATAACTCATCCGTTTAAATTAAATTGAGCCTTAAAGTTCTGCATAATTAAGGGCGTGGCCACTTGAGTGACAGGTGGATTGCCGCTGATGTCACTACTAGCCGTTTGTCTGCTGTCTGTTAGCATCACGTCACCTCAGCTAATTCGCCTCGCTGCACATTTCTGTTTATCCGGGAGTGACGTGCGGCCAAGATGGCGACGGCCGGCTCCGCCCACTTTGGGCTTCAAAAACGCTCTTCAGAAACAACGTCACGGACACTACGTTAAAATTTTTTTTACAGTCTATGGTTCTAACACATCCTGATCAACAAACAGGGTTCGTACGGGTGCTTGAAATCCTTGAAAATGCTTGCATTTTGGATAAAATGCTTGAAATTGTAACTGTATTTCTTTCACAACAAATACTTATCTAACGTTAACTACCCGCAACTTAAAACCTGCAAACGTTAGCCCAGCGCATAACAACAATCGCTGATTGCTGAACAGAAATCGTGTCAGATGGAGTGTCATACAAGTAGCCAACTGTAAGCTTGAGGATGGCCTTATGCAATATTTACACTGCTCTTATTCCAGTAGATTAATGTATATGTCTGGGCAATGAAATACATTTATTTATTAATTTATTAATTTAGGCTATTTATCTGTCAGAGTCCTTCTGGGTTAAAATGGAATTACAGGTTGTTGTTGCACTGTCTGTTTTGTTCAGACCTCGTCTATATCAAGAATGTGTCCCAAAACCAAGGCCTGTAAAATATTTCTGTTCAAATCCTGTGTCTTCATATCTTCAGCCCTTGAAATTACTTCAGTTTTACAGCCTGAAAATCTAGGAAGCAATATTTGGACATTAATATAATGAAAGTATTATTCATAGGCATTATCTACTTAAACGGTGATACATTTTGAAAAATAAAACTTGTGATTTGCTTAAATATCTGATCCTTCTGCTATTACAAAACACAATTTTGGCTGTTTATAGCATTATCTCTTTTAATGTGATGAAAACACTAAATAATAATTTTGACTATGTATTGGTATGTAATTTACGGTGGTGTAAGGTGCTGGAAAAAGCTTTAAAATGGACCTTGAAAGTGCTTGAATTGGACCTTGGAAAAGGTGTACGAACCCTGAATACAACACAGAACATGATGATTTATCATATCGGAGTTTCCTGCTTTTACATGTGTGTGAAGCATCTCTTCTTCTCTGTTTCTCTCGGCGCAGGCGGTTGTTGACTCAGCTGGAAGTGGCGCGGGGCGTTCGGAGCGGTTCAGGAGGAGAGGGAAAGACAGCGCCGCCCAAAGGCCCGGATGGAGTGATTCTCTACGAGCTTCACAGCCGACCAGAGCAAGAGAAGTTCACTGAATCTGCCAAGGTATGGCTTCGTATAACATCCGGCGTACTGGTAAACGGATCACAAAATTCACGGTTCGGATCATTTACGGTTTTTGAGCCACGGATCGGATCATTTTTCGGATCGGCAATAAAAAAGAGACTCTTTTCAGACTCAAAACAGAGCGATCTCTGTCAGTGATGTGCGTATTCGTTCAGTAGATCCAACCAGTTACATGCCCCTCTTCACAGCCGAGCTGAAATGCTATTTGCTGACGTTACGCAAATGAGACCTAACCAATACTGTCGTATTTTTTAAAGATGTTTTACAGTTTTTAGAGAAGTGCATGACATGAATAAAACGTAATGAATTCATTTTTGATAATACAAAATGAACACAAAACACCACTGCGTACAGTAGCTAGTCAAGTCAATTGTTCAAAGTGCAAAATACCACAAAACTAAGACTAAAACACACATATAAGAAAAACAGGTAAAGAGAAGTGTAAATTTAAATCAAGTAAACAGTCAACCTCCCGCCCACCAAGTGAAAATGACAATGTTAATTTGTCTTTGTTGCATTTAACCACCAGCTTGCGTTATTAAACTGTTTTCATTACAATGGTAAAGTGTAAATTTCTTTCTTTGATGCAAATATGTGAACTTCACGAGCCTAGCTCTATCTGTTCGCCATCATTATTGTTTATTATTATTATGTAAGATTATCTCGTCCCGGGCCCAGGCAACACTGTCAGCTGGCCTGCTTGCGAGTCCTGAGTTTTTTGCCTGCGTTTAAAATAGTTTGAATGTGTAAATTGGCAAGACAAAACGCGTCCAAATTATACAATTTCACTCTATGATGGTTAAATTTAGCAGTTAATCTGCGAATTGCATGCGTGCTTAACGGTGGGACAGCTGCTCCGTACGGATCATCTGCAATCCTATCAAAAATCCTGTGATCAAATACCTAATCCGTTGTGATGTCACTTCCTGATGTGTTTCCTGACGCACAGCTTCTCTCTGTGACTGTAGGTCGCCGAGCTCGAGAGGCGATTGGCTGAACTGGAGATGTCGATCGGCTCCGGCTCGGATAAACAGGTGAACGAGACATGTTTACCAGCTAAACTGATGGAGTTGATGCGCACACACACACACACACACACACACACACACACACACACACACACACACACACACACACACACACACACACACACACTCTGATAGAGTTGGTGCACGAGACACGTTTACCAGCAATACTGATGGAGTTGATGCTTTTAATCCTATAAAGCCACATATTTGATACATGAATTTCTAAAGCCTCTAAATGATGAACATGATCTGATAAACCTGTCAGTCTCCTCCAGTCCTTTTGTCTCTGATTGACAGTTTAGACTCTTTTATAAAGTAAAAGTCTTTTAGTTTAATTGTACAAACGTCCTTCAGCTCGTGTCTTTATGATCTGAAATCTGCACTGATTTTTATCAAGTAAACATAAGAATAATTTCGATATTGTTAGTAATATTTAAACTGGACTGAAGCAGGTTTACTTGATTATCCATCATCATTTAATATAAAAATCACGAGTGTCAAACTGAGGAAGGTTTATATGTTCGTCTCTCAATCATCATTGTATTGCGTTATATGTTTTAAAACTACAGAGCTTTGAACATAAAACTAAGCATTTAAATATGATCTTATTATAAGACATATTATTGGCAGATATTGATATTTATATGCATTTTATGTAAGTATCTGCTACTGATAGAAAGATCTCACTGATTTACAAGCATCAGAATTTCATATAAATATCAGAATCTGCAGCAAACTGCATATTTTTGCTCAGTTTTGAGTAAAATTGAGCTGTTTTTCCTCCATATTCTCACTATATCAGACTATATGAGCCATAAAAGCCTGATGCATCAAATATGATACTAAACATAAAACACACATGCAAACTTTTGAACCTTTTGTGTGTTTTTTTTTTTAGGGTCCGCTCAGTGCCGGGGTCCAGGGAGCCAGTCTGACGGTGAACACACACATACACACACACTGATCAATAAACAGCACCATTAATATTAACAACCAACATCTTGACTGTCAAAGAGTCGCATTAATGAAAATAAAAGGAGTTTAACATGCATGTTAGTGACTGGAATCACCAGAAAATACATAGATAGCAGATTAGGAGACCACTTGACAACTTGATGTAGAATGAGTGAATGTCGTTATGTGATGGGAGTAATAATATCTCATAACTCATAGGACACTATCGAGCTTCTGCAGGCTCGTGTCAGTGCGCTGGACGCCGCCACACTGGACCAGGTGGAAGCCCGACTACAGGTGAACATGAGGATATCATCATCATCATATGAGTATACAGTCAAACCAAACATTATTCAGACACCTTCAACATTTCTCACATTATCAGTTTATTCACGATAGAAAATAGTAATAAAATATGAGCAGAACTCAGTTGATATTTGACTGGTTTTGTCCGTCCTTCTGTTAGACTGTCTCACACATGAATTATGTTGAATATCTGTCAGCTGTTAAATTTAACTACACAATTAGATAATACCAGTTTAGCTCAACCAATCACCAAGCAATGCTTCATTTTGTTCAGTCTGTGTGTAAAAAGAGCATTAGCAATTAAAGACAAAACACTTCAGCAAAACATGATCAGCTCAAAGTGTCTGAGTAATATTTGGTCACAATTTGTATAAATGTTACAGGTAGTCACTGTATGAAGAATTTTTGGGTGTGATATGTCACAGTTTACTTTATTTTGCTCTCCTCACTTACATAAATAAACTATAGTGTCCTGCACACACTAGTAAAGAAATATCAAAAATGAAATCTCTGAATAGTTTTTGGTTTGGCTGTATATGGAGCTGTTACTGTGGAGACTGACTGCGGTGTGATTTCTTCCAGAGTGTTCTGGGGAAGATGAATGAAATTGCCAAACACAAGACGGCCATCGAGGATGCTGAGACCCAGAATAAGGTGCGTCCCACATGAATGAATGAACCAGGTGTTGTGTACTGATGACATCATCAGATGCAGTATGAGCAAGTGTCGTGTACTGATGACATCGTCAGATGTAGTATGAGCAAGTGTCGTGTACTGATGACATCGTCAGATGTAGTATGAGCAGGTGTCGTGTACTGATGACATCATCAGATGTAGTATGAGCAGGTGTCGTGTGTTTCAGGTGTCTCAGCTGTATGATGTGGTTCAGAAGTGGGATGCGATGGCCACGTCCCTCCCACAGGTGGTGCAGAGACTGACGGCTGTCAAAGAACTGCATGAACAGGGTATTCTTTCACTTTATCATCACTTTCATCTCTATCACTTCATCACTTTCACTTCATCATCCCTTTCATCACTTTCACTTCATCATCCCTTTCACCCCTTTCACTTCATCATCCCTTTCACCCCTTTCATCACTTTCACTTCATCACTTTCACTTCATCACTTTCACTTCATCACCCCTTTCATCACTTTCACTTCATCATCCCTTTCACCCCTTTCATCACTTTCACTTCATCATCCCTTTCACCCCTTTCATCACTTTCACTTCATCATCCCTTTCACCCCTTTCATCACTTTCACTTCATCATCCCTTTCATCACTTTCACTTTTTCATCCCTTTCATCACTTTCACTTCATCATCCCTTTCATCACTTTCACTTCATCACCCCTTTCAATACCTTTTTAATTGGCTAGAAAATTATGCAAAATGTAAAAAAAAGTCAAAAATGTTCCTAAAATGGTCTCATTTTCTTTCTGCAAAATATAATATAAAAAAATAATGATCATTATTATTATTATAATTATTATTAACCCCCAAAATAATAGTACTACTAATAATACAATTGTTGTTGTTATTATTATTAATCCCCCATCCAAAAATGTGATTGTTATTATTGTTATATAATAATTATTGTTTGGATATTTTGAGAGGGCGTACTTGAGAAAATACGAGAGAGGCCGTTCATGTCCAATTTACAACTAGCAATTTCCAATTTCCGAATAGGAATTTTTCAACCTGGAAACTCGTATTTATGATGATTCCAAAAATGTTATTGTTAATAATAATTACAGATCATTGTAAGTTAAGTTCTATAGCAGCCAAATATTTTATTATAAATTATTATTATCATAATCCTCCCCCAAAACAATAACAAACCTCATCAAAATAATAATTATTATTAGAATAATTGCAGATTGTTTTAAGATAATCTGTTGTTCTATAGCAGAAACATATTTTTTTTGTGGGGCGAAAGAAGACTTAGATATTTCTGTACAGTTTCATGAGATTCATTTTCAGTAATTACTTTATGATGCAGCGACCAAAATTAAGTCACAATCTCGAACTTCGAATTAAAAAATGGAATTGTCGCTGCTGCCACGCCCCCATGCCACGCCCCCATGCCACGCCCCCATGCCACGCCCCCATGTCACGCCCCCATGCCACGCCCCCATGTCACGCCCCCATGTCACGTCCAGTCGGCTTGCCAAGCGGAAAAAAGCACGATGCTAAATCATAAATCATCAGATGTATGTACAATAACATTACGATGTCCAGCAATCGATTTAAATAGTACATTGGATTTAATTTGTCGTTTAATGAGGTCTAATATATGTTGTTAGTGGTGAGAATTTTCACGTGAATAAATACATTGATCCGACAATTTTAAGCGTGTATTTAAATGGTCCAGTTGCAGAACTTTTGCCAAGCGTGTCAGAGGTTCTGGGCTCTAATCCGCACTCGTATAGGTTTATTTTTCCTCATCAAAACCGATGATGTTTATCAGTGGTTGTATATCAGGCAGGGACACGTTTGTGTGCATGTTGTCTTGCAATTTCACCGGAACGAATAGAGAGTCTCTGAAACGGATTGAAGCACGCGTCCGAGTGAAGACTGTGCGCGAGGCCACAAGAGAACACAGTCTCCGCGCCACTGATCGCAACGAGCACTTTGATCACTTGACTTCAAAAGCAACACATTTCAGCGCTAGATCGCCTCTTATTTATTAACAAACGAACTAAATGAATGCTCTGCTAGTGAACTGGAGATGTTTTATTTATTTGTATTAGTATATTAGTGCCGCGAGATGTTTCAAAAGTGGTGGGGACAATATCGACCTTAGCAAAAAGTGGTGGCCACATGTCCCACCCGTAAATTACGCCTATGCATAAAAGTCTAGTCAAAAAATGGCATGGCAACCTGTGCTGTAAACCATGGTAACCTGTGCTTTTTTTTTTTTTGAATCGAATCGAAAATGTAATCGAATAGAGGATTTGGAGAATCGTGACACCCCTAGTCCAAATACAGGAAGTATTCATGCCGTTTGTACAGGTGTGTATTATTACTTTATTCTTCTTTCCGTGGTGTTTCAGCGATGCAGTTTGGCCAGCTGTTGACCCATCTGGACACGACACAGCAGATGATCAACAACTCTCTGAAGGACAACACCACTCTTCTGACACAGGTAACGCTCGTGAAATACACTACAACCAACATTTACTCAGACACCTTCAACATTTCTCACAGTATCACAGTTTATTCGCTATAGTTTAGAAAATGGTAATAAAATATGAGCAGAACTCAGTTGATATTTGACTGGTTTTGTCCGTCCTTCTGTTAGACTGTCTCACACATGAATTATGTTGAATATCTGTCAGCTGTTAAATTTAACTACACAATTAGATAATCCCAGTTTAGCTCAACCAATCACCAAGCAATGCTTCATTTTGTTCAGTCTGTGTGTATAAAGAGCATTAGCAATTAAAGACAAAACACGCAAGCAAAACATGATCAGCTCAAAGTGTCTGAGTAATATTTGGTCTCAAATTTGCATAAATGTTACTGGTAGTCACTGTATGAAGAATTATTGGGTATAATGTCATAGTTTACTTTATTTTGCTCTCCTCACTTACATTAATGAACTATAGTCAGGGTTCCCACGCGTCCTTGAAATTCTTGAGAGTTTGTGAATCTGAAAAAAAAAAAAAGTCAAGGCCCTGGAAAGTTGTTGATAGTAAACACACACAGATACAGGTCCTGGAAAGTGCTTGAATTTATTTTGTGCAAGTGTCCATATAATCAAGTCAAGTCTTCATTTATATAGCGCTTTTAACAATGTAGATTGTTCCAAAGCAGCTTTACAGAGATACAAGGATAGTAAACTACTATCAGAGTAACAGAGATAGTTTTGGCTTTATAGCAGTTCTTGAATAAAGTTATTTTCCAGCTAAAGTTAACTTGATTGATTCACTTCCATCGCAACGATCATTAGTTATTAACACGACACCGTTCTAACAGGAAACTCTACACAGACTTTAAACGCGTAACCTGTGAGAACGCTGATGGTGTGCACATGCGTATTACCAGTTCAGTCTACTGGTATGTGCGTTTGAATATATGTGTGCAGGTTTGTAATTCCCTACAAACCAAGCTTTAAAAAACTACTTGTCTGGCCTTAACATTTTGATACAGAATTGTATCACTTCGGGGCAGATACGCGAACCGAATTTTTTCCGACAACGCTTTATCTGTAGAGTGGTAAAGGGATCCTCCATAAAGAGAAACTAGTTGGCACTTTAGCACCCCGCTATGACATCGGGTCCAGGCGCAGGTCCTTCATCAGATCTGGAAAAAACCTGCGGAAAAACCTCGGGATAAACAAAAACACTAAATTAAGCGTAGATGCCATTCTTCTTATGATGTAACGAGTACATCAGGATTTATAGGATCCCTTATTTATTTAATCCCTCCGCTCCGCGAATGTGTTATTCCGCCAACACTTCGTGGCCTATGCGCACTAGCTCGCTTGATTTACGTTAGTTACGCACATTTACGTGTTACGTCGTGTTTCCCGCATGAGGTACTTTGTGTTGTACGTTGCCATGACGTTCACGCACGCAAAACTGTAACAACGTATCTTACGAGGTAACACGATGTAACCTTGCTCTCACTTGAAGTGTGTCCCACATTAAGTCCTAGGGCCCTATCTTGCACCCAGCGCAATTGACTTTGTACAGCGACGCATGTATCATTCCTATTTTGCACCGGACGCACAGCGGACTTTTCCCTCCACAGACGCACGTCGGTAAGTTAGGAAATGAGCTTGCGCTCCCGGGGGCGTTCAGTGAAAAGAGGAGGCGTGTTCCGGCGCAAACGTTCCCTGGTGCTATTCTGCAGTTTCAGAAAACAATTCCTCCACAGACCAGGAGAAACCTCGTCTAAAGTCAGTGGCGCGTTTTCAGTGGCGCGTTCAGATGCTATTTTAAGGGCACATGCTTGGCCATAATGTAGAGTGTGCACAACACACATACACTTTGCTTCTCTCATCTACACACAGATGCAGCAGTTCTTATTTTTTAGAAAACCATACATTATTACAAGGAAAAATATTCCACATGAGGGAAATCATTGTGGTGTCCATGAAGATGTGAAAAAATAGGCATAAATCTAGCTTACACATTTCATTTACCCAAATTATTTTACACCTGTTTAACTTAATTTGGGTGTGTTTCTCCATCCCCAATGTCACTTCTCTGTGTTTTACGGCCGTGACGAGAACGTCGGTCTCCTCGGCTGTGAACCGCTCCTGGCGAGCGTCTGGCAAATCCGCCGTTATAATAGCAATCCGCCATGGAACAAGCACGCCTGCTCTTAAAGGGAATGTGAGATGACGCTCTGATTGGTTATTTCACGTTACGCCCAAACCACACCTATGAGTAATGAAGCTACTTCAGACCAACACATTTTAGTTTTGTGTCGGGCGCAATCATGTGACCCACAAAGTTACTTGCGTTTCGCGCTTGATACTTGCATTTCAGATCGTTAAAATAGGGCCCCTTGAGTTTGAGGGTAATGGACCTGGAAAGTCCTTGAAAGCTCCTTGAATTTAAAGTGAACCGAGGAGTGGGAACCCTGTAGTGTCCTGCACACACTAGTAAAAAAATATCAAAAATGATATCTGGTGTCTGAATAATTTTCTCAGGTCCAGCAAACCATGAAGGAGAACCTGGTGGCCGTGGAGGAGAACTTCTCCGCACTGGACCAGAGGATGAAGAAACTCTCCAAGTGAAAGCGTCTCGCGTGAGGAGAGAGAACGAAGGAAGAGGCAGTTTGACGTTCCTCACATTAGAATCCAGCTCTTTTTCTCATGTCGCCCTCTTGTTTCTCCGCAAAGTTTAGATGAAGTTCGAGACCAAAATGTTTCACACTACAAACATCCTAAAGCTTCACCTTTTCCTCCTGAGACGCTTCATCCGTCAGATACTGTAAGTCACGCACACAAACGCAAACCCAGAGTCTCAGACTGCCTGTCTGTGAGATGATCTGATGATTTGATGATTTCTGTAGCAGAGAGAGAGAGATTTGAAGCACTTTTCCATCACGATCGACGTGGACTTTGTTTCGGAAGTGAGCAGACGCTGTGTGTAAATACAGGCTTATATGTACTTTAACTTGTTCTCATGAGAGATCGCTTGCAACCGTTATTGTATTAATGTGTGGAACACAGTCCACAAATTATGATAATTTTCCAATATAGAATTTCAAAGGCATCTCTGGATAATAAAATGCTTCCAGAAATCAGTCTCATGCTCTTGTTTGTGTATAAAGTATCTGTAAAAATGTTGTGCATAACTTTTCCAGGGTTAGAAATCAAGTTTTCCTGATGCTGATATTTACGATTTAATCCATTCACTCGTTTATATGCATTGCTTTAATTCACTACTTATTATTTTCATAAGAACATTAGTTTGTTCTCCAGCTTAGTTTAGTTCATCTCAAGGGTTTTTTCCTCCGAAACCTAAATTTTCGGTCAAATACAGGCTATTTTTGTTGTGTATAAAACACAAATGGCTTCAAATGGCTATTCAAATGTTAAAATGCATATTTTAACGACGATACAAGGTGATGTAGCTGTTGTGGAAAAACTAATAAATAGTAGTCACATCAGCAATCGTTCTCCCATCCGCCATGTTTAACACTTATGACCCAAGAAACTGGAGAATCAAAATAATCTCAGAGTTTCCCAGTAGTTAATATGACCTGAGAGGGCGTTTATGTCCAATTTCTGACTAGGAAACGCCAACCTGAAATTTCCGACTAGTAATTTCCGACTTGGAAACTTGTATTTACCTTACCTCGTATTTGTCGTCCTTGAGAAAATACGTGAGAGGCCGTTCATGTCCAATTTCCGATTAGGGAATTTCCGACTAGAAAACTTGTATTTACGATGATTATGATGTCATATGAAGGCATTACATGCCTGTTTATTGTGAGTTGTGTTGCCATGTTCAGCTGTTGTGGAAAACTAATAAACAACAGATAAAGTTTATGGCCCACCCAACTCAGAAACTGGGGAATCAACATTATCTCGGAGTTTCCCAGTAATAAATACAGTATTCAACATTTGAAGTGGATCAAAACCTTTCATCAAAGTCATACATGAATTTTGACCAATACCCGTTCTTGTCTTCGCACAACTTTGATTAACTTTTTTGATCCACTTCAAAATGTTGACTACTGTATATTAGGATGCTGGACTTGGGAGGCCAGGCCGTTCATGTCCAATTTCCAACTAGGAAACTCCAATTTCCGACTAGGAATTTTTGATGTAGAAAACTCGTATTTATGATAATTCTGATATCATGTGATGGCAGCGTTACATGCCTGTATATTGTGATTTGTGCCGATGTGGAAAAATAATAAACAATACTTTCATCTCAGCGCGTCCAATTTCCAATTTCAGAAATCAGATGATATCAGAACTTGTGACATGAAATAACCAGAAGAGAACGTTTCAATCATTTAAAACCTTTTAATTTGTTAAATAAAATTAACTCCCAATAAAAAAAAAAGAAAAAAAAAAAAAAAAGGAAATGCTACTTGTTCACAATTCTCAAAGTATTTTCTTTACAAATCAAACATGAATATGAGAAAGGAAAGGTTTCTCTGCAGGAGGAATATTTTACAAATTGATCATTTTTTCCTAAAAAAAGGTGTACAAAATAAAATACTAAAACTGTACATATATACATAAATTCAATAGTAAAATTGCATAATCAGCCACATTATTAAATCATTATTTTAAATATTCAGTAATAATCTTGTGCCTGTGTTGATGAGCTCTGGGAAACACAGTCCTGTGCGACACCATCCACGACTAAAGCCCCTACAGACCTACAAATACACTAGATTCACTCCCTCCTGGAACACACACACACACACACTTATAAAATATATATATTTATATACACTGCCCTGCAAAGAGTGAAACGGCTTCAGTGTCTCTGCAGGGCAGCATACAACACTAAAAAATGACGTTCTTCCTCAGTATTTATGTCTTGTTTTTCTAAACATTTTTAAATCAAGATACATTTACTGAAGATGCAGAGACTTCAGATGTTAAGGCTCGTTTACTGAAAAATTTATCAAGTGAGTTTTTGCCAACTATCTGGTCAAAAAAATAAACGTTTTCCTTTTGAATCATGTTAAAATTTACTGGCAAATATTTTTTTCTTGCTTTAAGCATCATGTTTATTTGTAGTAAATTCATATAGTAAATGCTTCATTTTGATAAATGTTTCTCTCAATAAATGAAATATTTATATATTTAGTTTATATAATATATTTAGCTTTTCCAGTATATGCATCTTGATCTGAGAATGTTTAGATATTTGTATTGGAAAACAAGATAAAATTCCCAAATAAGATTTTTTTTTTTTTGCGGTGTGATAAAACTGCTGAATGCATTTGATGCTAAAAAGCGGTTCATGAGGTGCATGATGGGTAAAATTATATTTGTGATGCAATGATCCGTCGATTGGAAAGATTCCCAGAGACAAAGGGTTTTTCGGCTCTGGAACACAAGTGATCAAATTCAACAAATTTGTTGATGACGACGACAACAACAACAACAACAACAACATGGACTCGTGTGCATCTAAAGACTGATGGAAGTGAATGTTCAGGCAGAGCTGTCAATCACAATCATCAAAAAGAAGCAAAAAAAAATAATAATTAAAAATAGGTAAACAAACCACTATTCCTAAACTGATGCATTCGTGCGACAATTTAACAATAGTTCTCATTAGTAAAACCCCTCTCATGGTGAATTAACGTGTTCATGTAACAATGGTCAAGAATGGTAACAGAAGTTGTGGGACGAACACAAACACACACGTGACGGAGGAGCGAGATCACGGGAGACTCTTCTTCACAGTGCGGCTCAGTCGAACGCTGTGATGGTGTTGCCGTGGCGACAGTGATGGTGTTGCCGTGGCAACAGTGCTGGTGTTGGCGGTACCGTACGGTCGGATCTATCGAACCACGCGGCGTCTCTTCCCTCTGGTGGAGCGAGCCGGCCTCGACATCGGGATCTGCAACACAACACACACAACTTCAGCTTAAGCATCATATCAAGCCATATGGACATTCCTGATTTTCCTTTAAGACATGTTGAAATGTAAAAACCTCTTAAATTTAAAGACCTCATGAAATATTAAAAACCTCTTAAATTAAGAAATCTACATTTAAAAACGTCTTAAATTTAAGAACTCTTGAAACACAAAAACCTCTTAAATTTAAGAATTCTTGAAACATAAAAACCTCTTAAATTTAAGAATTCTTGAAATGTAAAAACCTCTTAAATTTAAGAACTCATGAAATGTAAAAACCTCTTAAAAAGAAATTGAAACAAAAACCTCTTAAATTTAAGAGCTCTTGAAATGTAAAAACCTCTTAAATTTAAGAACTCTTGAAATGTAAAAACCTCTTAAATTTAAGAATTCTTGAAACATAAAAACCTCTTAAATTTAAGAATTCTTGAAACATAAAAACCTCTTAAATTTAAGAATTCTTGAAACATTGAATTGTCTGAAATTTAGAATTCTTGAAACATTAAATTGTCTTAAATTTAGAATTCTTGAAACATAAAAACCTCTTAAATTTAAGAATTCTTGAAACATAAAAACCTCTTAAATTTAAGAGCTCTTGAAATGTAAAAACCTCTTAAATTTAAGAACTCATGAAATGTAAAAACCTCTTAAATTAAAAAAAATTTGAAACAAAAACCTCTTAAATTTAAGAGCTCTTGAAATGTAAAAACCTCTTAAATTTAAGAACTCATGAAATGTAAAAACCTCTTAAATTAAAAAAAATTTGAAACAAAAACCTCTTAAATTTAAGAGCTCTTGAAATGTAAAAACCTCTTAAATTTAAGAACTCTTGAAATATAAAAACCTCTTAAATTTAAGAGCTCTTGAAATGTAAAAACGTCTTAAATTTAAGAATTCTTGAAATATAAAAACCTCATAAATTTAAGAATTCTTGAAACATTAAATTGTCTTACATTTAAGAGCTCTTGAAACTAGTGATGCACCGAAATGAAAAACTTGGGCCGAAACCGAAACTTTAGGATGCACTTGGCCGAAAACCGAAACTGAAGCCGAAAATGGCTTCTTTTAAAAACGTATATATAAGTGCTGGGCAAAGATTAATCGCGATTAATCGCATCCAAAATAAAAGTTTGTGTTTGCATAATATATGTGCGTGTACTGTGTATAATTATTTTGTATATATAAATACACACACATGCATGTATATATTTACGTTTTTTTTTATTTATATATAAATTATTTATATAATATAAATTATGTATAAATACAGTACACAGTATATACATGCAAATATTGCTTAAATAAATACATGCATATGTGTGTATTTATATATACAAAATAATTATACACAGTACACACACATATATTATGCAAACACAAACTTTTATTTTGGATGCGATTAATCACGATTAATCTTTGCCCAGCACTAATATATACATTGCTTGAATTTAATGGATCTGAAATAAAAAAAAAAATCACAATATAATAAAACTTTTATTAACAGTTACATAACAAAACGTAAAATATTTTTAACAATAAATATAAATAATAATACCAAATAATATTATTCTTCAAGTTTTATGTTCCATCAAATAAAATTGTTTTTTAAAAGTTGTGCAAAAAAAAAAAATCCACAATTTTGGAGATTTTTGCAGAACAAATGTTATATATTGCAACTTTGGTGTCCTCTCGTATAGGGCTGTCACTTTTGTGAATCGTTAGTAAATTGCCTATATTTGGCGTTGATCCGTTTTCAACACCAAATATAGGCAAATCCACGGACAACTAAACAGGCATTAGGACGAACGTAAAGAGTGGCGCTTGAGACGCGCACAAGTCAGCAATGTGGACTGCCATAACATCAATGAAAAACATTACTGAAGGCTACATATTATGCACTATATTATGCAGAAATAGGCTGTGTCTGTGTGTGTGTGTGTGTGTGTATGTGTGTGTGTCAGAACCTGCAGTTGCTGTGTGACGCGCGTTCGCTGCGGGCATATCGTGACGAGCTGGACGCGCTCCGAGAGAAGGCCGTTAAAATCCATTCCCTATTTTCGTTTTCGAAACTTGTGTTGGTTGGTCCGATCGATTGTGCAATAAGTGACAGCCCTCTAACATGCTTAATCTTTGATAGGCAGACGCGTGATAACAGCTCGACCGTGAGTGAAACCTAAGCGCTTGCGCACGGATGGGAGGGGCGGGTGACATTCATTTTCGGTTTACGTTTTCGGCTGTTTTTTTTATTTCGGCCCGAAACCGATAATGCCATTTTCGGCCGAACATTTTCGGCGGCCGAAATTTCGGTGCACCCCTACTTGAAACATAAAAACCTCTTAAATTGAAGAACTCATGAAATGTAAAAACTTCTTAAATTTAGGAACTCTTGAAATGTAAAAACGTCTTAAATTTAAGAACTCTTGAAATATAAAAACCTAATAAAAATAAAATAAAAACTTAGCCTCAAAAAGCTTCTTGAAAAAAGACTTTTCTTATACCATTTAAGAATGTTTATGCCCTTAAATTTGATACAGCTGAATTTAATATTTTTTAAGACTTAAGACACTGATTAATGCACATGTGCAGGCAAACAGTGTAAGATGCTTATGTCATGTGTGTGTACTTGTACAACTATCTTTGTGAGGACCAGTTTGAGTTTTAGACCATTGGAGTGAGGACAAAGAGCAAAGTGAGGACATGTTGGCCGGTCCTCAGTTTCTGAGAGCCTTTAAAGGGATAGTTCGC
The DNA here is from genome assembly GCA_021554675.1 of Leuciscus idus. Taxonomy (NCBI): domain Eukaryota; kingdom Metazoa; phylum Chordata; class Actinopteri; order Cypriniformes; family Leuciscidae; genus Leuciscus; species Leuciscus idus. The sequence goes on along the minus strand of CM038631.1, from coordinate 1,555,891 downwards.
CCAAAAATGATATTTAAGCCATGATTTACTCACCCTCAAGCCGTTCGAGATGTATATGTCAATCTTTTTTCAGACGAACACATTTTCAGTTATTTTAGAAAATGTCTTAGATCTTTCAGTGGTTAGAATGTGAAGCAATGGGGTCCAGCTCGTTGAAGTCCGCAAATGAGCATGCATCCTTCACAAAAGTAATCCATCTGGCTCCAGGGGGATAAACGAAGGCCTTCCGAGGGTAATCCGTGCGGTTTTGTCGTAAAAATATACATATTTAAAACTTTATAAACGAAAATAACTGTCTTCCGTTGGCGGTCGGCGCGCGTTCATGGAGATAGAAGCGTCGTGACGTAGTACGAACGTGACAGCGCAGCCAGAGAGCAGAGCAAAACAAAACTCTACGTTCGTTCTACGTCACGACGCTTCCTACGCTACGTCCTACGTCATATGCCAGCATCCATCTCCGTGAACGCGCGTCGACCGCGACCGGAAGCCAGTTATTTTCGTTTATAAAGTTTTAAATATGTATATTTTTACGACAAAACCGCACGGATTACCCTCGGAAGGCCTTCGTTTATCCCCCTGGAGCCGGATGGATTATTTTTGTGAAGGATGCATGCTCATTTGCGGACTTCAACGAGCTGGACCCCATTGCTTCACATTCTAACCACTGAAAGATCTAAGACATTTTCTAAAATAACTGAAAATGTGTTCGTCTGAAAAAAGATTGACATATACATCTCGAACGGCTTGAGGGTGAGTAAATCATGGGCTAAATATCATTTTTGGGCGAACTATCCCTTTAAAGGCCTGTTTGAGGGTCAAGACTTGGTTTTAGGGATAAAGTTATAATGAGGTTAAGGGTCGGTTTAGGGTCAGGGGTCGGGTTAGGCACTTAGTTGTGATGGGTATGGTTAGGGTAAGCGGCTAGAGATTGCATTGTGTCAATGAATGTCCTCATAAAGATAGATGTACAAGAATGTGTGTGTGTGTGTGTGTGTGTGTGTGTGTGTGTGTGTGTGTCAGTCTCACCGTGGCGGTGGGCTCCTCGATGATGCTGTCGATGCCGCCTGGCAGGTCTGGACTCCTCTGCAGTCTGAAGAAGAGGAGAGAGTAAAAACACACACCACTGCAACACATGAAGAACACGCTGAGCTCCAGATGCACTCACGTCTGTTTCCTCTTGCGCCCCCTTCTGGCTCCTGTGTGCATGTCTTCAGTCTGTCAAACAAAACCAGGGAAATTAATATCAATCACTGCTATGAATAAAAAAAGGTATTGAAGCAGTCTGCAACATTACATAAAAATCTTATACTATTTGAATTGTTTAAGAAAACCTTTCAGCTGTAGAAAAAAAAAATAGTATAACAAGAAAAACAAACAAAAATTAGACAAAGTTAAATAAAATAAGTCTAATTTGAAAAATTACTTTAACTGAAACAAAATTAAAGCAAAAAAAAAGTGGAAAAACGTATTAAAAAGGACAAATCATAACAAAATGACTGAAACAAAATTAAAAGCTAAAAATGTGGGAAAAAAAGACAAAAGCACACCAAATTACTGAAATTTAAACGTAAAAAATGTAAAAAAAAAAAAAAAAAAGCATAAATTACAAAAACAAAATTTCAGGGAAAAAACGCATACAAAAAATTACAAAAGCACATAAAATTACTGATACAACAAAAATTATTATAAAAAAACGCATACAAAAAATAAGTAAACAACAACATTTCTGAAACAAAATTAAAGCAAAAAAATGCGAAACTTAAATTACGAAAACACGTAAAATTAAACTAATTATCTTAGGAAAATTCGTAATTTACATAAAAAGTGACATTTAAAAAGCTATTAAATAAAGCATAGTATAACATGAAAAACAATTTGAAACAAATACGTTTAAAAAAATGACTAACTGAAATTAAATAAAAGTGAAAAAATTTGAAAAAACCTATCAAAATTTTTTAAAAAGCACATAACAAAATGACAAACAAACCAAAATTTTAATAAAAAATGAAACAAAAAATATGAATAAACACTATAATAGTAAATAAATAACAAAACCAGGCTCACCCTCACTTGCTCCGCCTCTCTGCTGCTGATGTCATCGACGGCCGGACTCAAACACCCCTGCGTTCTTCGTCCATCATCATCATCCTCGTCTGCCTCCTCCTCCTCCTCGTCGCGGTCTCCTCTTCCGTCTGTTCCCGACCCGATCCCGTTGCTGTAACACACTTTGGACCCGTCGGTCTTGGCCTCCTCCATGATGTCTGACAGAGCGTCGGCTCCCGATGGCCTGCAGGGCGGCGCTGTCGAGGGCTCCTCGCTGAGCTTCGGCGTGCCGCGGGCCGGAGACTGGGCCGAGTCCATGCCGAGGCGGGTCAGATCCGGGTTGTGGACCGAACAGGCCCGGCGAGGACTGAGGGACGGTGGGAGCTCCGGGTACGACAGCGATGTGGAGTCCGAGTCGCGCTCGCTAACCTGCAGGAACGAGGTGTAGATGGTGTCCATGAAGGAACCGTACGGGTCGAACAGCCCAGAGCCCTCTCTCTGCTGACCGGGTGTGTGGAGCAAAGCATTCTGGGATATCTGAGCCGCTGGAAGCTCGTCTTGTGAGGGAGGCGGCGTGTGATGAAGACTCACTGGTTTCTCTCCCATGAGCGCCGGTGCCATCGTCAGCTGAGAGTGAGAACATGCATCAATAAACTTTTCTGCTTAAATTAGTCGTATAAATATAAAATGAGCATTTACAGGAAAAGCATCAAGTGAATTATTCAACTGTTTTTAATGCACCTCATGATTGTGGGATGAATGCAGGATGAGAATTACTACTTTGAAGAAGTTCAATTGAGAAATATATAAAAAAAATTGTTGGTATATTACATGTATATGATATAATTAATTATAAATAATATAATAATATTTAAACTACTGTTAAAAAGAAAAAACTGGCAGGTGAGCGGGTTGAGGGGCGTTTGGTTCAGGGACTAGCAGTGTGTGTGTGTGTGTGTGTGTGTGTGTGTGTGTGTGTGTGTGTGTGTGTGTGTCTGAAGGCAGGTGAGCGGGTTGAGGGGCGTCTGGTTCAGGGACTAGCAGTGTGTGTGTGTGTGTGTGTGTGTGAGTGTGTGTGTGTGTGTACCTGTAGGCAGGTGAGCGGGTTGAGGGGCGTCTGGTTCAGGGACTAGCAGTGTGTGTGTGTGTGTGTGTGTGTGTACCTGTAGGCAGGTGAGCGGGTTGAGGGGCGTCTGGTTCTGTGGCAGTAACAGAGGTCCTGCTCCCAGTAAACTATGAAGACTGTTGATGTTTCCCAGAGCTGTGAGGTCGCCTGAGAGCAAAGAGAGACGCCGTCATTAGCAGCTCAAACACACAGTATTCTGATTCTGTGAAGATATTAGTTGAAGTAAATCGAGAAGCTCAAGACGACAAGCATTCATTCATCAGTATATCACCAAACATCACGGCACAATAGACTATTTATAGAGCCATATGAAATCAGTTTATTCCACTCCGTTTTTTACTGGATTCCATTTGAATTTTTCTGGACTCAGATTTAATGGTTAAATTAAATGTTAGTAATCAAAAAGCATGTCTAATTAATTGAAATCATGATACTTAAGTTAAAAAAGTTTTTAAAAGTTGACTTTTTTTTTCTCTCTCAAATTATGGTTTATTTTTTTTATTTTTATTTTAACGTATTTTAATTTATTTTAATGGAAATTTAATTTTAATGAAATTTCTTTTTAATGTAATGTATTTTTTTAATGTTTAATTTTAATGTATTTTAATTTATTTGAATGGAAATACAATTTTAAACAAATATAATAATTTAAAAAACTAAACAAATATAATAATTTAAAAAACTAATCAACTGAATTCATAAAACTGAAACAACTTAATTTATATATATTTTTTATAAATAATATAAACAATAATAGGGCCATTCATTCACTCACACAAAGACACACAAAACATGCAGATTTTATATTTAAATAGTCTTTTTGTACTTTAGTATTCACAGAAACTAGTCCATATTGTCATGTGATCAAGTGTACAGCCCTACTTATGACTTACTCATGCAAAATTTGCCAAATTCCATGTTATACGTTAAATTCCATTTTTGTTATTGAATTCCGACCGTGTTTTCCGAGCCGCAGAAATGATAGAGCCCTATTTATAGACGCAAAAAATAAATAAAATAAGATGTTTTGATTGTTTTTCCCCATCCATTGTTAGAGGGCAATGCATGGCACATTAAATGAGGATTAAAAACACAATGAACATCATGAAGAAAACCTCAAGCATCATCATCATCAGTGAGAGAGTAACTTCTCCTAGGTAAGGCAATGAAATCTTCTACATTTTGTTCTTCTAAAAACAGTTTTGCACCGAGATGATGTTGGAGCAATGTCACTGTTGTGGATAAACTTCATGTAAGAAAACACACTCAAGTCTGTTTCACTTTCCCGTCCAGGAGTGAGTCTGAATGAGTGTGCCGAGTCGGCAGAGATGTCGCTGAAGGTTCAAAATCTTTCAGAGCAGAGAGACAGCCTATAAAACATCACTGTAATGCCATCGGGCAGGACGAGCGAGTACAGCCTTCCGTGGCCCGAAGCTGAAGCTCTACGGTGAACCTGAGTGTTGTGGACATGGAGGAACAGCACAGAATCAAACTAGAAGGAAACTTGCAATAGTTGCTTGTTTATAACCTGCAGATTCTGTGTTTTGCATCACACTCACTCAGTTACACACACTATTTTAGCTATTTTAATGGTTGATAAAATAATGCATATAATATGTAAATAAAATATGAATGTAATGATGGAAAATTATACATTTCACAAATAGCTGAAATTAATTATTTTATTCTAAAAATATTTTAAAAGTGGAAAATATGGATTACAAATTGCATAACTGGAACAGACAATAGGGGAAGCAAACACAAATCAAAAATGATCATATGTGGATTATATGGCTTTGACAGTATTTCAGTCCATCACTAATTTTGTCATTATATATATTCAGCTGAAAAAGCAGTAACATTTTCTTTCAACAAGCGATTACAGTGTAAACTGTAACGGACATTTGCTTATGCATTTCTATGTACCGGGGTTATTATCGTCAACTAAAACTTAAACCATAAACATTTTCATTGCTTGAAATACAATAAACATAAACTGAAATAGAATAAAATAGGGATGCATCGATATTTGGCAACAAAACCGCTATTTTCATGAGTGAGTGAAGCAGACGTTTAATTAGCTCTTCTCCGATGGCTCGTTTAGACTGTGTTCAGCGTCTGTTTCGTGACACAACGTGGATAAACTACAACTCTTGAACATGTCAGCTGTGTGACACTCGCTCTGGATCGACTATATTCATTTCTTGATTTTAATTGGTAATGATATGGTTTCTTAAATCTTTTAGTCTGTGCTGTTTTCTGTTGATGCATCAACAACTTCACTAAACATCTGTAGCGCGTCTGCCATCAAATAATCTCAATAAAGCTTTGTTATTTTTAATATGAAATCTTAACTTTAAAATTCTGTTTATTATGAAGCAATAAATGATGTTTTGTAGCTGTTCAGTTCAGGCGTCTCGTGAACCGATCATCTCTTCCTCTTTACTACTAGTTACAGCAGCAAAGAAACATCAATGAACATCAGATTCAGAACAACTTCCTGAAATCCATCATGTCTCAATCAGTGTTTGAACTGGGAAAGACGTCAGTAAAACAGCTTGTGTGCTGAACATTACATTTACCTCAAGAAAGATATTCAATGTCCATAAACTCATTAGTTAGCTAGAAAAAATAAGCATTTTGCTAAATATATGCACTGTATTACATTTCCATTACATTTACTCAACATGTTAGTGATGTCTTCGTTGTTTTATGTATATTTGAATAAATCTGTCATGAAAACAAGATATTACAGTTTATTGATGTTTAAATGTTAATATTTCACCATCCAACTGCAGTAGAAACAATTCTGTTATTAAAAAAGCTGCAATTTAAATGTATGTACAACTCAGTTGTCATTATTTGAGAGTATATTTTGAAATAAGTTTGATTGATTAATTGATTATTTATTTATTTATTTTCGGTAAAGTGCATCATGAACTTTCGGTTTCGGTGCTTAACCCTAAAACAAAACACTTATTGTATTTAACAATTGTATTTATCTAGTTGCCAACAATTCTCATTTAGTTGAATTGAAGTACTAAAATAGCTATAAATAAACTACAAGTAAAAAAAATGAAAATGTAATTAAAAATCTTCTCTCTCTCTCTCTCTCTCTCACACACACACACACACACACACACAAACAAAAATTAGATTACAAATGATTCAAGTATAGATGATTGTAATGCTCTACTGGGTGGCTGCCCTGCACGCTTAATAAACAAACTCCAGCTGGTCCAAACGGTTCCTTCCTGGTTCTTGCTAGATGTATGTAATATAGTATGACCATATTAGCCCGGTTCTGTCAACACTGCATTGGCTCCCTATTAAACATTGTATACATTTGAAAAAATTGCTGATTTCTTGCATAGCACTAAACGGTTTAGCTCTGCAGTGCTTGAGCGAGCTCTTAACGCATTATAGTCCTTTAATACCTAGAATATCAAAATCGACTGCGGGCGGTAGATCCTTTTCCTGTTTAGCACCTAAACTCTGGAACTCTTCCTAGCATTGTTCGATAAGCAGACACACTCTGTCAAGTTTAAACCTAGACTAAAAACACATGTGTTTAACCTGGCATACACATAGAGCATTATCAATTTCTATTATTCAAATCAGTTCAATGATTGTTAGGCTGCATAAACTAGGTCAGCCGGAACCGGGAACACTTCCTATAACACCCGATGTTACCGTAGTCAGCCAGATCCGGTCCGTATCCAGATCAGATGTGGACCTGCATCTAGACACGACCACAACAGACACAAGAACCAGACCGGTCCTTCACACAGACCCTATGACCAGCTTCAGCTCCATACCAGCATGATGAATCCATCTTCAAGTAAAAGGAACTGGATAAATACCTGAATGCTAATGATTCTGATCTGAATTCTGAGTTGTGATGCAGCCTGAGTCATAACGACACCGCGTTCGTTCGTTGGCCAGAGGAGAACTGTTTTTTTTTTCTCCATTCTGTCACCTGATGGAGTTTGGGTTCCTTGGCTTGCTTAGTTGGGGACAATTAAAGTCCCCCTGTGGTGAAACTCAAGCTTTTTAATGTTGTTTATATGTCTATGTGGTAGGTTGGGCGATGCCCCCTAAATTGGCAGTTGACGATGTTTACAGTAAAACATCGCGATGGACGATGATATCTTCGTCGGGGGGTTAGTGCTACGGAATCGCGAAATAGGAGAGAGAGAATGCACATAGTACTTACATCTACTGTGTTTACAGGAATACTCGACTTGGCATTTTGAAATTTTCTGTGTTTATTTGGCCATTTAGGCGCGCAACCGAAGACAAAGGCTACGCTTGTCCGTGTTGTGCTCGGAGCGCGCGCACAGCATCCTGTCAGTAGAATTCAGTTCTCTTTCGTGACTTATCGCGCTTTTAATATTTATTTTCAATATAAAGCAAATCCTGCTCTTTTTTTTCTCTTTCAATCATGTTTTGTTATTAATAACTTTAAACAGAATCGTCAACTGAAATCTGCGCGGATTATCAAAAATACGACACATTTATAGGACACAAAGGGTCTCTGCGGCAAAAGTGAAAGTACCAGTGGGTGAAATTTTTCAAAATGTCTCTTTGCACAGCAAAGCACACGTTTCAATAAAAGGATATATTAAAGTTTATATAGCCTACTTTTACATTTTCGCTGCTGTTCTAAAATGGTTTTCGCCATTACCTTAAACAAGCTGCTCTGCTTGAATCCCAGTGCAGGAGATGTAGGTTACCACAGAAGCGTAAGTGGTTAGTTGATTGCTGTGGTGACTCGTGACACTTGCGAACAGCACTGAACACACACTTTTGTCGGTACAACTTGAATATTATTATTATTATCATAAACTTTTCATTAACTTCGGTAGGCTGTACAACAAGGGAATTGTAACTGCCAGTTTTTTCTGCAGAGAGACGATCTCTGTTGATGCGTCTTCATTTTTTATCGTTTGTTGGTAAAGGGTGAGAGACCTTGCGGGCCACTTGATTTTTGCCAAAGACCCAGGTATGGCTCGCGAGCCATAGGTTCCCAACCACTGGTGTACACGGATTAATAGATTAAATTACGTGACCTTTCACGAACTGTCGTGAGACTGGGCTGGTCTGACAGGGTGGGGGCCGTGGCATCACGATGGTGGCTCTCCATCGTGATGTCGGTCAGCCAGGCACAACCCTACTATGTGGTGTTTTTAATATGCTTTAAGACAAACCATGTGTAAATTCATAAGTCGACACCATTGCTGAGTATTTTCTCCTTAAAACTGCAGTGAACCAAAGACAGTCTCAAAAACACGCTTTGAAATCGCTGGTGTTTCTGACGTCACAAACTACCTTGTAACCAATCAGATCAACGAGTGATCGTCAAGGGCAAGGGTGTCGAGTTACATTCAAGCTATTTTAAGGCATGAAGAATTTTCTTTTCACAGAAAAAAAGTCATTTTGGTGATCAAAAATGAGTTTTAAGGGATAGAATTATGGACTACAGGGGGACTTTAATATTCAACAGTATTATTGATCTGACTGCACTAACGCTTCTGTATGAGAACTGAACTGAGATGGACGATGACATCACTGTTTTCTGCAGAACTGCTTTATAGATGAAATGAACCAATTTAATACTCAATTTAATGCTCTTTACAACGGAACTGAATCAACACTGAAATGCATAATTTTCCAGTTATCACTGGAAAGCTGCTTTGAAACAATCTGTATTGTATAAAGCGCTATATAAATAAAGCTGACTTGTCCTGTCTTAGTTGACATTAACAAAGATTGAAAAAATGCTGTAAAAATATATTTCCCATAGTTAGTTACTGAAAATACAATTGTTCACGTTATTTCACAGTGCATTGACTAATGTTAACAGATACGACTTTTGATTGTAATGATGTACTAGTACAAGAATTTGTGTTAATTTTGGTACTTGGATTAAAGACTGATGCACTTACCCAGAACCCCAGGGGCGAGTAGATGCGGCAGGAAATGAGGTGTCTGGGTGTTGTTCTTGTCCTGCTCGTCCAGCGGGTCACACACTTCTGGGCCGCAGGACACCGAGGTAGAAACTAGAGCAGAGCTGGACAGAGTCTCCTAAAGCCACACACAATCATATATGTATTGCACAAGATGCATGTACTTACATTTACATTCATTCATGCATTTGGGAGACGCTTTTATCCAAAGCGACTTACATTGCATTTCAAGCTACACATTTACATTCTTATCAGTTCTTGCTTTCCCTGGGAATTGAACCTGTGACCTTGGCGTTGCAAGTGCCAACACTCTACTGATGGAGCTACAGGAAAGCTACTATATTATAGCTACTGGAGTATATGTACTACATTCCATATGAAAATACCATGAGGAAAATTAACAACAACCCCATAGTACAAGGATTCTCAAACATTATCAGCTTAACTTTCTTGAGATTTGATCCCTGCAATCCCTCAATCTGTTTGTACATAGTTCATTGAATCTGTGATATACGTTTCTGACACAGTTGAAACTTATAATAAAATGTTGCTAAAAAAAACAATTTTTTTTTTTTAAATGATATCGCAATATTTTCTGGGATTTTATTGATAATGATAATTAGATGATAATTAGACAATTTTTTTGCTGATTGTCGACTGTTTATTGTGTTGGTACGTTTAGGACTGCCGTGGACAAAGACTCTAAAATTGAGACTCTTCAATTTTATATTCTTCATATTTCATTAATATTCTTCAGATTTATTTAATTAACTTTTAATCATGCTGATATTTGGAGAAAAAAAGGGCACTTCGTGTGATATTGATTAACTATATTAAACGATATAAATTTAAAAGACATAGAGGTATTTTTGCCCCCTTATCTTAAATATTGAGGTCATAATAAATGCATTTTAATAGACCAAATCACGCACTCTAAATGCACAAGTGCACTAGTATAACCTACTAGACTAAACTATTTTTTTTAAAGGGTTGTTAGTTGTAATTAATGCCAATCATTCAGATACAAGTTTTTGCGGGGCTCATTTGCATATTCATAGAACCACGTATACTAAATGAGGCAAGGGCGTCGAGTTACATTCAAGCTATTTTAACGCATGAAGATTTATTTTCAAGGAAAACATTTTTAAATATGTCATTTTGGTGAATTTTAAGGGATGCATTTTATTGACTACAGGGAGACTTTAAAATCTCACAAATCACATGCAGTTTCACTGTCTACCACTGGGGTTGGGAAACCCTGTCATAGTAGACAACACAGCATTCAGAGGCATGCAGACTGTATGTGCACGTGTAGCGAAGCATGCAATTTGTGTTGGCCTGTGTGTATACCTGAGAATGAGGCGGGGGGGATGGTGTGTGGTTGGGAAGGGGTTCGGTCTGGGCGAGAGCCGCGGCCAGAAGAGCGGGATTGAGGGACAAGAAGGCGGGAGGAGTGAGAGGTGCGGAAAGAAGAAGCGACTGGCCGTCGGTTTGAAGAGTTTGAAGAGCCTCCAGGAGCCCTGGACCCATCAAAACAGAGTCCAGAAGAGTAGGTGTTTTCTCCAGAGATACTCCATCCGGAAAGACTTGTTGAGGCGTGGGAAGCTCGAGGTTGAGCGCGGGCAAGGGCAACATGGCGGCTGGATTCTGCCCGAGAAGCAAAGAAGCCATGAGGAGGGCTTGAAGCCCTGGGGGTTTTTCACCACCTTCAATCCCCGCAACAGGGGGAAGAGCTGGAGCCGAACCAGGTGGGTTTAAAAGGCTCACAAGGTTGAGAGGAAGATCACCCTGGTTTATGACATTGAGATGAGCGCCCTGGTTTAGGATGCCACTGGTTTGCTGGGGATGCTGGGATTGGGTGCCGCCCGTCCAGAGTCCTAAAGGTAGGGATCCGAGGAAGGGTGGAAGAAGGGAAGGTAGACCGGCATTGGAGGAGAGAAGCTGGAGGAGCTGTTCTTGGGTCATGAAGGGAAAAGCCTCTGCTAGCGGTAGGGAAACACCGGGATTGGAAAGCTCGGAAGACGAGGAGCCGGATAGAGAAAGGCTGTGATCACAACCACCCAGCAATCTTGTGTCCGAGTCTGGGTGATCCATCGTCTCTATGGGACCTGCCAAGAAAACACAAGTGTAAGACGGACAACCCAAAACCAAAAGCTCTTCGAAAACATTTTTAAATGAAATTTTACATTTTAAGATATGTTTACATTTATAGAGACCGGAGCTCTTGGAACTTTAATTGAATACCCCTGTTGTAACCAATCAGATCAACGTGTGATCGTCAACGAGTGGATCTCTGAGCTGCTGTGAGTGAGTGGAGGCGGGGCTCATTTGCATATTCATAGAATTGCGTATACTAAATGAGGCAAGGGTGTCGAGTTACATTCAAGCCATTTAAAGGCATGAAGAACTTTTTTTCAAGAAAAAAAACATTTAAATGTGTCATTTTGGAGATCAAAGATGAATTTTAAGGGATAAAATTATTAACTAGAGGTGGATTTTAAGAAAATATTTATGAGTTATATTTATATAACATAACTTCTTAACTACTTTCATAAGATGATTTTCGTAAATAAAGTTCCTGATTTAAAATTGCCCCAAGAAACACAAGAAAAGAAGTCTTACCTTTACTTTCAACAGCTTGGTTGTGATTTGATTGGCTAATTTGGTAGGTGTTGTGGTCAGGGCAAGTCTCTGTCGTTTTGGACTCATAACTTTTCTCCGGGAAGCAGGAGGTCGAGGACATCTGGTTCATCATGTTCAGAATCGAACTGTTGAGGTCCGCCGTCGTGCCCGTGTGGGGCTGGCTCAAGTTCAGGATGGTGTTGCTGGAGGTGGTTTTGAGGTTCATGGTTGTTTCGTCACCCATTAAAGTAAAGGGTTGGGATTGGGGCAGCTGGGAAGGAGTTTCGGGAATGGGGACTGTGCTTTGGGGTTGAGGTTGCGGGTTGGGTACTCGTAATGTGGACTGTCCTTCGCCATGGTGCGTCTGTGGAGTGATGGGTCTGGGTGAAGAGGGCAATGTGTTTGTGTGCCGGTGTCCAGGAATGGCAATTGCCCCACTGGATTGCTGGGTTGCGCTTTGCATGCTAAGAAGCTGAAGTAGAGCGGAAAGCGGCTGGGATGGAGATGGAGTGGAAAGTGGGATTGAATTACCATGTCCGGGTTTCCTTCCTTCCTCCGAATCCTGCAATCTAAGAGAACTGTTCGAGAAGGAGTCATTCGGAGGAGCGACGGATACCCGGTGGTTGTCTAAGTGGGGTACGGGAGGAGAAGTTGGGGAAAGGCATGGGGAGATGAGCATCGGAGGCCCGGATAGATCCGGACTCCGACCCAAGTGCGAGTCTTTCCGCATGCTTAAAACAGTGGGCGAATGCCTTTGCCGTTTGCGCCGTAGATTTTTCTCAGCGGGCGAAGCCGGGGAAAGGGAAGGGGAATGCGGGAGCAACAAAGCGGTGAGGGATTGCGTTCTGGCGGATGTTGGGTGGACGCTACTGTTTAAAGTGCTAATCAATACCTTTGAGTGTTGCTCCTTGTCCAGGCTAGTAAGAGGGAGTGTGGCGAGCGCATCGGACGCATTGAGCTGGCTTGGGGTTTTCTGGTTGGCCAACTGGGCTTTAGCGGCGGCGGAAAGAAGGCTGCTAGCCGGGAAAGAGTTATTGATGTGGCTCTTTTGCTGGATCTTCTGTTGGTTGAGAATCTGTCCTAGAGGAACGCCAAGCAATTCTTGTCCTTGAGTAGAACTCAATCCGTTCCTCTTGTCGCCTACATTGGGATGCACCAACGACAGATGGTTGCTTTGGTTAGCATTGGAGGTGCTACAGTCTTTGTAGTGCTGAAGAATTCCCTCCAAGCGACTACACGGACTGGAAGGCGCAAGAGGGAGCTTGGGAGAGGAGCATGGCATGGTGGCTTTCAACGGTTTGAAGACACACCCCGGGGTCCCATGATCTGAGAGCGAAGACGTCGAGGAGTGGCGAGAGCGTTGGTGGGGTGAGAAGGTGTCTAGGGTACGTGAGGGTGATAGAGGAGACGGCGACTTAACGCTCACTCCCTGTGAATGTGCTCGACCACTGAGAGCTACGGATGAAGAGGGCGATAAGGAAAAGGAGTTTGAAGGATCTGGAGGATGCGCATGCGTGTGCACACTTGGTTTTGGAGAAGCAGGGTTATGCACTGTCCTTTGAGGGATATTTTGGGAGATCGGCGGATGAGGGCTCCACTGCTGTTTCGCATATGCCAATGGCGTTTGGGGCTTCTTTAAAGGGGAACCCTGTTCTGGAGGTCGTGAGATAGGGGAACCGTTTTGCTGCAGAACAGAGCGAGAAGAGGACAGAGGAAAGCCAATGTTGGATTTGGGCTGGTTGTGTCTTGGAGGAGGGTAAGTGCAATGGGCGCCATCTCCATGAGCCACAATCGATCCTCTTAGCTCTCTGCCGTCCACTGAACATACAACACCTCCTTAAACAAACAAGCATACTGTTAGAGCCATAACTACATTAACAATTTTGTAATATTGTTCCTTATATTTTAAGAGTGATTATGTTTATTTAATAAATGCATATTTTGTGTTGTTTGTATTGTATCAGGAGGAGATTTGACTAGTTTATAATTTGAAGAAGAATAAGCAAGAAAGAAAGGTTGGTGCTAGACAGTTTTTTTGACCGTGAAAAGGATCGAATTCAGGTTTTTGGAACGTGAATAAGTGTATAATATATTCTGTGTTTGATTTCGCTTAAAATGTTACGTGACCACGAAAAAGTACATTTTTACAAGATAAGTTATGGATTCACGTGTCAAATCCTTTGTGCTACACCCTTGTGGAAATGGCGAAGCACAAAAAGTGGCTCAGATCGCCATTATACATACAACACAACTCACCTTACTGAAGAAAGCTGAACTTAAAGGAGAGATGCAGTGCCTATAAAAGCTATTTACCCCTTTGGGAATGCTTGTTTTACATGCTAAGCACAGTGGATTTTCAGTTTTAGTGACACTGAACAATGTGGAAACTGCTCAAATTCTTTTTTTTTTTTAAGTTAATAAAGACAAAATAAACATTTGCATAAGTATTCAAGTCCATTTTAGAACAGTGCTGTCATCTATATACTTATGAGCAGTGTCTGGCTTAAAACAAGACTTAATTTAGATCTATTCAGACCATAGAATCTTCTTCCAGTTGGCTTTAATGTCTCAGACATGCCTTCTAGCAAACTGTAGCTATATCATATGACATATTTTAACAGTGACTTTCTATTTGCAACTGTCCTATAAAGCTGTGACTAGTGAAACATCAAAGCAACAATTCACAGATCAATGAGAAAACTTTAAGTCCAGTTTGATTCGATGCTGCAAAACATGAAAAACTCCCAAGGGGGTGAATACTTATAGTTAATCATATTCTGATATGGCTAATACACTTGAGCTATTGTTTTATTTTTATAAAATGTAGTAACTGAATACTGAAGATGAACTCTTGACTGACTGCATGCTTTAGCCAAATGTAATCATTTGAATGGGTAATATTTGGATACAAGATGTAGAGAATTATCTTTACTCCATGAGAACAGTAATGGACATATACTGCAATTTACTTTAAGACAAGCCGTTAAAGGAATATTCTGGGTTCAATAAAAGTTAATCAATCAGTTCAACTCGCCCCTCAATTTGTAAAAACAAACCAAAATATGAGTTTACAGTAATGTACTTTCAACATGTCATGGAACCTGTAAAATTCCTTCTAAAAAGTAACTGTGTTGGAATAATGTGTGTATTAAGATGCTATACCTGTGGCTTGAGCCGGCGGGGGGGGCTGGGAGGGTTGCCTGCTTTGGCATAATGCTGCCATGGCATCAACTTTCCTGCGATGGTTACAGAGTTTGGTCATGTCTTCCTCTACTTTACTCGAATGATGACCAGGAGCTTGGACCATCGCAGCAGGGTCAAAATTAAAGACCTGTGTTGATTTAAAATGACATTTATTTAATTTCCTTTATTTAAATGCATGAAATAAAGTTCTACTGTACACATTAAGCATACATATGCATGGAATACCTGGATAACCTACCAGTTGGGATTTTAAAAGTTTCCTTAAAATAATCAGGTTTATTTATAAAATTATAATGAGCGGACCCTGAAACATGCAACTTAACAACATAGTTGATTGTTTTATAAATCAGTTTCACATACTATTAAACAGTATGCAGTCAGCAGCACGCTAGCATTTCATTACGAACATAACTGCAAGCATTAAAACCTAATCTACAATCAAGTTTGCACTGGAAACATCATAAATGAGGAGGCTTCAGCACTGAATATTGATCTCACCTTATTTGGGACAAGCGGGCACTCGAGACCACACTTACATGTGCCGTCTGTCCGCAGATACACCCTCACCTCATCCACAGATCGAAGGACTGTACCACTCGGGCTAGAGAACAAAAAGATTGATATGACAGTTCGACAGCTATTTTTACACTTCATTTGATATCTGACAAGTGACAATGACAGATGCATTATGTAAGGAATAATTGACAACAGGCCGTGGAATTTTTAGAAAACAATGCACACCCGAGGTGGTAACGTGGCCACAACGCTTTATTATTTTCTAATAATTCAACGGACCAGAGTCAATTTTTACGCTTTTACTACAGTTACCACACCTCAACACATTGTTCAGAATTACATGTTGTATTTCAAGACATTTGCCAGGTTTTTGTCCATAAAAAAAGCTTAATTTCTTACACATCTCATCCCACACCTTCGTTGCTCATTCCAAAACGTAATTGTGTGTCTGTGCGTTTGAGTACATCATAACACTTAATTTTTTGGTAAAAACATGGAAATAATTTGACGTTTTTATCCTATTGTTTACTATATTTCTTTGCTTGGTCAGTGTCGTAGTGGGTTTTGGTTATTTTGCTCTTGTCGGCTGTAAGGAAATTTGAAATAATTGAAATCATTTGGCGAAGTGATATGGAACTGTGATGCGGTCAAAACCTGCCAGGAACTACTTTATCCGAATTGCACAGCTTAAAACGCTCATCAACCAATCAGATTCAAGCATTCACCAGCCCTATAGTATAAACTGTAACCTTGCTTATCAGGACTTCAGATGACTCCAAACTCTGAATCAAGATACAAAATACATTTTTTCCACATTATTTTAATCATTATAAACACATTATAACCATTGCTTTAATGAGCTTAACCTGCTTAAATTAATACACGTTAGCTGACTGCATGATCTTTCATGTCTTAGAACGGTATATTCCTAGAGGTATTTTTACCTCTAGAACGTGACTGATACACTCTATACCAGTTTGCTTTACCACTTACAAACCATACTGATCTTCACATAAACTCTACCGCAGGCGCAGACCAGTTTGGAGAACCTCTTCCACACTAACTAAACCCTAATGTCAAACACACTCTGCACCAGAAACCCTAGCGTGAAAGCAAAACGCACTTGCATGTGTTTGCTCGGGTGATTCACACACATCTGTGCGTAATCATCGTTGTCAGGCAACTTGGTGACATTTTTTCCCAATGTACCTTTTGATAGCAACACTGTTCATATTTGAGAAGGACAGCAAACATGTCACAGTAAACAATGCTAAATAATGTGTAGACGTACCTGATGTAAGACACAAGCCCATCTCCCACTTTCCTCTGCCAGCCAACCGGGATCTGAGCGATGAGCGCCGTACCTCCATCTTTTTCACCTGCTGCACTCTCACTGCCCCCCGTCATTTTCTGCTCACACACATCCAGCTCCTAAAGACAGAAACCAGTTTCAATTCAGATCCAAACTAGATTTGACAAAGATTAACTTACACTTCAGTTGGGAATGTGTTCACACTGAATCTAAATATGGTTGTCACTCCGCTTCTGAGCATTTAATCGGACTATTCTGGATTCAGTAGCCATTCATAAAGTGTAGGTACAGGTGTCATCCTGTAGTGACAACTACATTTATAATACATCAGTGTAATGACAGAAACCAGCTTCAAATCGGATCCAAATTGATTTGATGAAGATCGATTCACAGTTGAGACTTATTTAAGTTGGAATTGTGTTCACACTGAATCTAAATATGGTTGTCACTCCTCTTCTGAGCATTCATTTATGGTAATCACTTTGTTAATCATCATGAGTTTTTGTATTCAGCACACACAATCATGCAAACCAAAATGTAATAAATGCAGTTGTAGTGCAGATCAATATTACAGTGTGTACGATATAAGACGTGAAGAAATTCTGCAAATTAGCACTTTTGCTTTGTACCTTTTCATTTTTATACAGCCTTGGTCAGCACCATTCGTGAAATACACCCTTTGGAGGACATATACGCAGCATTAACGAAGCACAACGCAACAGAACAACAAATCCGTCTGGACACAATCCTCTGAGGTCCTCTTAAATGGACTGGGATGCTCTTATGGAACTCTCCACAAGCTGACAACCTGAAAACAAAGAAAAAATGGTAACACTTTACAATAAAGATCATTAGTTAATAACTACCTTAGTTAACATGAACTAGGATTG
The DNA here is from genome assembly GCA_021554675.1 of Leuciscus idus. Classification (NCBI taxonomy): domain Eukaryota; kingdom Metazoa; phylum Chordata; class Actinopteri; order Cypriniformes; family Leuciscidae; genus Leuciscus; species Leuciscus idus. The sequence continues at coordinate 1,538,209 of CM038631.1, read as the reverse complement.
AACAACACTTCTTCAGCATTTATTAATCTTAGTTAATATTCATTTCAACGTTTACTAATACGTTATTAATATCAAAGGTTGTATTTGTTAACATTAGTTAATGCAACTAACATGAACAGACAATGAACAGCTGTATTTTTATTAACTAACATTAACAAAGATGAATATACTGTAAAAAATGTATTGCTCATTGTTAATGTTAGTATACATGAACTAATGTTAACTAATGTACCTTATTGTAAAGTGTTACCGAAAAAATACATTTCTGGTGGGATCGACATTGTTTAAGAATATAAACAATTGTTTAACGTTTTTCAATACAACCATTGGAAACATTAATCACTTTTATAGATGATATTTGAAAATTTAGATTACATTGATATACAACAAAGTAATGTTTGATCACCATATTCATGTACCACGGTTTCTGGCACTGAATACCATGGTGTTACTAGGGTACAAGTCTAAACACAATACTTTTTCGTAAGTGTACAGTTCTGACATATGGTTGACAGTAGAGTGAAAAGTGACAGTTGAAACTGATACTCAACGCGCCAAGTCAAAAATTCAAATGTAAGCGATCGAGATGATGTCACAGCCTAAATCCATGAAATTTTAACGGTTTTTTATTCTGGCATTAAGGCGGGGGACTGAAGCGGCTAATGCTCAGGCTATGACGGGATCTGACTGGTGGAGCAGCGAGCTAAAGAGTAAACTAGTAACGTTAACCACCACGAAAAAAAAGTGCGCAAAGTTTCGGGGAAAAGAAGGACGTAAATATGGAAAGAAAATAGGAAAACATACGCTTAAGTGTAGCACTGGTACTTTTGAAGACTGTACGTCCCGAAGAATAAACAAATGTCGCGTATTGACGGCTAGCTGGCCCATTCTTAAACATCCCATTTATATTGTAAGCTTACGGGACATGCGATAACACCCCGATATAAACCAACGAAGCGTTCTTCGTTACATTAAAACGGAAGCGTTCGAGTTTGACGCGTCGCGTACAGCGTAGACGCGCTGTTAGCTTTCGTTAGCTCGCGGGCTACGTACCTCTCTGTTTACGAAGTTTCCTGCTTCTTCGGCGCGCTGCACAACACAGGCGAAAGACAGAACAAGCGTCTCGATGGACTCGAGTTGCAAATGTAGCCGTTGTTGGAGCTGTTATTGACACCGTGTGATTTTTAGGCACTTCCCCGCGTCTTCATCCATCCGAGCCGTCCTGCTTAAAAACAAAGAGCAATAACGCTTGGTTTTATTGCGCCCCGTGCATTGTCGTCCAATTTCGCGTGAATCCTGCTCGGCCGCGGAGCGTGCGATCGCTTAATTCAAAGGTTCAGTGCTCTCCTACGCGTCTTTACTGCGTGCATATGCGAGCGATGGGGTTGATTGTGGCTGTGTGGTGGTGCTTTTAGTTTATCTTCGTTTCCAAGTTCCTATTTTTCCTTAGGATCCCGTGCCAAAAAAAAAAATCATGGAGTTTTCTTCCACGCATGCGCAGTAGCTGCTGTCGGGGTTGGGAATTCCGTACAATTTCTAAGCCACTAGGAGGAGCGAGAGAACCACTCGTGAGGAGGAAAACGCGCCCTGGTACAAAAATAAATATCTACACTTCTGTAGATTTGAAGGGATTGTGCTAAAATTACACCGTTTTTTTTTTTTACTTTGCATATTGTGAAAAATATATAATAAAAAATATCTAGCATATTTGTAAGCTGTTGTTGTTGTTTCACTACAATGTATGATTTATCTTCAGATGTTAAATTCTAAATTGAGAAATGTTATCAATAATATGAATTTTTATACATTTTAAAGTTGTTTATTGATATAAACTGTTTGCACCAGTCTCTTCTCAATAACCATGCTTTATATAAAATAAAGCACGAATAAATATCAAATAGTCGTCTTTTATGTTTTTCTGTGTAGTCAATAAAGAAGAAAACAACAACTAGGCTACAAATGTTAATTTAACGGTTTCCCGCCGAATTTATGATCAGCCTCAACTACTCGAAATGCCATTTAAATCTAATTCAAACGGTCTGGTAACCTTAGATGCTCGTGAACTTCATCTGGAAACGTGGTTTCATTGAATTGAGCAGGAGGCGAAAATATCCTGAGAGAAAGATTTTTTCTGTTCGTCTTCCATAAAATGATTCTACACACACGCATACCTTTATTGGCCTTATTGTGTCAGTTAGCTGAGGAAACAAAAAATGGTTCGCCCGTAAGTACTTTATAATTACTGAGGGAAATCGCAGATAAAACCTATTTAGTGTGGAGGAAAGATGTAGGAAATCAGAGATATTTCAGCATATGGTGTTGTAAAATGTCTGTTATTCTCTTGAGCAGAAATGTGATTCGCTGGCACAATATCAACATTTTGGGTGTGAGTCTTGGGTGCGAGTTAGAAATATAAATCAGATCAACCTCCTACTGTGTTGAAGGCAGGTAACTCGACAAAGTTTTCAAAACACAGCGAGTTATTGAGAGTTAAACCTGTTAAAACTTCAAAGGAATGTTGAGTAAACACAACTTTAGGGAATAAAGGAGTAACCTGCCAATAGAATTACACGCTCGGAGGTGATAACCATTAGGCAGTGGGGAGAATAATACACACTACACAGCAACAGCCAACCGATCGTGACGTCTCCACGCGAGCGCTGCCCTGCTCCTGGAAACAGTATTTGAGGTTTCTATTCGCTAACCTTACGCGCATCCCACTTGCGCTGTTGCTAGGCAATACATTGCACGCTTTGCACCATGCAAGTTTAACTACTTAACTCTTGTGTTTGGAATAGTTTCAGAATACTAACGAGATGAGTCCCTGGTGACATCAGTTGGCCAGGAGTTACAGGTCAGGCGATTAAAACGGGGGGTGTACACCTGTTAATTAAATACCATTGTAAACGAATTACCATAATTTTATTTGAAGGATCATATTACAGGACAACACATGATTAACGTTAAAATATGGGATACTTTTAAACAAGGCTGTGACATCATCTCGATCACTGAATTTTTGACTTGGCGCGTTGAGTATCAGTTTCAACGGTCACTTCAACCGTCAACCATATGTCAGAACTGTACACTAACGAAAAAGTAAGTGACCCATGGTTTACCATATAAACATCCATTGTTATAGTTATTCCCAGTACCACAGCAACAGTCTTAAAGGGACAGTTCACCCAATCATTAAAAATTCTGTCATCATTTACTCACCTTCAAGTTGTTCCAAACCTGTAAGAGTTTCTTTTCTTCTGTTGAACACAACAGAAGATAGTTTGAAGAATGACGGTAACCAAGAACATTAGAGGGAAAAAACTCAATGGCTACCGTCAACTATCTGGTAACCAACATTCTTCAGAATATCATATTTTAAATTAAAATTCTGTCATCATTTGACATTTACGCACCCTCAAGTTGTTCCAAACCTGTATGAGTTTCTTCTGTTGAACACACAAAAAATGAACATTTCTAATGAACATTTTTCCACTATAAAGAACTTTTTGTCCAATGGATGTTAAAGGTTCTTTATGCAACCAACCTTTATTTTTATTCTCTGAAAACACTTACATCTGTAATTAATTTGGATGACCAAATGACAGCATTCTGAAATTTAGTACGTTTTGAAACATCCACAATTTGACTGCCCTATCTAGACTATATAGGTGGAAAATATACTATACATTTAGGGCGGATTCTCGGACACAGGTTAAAACCTAATCTTGTGCTGATGTAAAACTGGAAGATCTTTCAAGACTTATCTGTGAACTAGATAATGACCTTTACCATTTCAACGTCACTTTATGGGCTCATTTAGCGATTCTAAACAGGTGTGTTGAACACTAACATGCCTAACAACTCAAGTTCTTTTCTGTTTTTATTTTATTTTATTTTTTTATGCAGAATCTATACTGATTGTGTCGAATTGCCGATTGTGTATCTTATGTTGTCGAATGAGATGTCTGAGGAACGCAGTACGGGTGGGGTGGGATTGTTCAAACTCCTATGGAATATCCTAGTTCCATATAGTGCTGAACTGGATGCATTTGGAAACATGAAAGAATCGCCTCAGGTCACTAGAGAGGAATTATTAAAGATGAAAAAAGAGCGAATAAATGCGTACAATATCACACGACGACGACGGATATTAACGCTGCCTATTTTTTTATAGGTGCATATGCGAACGCAAGCAAAAAAATGTACAAAATTTCCTACATCCTTATAGGGTAGTTTGTCAGGTTTTTTATTTTTTTTTAACGAAAGGTTGTTTAATAAAACATGCTCGGGTTCTGCTAGTCTTATCTCCAACTAGAAACCGGTTGCCAACGATTGCATCATTCCTTTCATGTGACTCCCTTACGCCCCAAATTCGTCCTGGCCGTCTTATGACTGCATCACATCTTCCCGCTCACACAAACTCGCACCGAGCGAGACAACCAGCAAAGTCAATAAGTCCCGCCCCTCCCGCCCAGCGCGCCCGCTCATTGGATGTCTCTAAGCAGAAGAATTTCGACCGCCTCGCTTGATTGGCGCACACGGCCGACCATCTCCTGTCAGTTCCTCGTAATCTCGGTTAGGTTGCACCTTGAGATCCTTCCCCCAGAGTTCGGTTGGAGTCACTCTATAAATGTCCCCGGGAGTTTCCGAAATCCACACTCGGTGACTTCAACTGAACAATGGTTAACATGAGCTATCACCAATCTCTACAAAAACACACACAGACCCTGAATCCGAAACAACCGAGGAAAAGAAATAATAAAAAGAAAAGGGTGAGTGTCATCTATCTATTTCTCTATTCTTTATTGTGATCTGATGTACTTTTCTTGTTGGTGTGTGTCAAGCTTTTCCTTTTGGGATACAGGAATGCGCATGTTTTGGCGACTATCCCAGGCTGTTTTTGGAATACAGTTGCTCAACTCAAATTTCACAGGATTCTCCTCCTTTCCCGTCCGTTATTTTTCTTTATTTAACGCAACATCGTTGCGCTTTTATTTCCTGGTTTATTTTACTTTAACAGTTACTTACTTACAAAACAACGCAATGACAGCTGTCATTTCGTCACAATCGCGGCATTTTAGACGCGCACCTGAGAACTTTTTTTGCTAACGTTTTATTTTTAACGGTTATTTTGTTACGTGTTATTGATCGCCCAGTGACACTGCGTTAACGGAACTGCGCTACATCAACTTTTTACAGTTTAAGTAATCAAATGGATGTAGTCATGATGGCTAACTCGTTGTGTTTTTATGTCGTTAAAGTACTTTTAAAGTGTTATTTTGGTGCGAAGTGTTCGCCCTTTGTTTCCTCGCTCCTGTACTTTGATTCCATGACGTCATTGGCTCGCTGTCAGTTTCGTTAAACCCCCGCTCCAGATTGACAGTTTATAAAAGGAATTTTATTTAAACTATTTAAGTGACACGAGAAGTTAAATATCGTGTAATTTTACGACTGACTATTAATTAAAAAATATTCGATTTAGTCATATTTGGAGTAACATGCCAGAATACAACAAATAAACGCCATAACATAATTATTCATGCTTTAATAATAGATAATATAAATTGTATTTATTAAGTTTGTCGCTTTACACCGCATTAGGATTTACATAAAAATAATAAAACACTTGGGAGTGCCTCAGGTGCATATTTTAGGGCTGTTTTCATTGTCTCACGGACATCTAAAGTAGCGTGTTTGTCGCGTTTACATCGCAAATGAGTTCTGAGGTGTGATTTCAGCTGAACTTGAATGTCTTCGCATTGAAAGCGAGATTCATTCAGCTTGTTTTGACAGACTGTCAGCGCTCAGACTCACGCAGAGGGCGCCCTCGAGCACACAATGCGCCTTTGTTTACATAAAAAAAAAATCACAATGACCTAATTTTAGATTCTAGATTAAAGAATCAATAATTGCTACGGGTTATTTTTTACGAGCATTCAATCGTTCTTAATTACAAGCCCCTCCCTCTATGATGCATCTTCATCTTTGTTCTTGCATGTGTTCTGCTTGTTTCACAGCTGAAATAGAGATTTTTTTTAACATTCTTTACTTTTAAATAGTTTTTGTAACCTAGTACTGTGAGCTTGACAAGTTCCATTTTTTATTTCTCTAGAATAATTGGGACAAAATATCGCCGCCAACCCACATTCAGACTTGATTGACAAGAGACACTTTTAAAGGTGAGCACCTTTTAATATATATATATATATTTTGAAGTACAATAACTTTGAATGATTTAAATATAAACAAACACTATAATAACAGGCTATGATAATAATAATGATTCTTTTTAAGTCAATGCATGCCTCTGAAACTCTATAAAGCTGATTATTTATTGTGCAGTAACGTTGCTCGTCCACTATGTGTCCTTGTTGCACCCAGTGGCCGAGCAGTCAGTCTTAATGTCTCATATAATATAGCGGGTCACCCAAATAAATCAGCCTTTCCCAAAACCTGCGGCGCAGGTGTGCTGCTGATGTGTTAAAGCTCCCACTAGATGTATCGTCTCATCATCACAGTACAGCAACATCATTCAGAGGTTTGTTTATTTCTTCTTTTAGATAGTTTATGTATTTTTATGTGGGCCAGGTCTGGTGTGCTAGGTGTGGGAGCATATCGTATTGTGTCTGTGGATAGCGACTGATTGGTGCGATGACTGCGGAGTGGCTGTACCCCCCTGGTGTGGGGACGCTGTGTGGTGCAGAGTTGGAGGCGTGGTATGAAGACCTACAGGATATCTTGGGCTCCGACGGAGGCGGGGCCAAACTTACGCGAGCCCCGCCTTGCTCCGAGGTCAGTAACGTCAAACGCTGTGCTATAGTCGCGTCCGTACACGTTTTTTCCTAACGGTTTGTCTTCTCAATGCAGAAGGAGCCTGAGTTTCTGGATGTGTTGGAGAGCTGTTCGCTCACCTGGTTGACGGAGGGGCAGGTATGGGGAGATGGCGTGCAACGCGTTACCGACGACCCGCCGAGTACGCCAACGCCTCCACGACAGGACGACCGGAGAGCCGATTCCGAACACATCTCGTCCGGAGGAGACTTGCTTCCGCCGGAGTTCTTCGAGCTGCTAAGCGAAGGAGGCGTTGGGTCGGTTGAAACGATGGCTAGCGGCGGATACCACCTCAATCCGCCTTCGTCTCCGGCTGTTAGCGAGGAGGAACTCCCGACGGTTCCCGACACGTCGTCCTGCTCGTCGGCGTCCCGTTCGCCATCACTAAACTGCTCCCCGCCTGCGTCCCCTCCCGCCTCCTCACGTCCCGGAAAGAGAAAGCGAAGCACCGACACGCTGTGCTCTCCATCCCCCGGGAAGAAGAGCAGGAGAGAGCGCGAGCAGGAGAACGAGAGGAAAGTGCAGGAGCTGACGGATCAGAACGAACGCCTCAAAGCCGAGATCGAGCGTTTGGGAGAGGAGGTGCAGAGGACGAGGCGCGCGCTCATCGAGAGACTCGTCAACACCAGGAGGTGAAGAGCAACAGGACTGAAGCGGTTGAACAATTGACCATGAAATGCACATTTAGAAGGGGATAAAAGACACGTGGGACGGGGGGAGAAAGAGAAGGAGGTTTACAGAGCGTCTCCCGCCGAGAGAGAAAGAGAAAGTCAGATTAAGCCGTAGAAAAGAAAGAATGTGGAGCGCAACGGAGGGAAACACGTCCCCGGTCAAACCTCACCCCGAACACAATTCCATTTGGCATAGAGAACACAAAGCCGTTTTCAGTTAAATTGAAATGCTATGATGTTACAATTTGACACTTTGAATAAAATAAAGAATGAGATTGCATTAAATTAATAGAAATATCAAAAGAAAAAGAAGAAATTAGATGAAAAAACAAGCCTCATTTAATATAATGTTTGCAACTATGATAAATGTTACAGTTTAAAGAATATCGCGAATTATAATAAATAAAAATAACAAAAGTTAATATGAAATTAGATAAATGAGAAAATAAAGCCTGATTTTACACACACACAAAACGGAAAATTAAAAACGACTAATGCATTCTTTTAAAATCAGCAAAAATAAAAGGCAAGTCCTGCTATGATGTTTAAATGCTACAATTTATCGAATGACACTTTGAATAAAATTATGATATTTCATTACAGTAATAAAAATAGCAAAAGCAAATATGAAATTAGATAAAACAAACCTTATTTTACAAAGGTTTTTCCATTTTTTTGCAGTCAATTAAAATGACAGTAATGCGTTTTATACATTTAAAGCAAAAATGAAAGGCAAGTGCCTTTTAAATGTTTTTAAATTTAACGAATGAGATTTCATTACAGCAATAAAAATCTCAAAGAAAAGAAGAAATTAGGTAAAAAAATTAAAGACAAGTACTATTATGTTTAAATATTAGAAATTAAATGACAATACGAATAAATTAAAGAATAAGATTGCATTACAGCAATAAAATATCAAAAGCAAAGAAGAAATTAGATTGAAAAACAAATTTTCTGAAGGTTTTTTGCACTATATTAAAATTACTGTAATACAATGTATTAAACATTGAAATCAGCAAAAATTGAAGACAGTAAAACAAATGCTGAAATTATTAAAGGACACAAATTAAAGAGAGATATTTTGCGTTACATTAATAAAAATGCAGTTTGCAATCAACTAATCGCAATGCAAAACATCTTAAATGGCACTAAAATCCACCTTCGTTTTATTTAAGCAAAAGTCGGGGTGTTTTTGACCGGTTTTCGTGAAATGAATCGCCTAAAACACACCAAATTGCATTAAACCACCCAAAGGTTAATCAACTTTCTGAGTAACTGAAAGCTGATAGTTGATCTGTGAGTGTTTCTGTAGGGAACGTAGCAGAGACGAGGGAAGAAACGGCAGAACTGCAATAAAGGGTTGTAGAAGACGACGTGATTGTTCCTGTGACAGTGATTGTAGATTGTAATTGGTCTGATGTGTAAACGACAGGGCTTTAAATGTGTTGAGATTAGTAGCTCAGGACTGTTATTCTGATCGATCGTGAGCCGTTCCTCTCTGCGCTCGCCATCAACCCGAGGCCTCTAAGCACGAGTGTGTGTGTGTGTGTGTGTGTGTGTGTTTAGATGAAGGGGAAACTATGAATGTGATTTTGCTCTCACTTATTTCTCTTGAAACTTTTTCAGAATAATAGCAGTTTATATCACTCTCTGCCTCTGATACATGCCTATTTTTCTATACGTGTATCACATAATCATCATTACATGTAATCATTTATCATCCTAATGTTAAAATAATAAACGTGCATGCCGAATTACTGTATTAGCGTAGCAGATTTTTATCTGAATTTTATTTAGACTTGTACTACACACATTTTGCTATTAAATTTTTTTAAATGAACTGAATCGACTCTGAGAGATTTTGTCTGGGTGTTTATTGAGTGTGTGAATAAAACACATGGTTGTTGTACCACAGTAAAAAATCAGAAAAATTAAACGGGTAATACATTGATTTTATTGCATTGTTAAAAGGATCCTTTGACAGATTTCACCACTTTAAAAAAAAAGATTGGTTGCATTATTATAGGAGTGCGGTATCCCATATAGTTCCCAGAAAATATTGTAAAAAATACAACGTTTTTATTTCTTCCTCATGTTCACCTTTTCTGCTCTTATTTCTTCTTCCCTTTCTGAGCCGCCGGCTCCGGGGTCTTGCCCTCCGCGAGACTAAGTTGGTTTTTCAGCTCGAGTAATTTGGCGACTTCTTCCACAATCACCGACTTCTCCACTTTCTGAGCTTTTAGCGCTCGTACTTTATCGCCCTGAAACATAAACACACACCAAAGAATCAGGAATGAACTGATAAATGCACATGACTTTCATAAAATTAGTGGAAAGAAAATTATATATATATAAAAATAAAAAAAATCCTGTTAAAAACTGAAATAAAATATATTTATCTATATATAAAATATTAATTTCTAAAATTATTTTAAATTTAGTTTTTATTCATTTTCTTTTTTTAAAAATATTCTAACATAATAAAGGATAAAAACAGTGTGATGAAGGGGGAAATTATGAATAGCTGTCCGACAATAGACAATAAATGCAGTTGCTAAAGAGCCATGATGTTTTTTGGAAGAAAATGGAGGCGTAAAAGACGAAAAACATAATTTTTTTTTTCAATATGAAATGTTTCATATACACACATACAGTCCAGTCTGGAAAATTGACATTTCCACTCTTTATTCAAATATTATTAAAAATGTGTTGAAGATTTTGTAGTCTAGTAGTTGCGCTTGGAGTCGATAGTTTTATTTGTGATAACTCAATGAAACATGACAAATTGTGCGACAAAAAATTTTTCCGATAATTTTTGGCCGGGCCGTCATACAAAGAAATTATGAACACATGCAAAAACAAGAGGGAACGAACAAAATATTAATAACTGATTATGTTGTAGTAGTCAAAACTCGTAGCTGATTTATTTTATTTTTTTACAAATAATTTTGTCAGATAAATACGGTAACCAAGTTTAGTGTTTGGTTCTTCCCTCATTTAAAATATTAAAAAAACAATATACAATTTTTTTTTTAATGGTTTAATCACTTTTTACGTCTGTACGTGTGTGTGCGTGTGCGAAAGAGGAGTGTGTGTTGCGGTATGTGTGCGCGCGTGTATATGTCTGTGTGAGAATGTTAGAGAGTGTATGTGTGTGTGAGAGAGTGTTATCATGTGTGTGTGTGTATGTATGCATGTATGTATGTGCACAGGTTTATCTATACTTATGAGGGCCAAATGTCCTAAATTATATGTGACCCTGGACAACAAGATTTATACATCACACGAAAGCTGAATAAATAAGCTTTCCATTGATGTGTGGTTTGTTAGGATAGGACAATATGTGTCCGAGATACAACTATTGTAAATCTGGAATCTGAGGGAACAAAAAAAATCGAAACATTGAGAAAATCTCCTTTAAAGTTGTTCATTTATGTCCTCGATTGTGCAGCATTCACTCACACAGATACATGTTTTATATATTTACGGTAGAATATTTACAAAATATCTTCACAGAACGTGATCTTTACTTAATATCCTAATGATTTTTGGCATAAAAGGAAAATCTATCATTTTGACCCATACAGTGTATTGTTGGATATTGCCACAGATAAACCAGTGCGACTCGAGACTGGTGATGTGATCCAGGGTCACGATTGAGTAGCGGGGACGACTGACTGGTTCACTCGTTAAAAGGGCTTATAAATCGGCCAAAACATGTTTGTTTTTAAATGTAATGTGTTGCACATATAAAATCAACAGAAGTCCTCACAAATATAGTGCAACAAACATGAGTGTGTGACTGTGTGTGTGTGTGTGTGTATGAGTGAGTGAGTGAGTGAGAGAGTGTGTGTGTGTGTGTGTGTGTGTGTGTATGTGTGTGTGTGTGTGTGTGTGTGTGTGTGTGTGTGTGTGAATATGTGAATGAGTGAGTGAGTGAGTGAGTGAGTGAGTGTGTGTGTGTGTGTGTGTGTGTGTGTGTGTGTGTGTGTGTGTGTGTGTGTGTGTGAATATGTGAATGAGTGAGTGAGTGAGTGAGTGAGTGAGTGTGTGAGTGTGAGTGTGTGAGTGAGTGAGTGAGTGAGTGTGTGTGTGAATGAGTGAGTGAGTGAGTGAGTGTGTGTGTGTGTGTGTGTGTGTGTGTGTGTGTGTGTGTGAATGAGTGAGTGAGTGAGTGAGTGAGTGTGTGTGTGAGTGTGTGAGTGAGTGTGTGTGTGTGTTCTTACTTGTTCCGCCACTAGACTCGTCAGGTGTTTGACTCTCTCTGGATCAGTGTTCAGATTCTGCTGTGAAGCTCCAGGTTTGGTCTCGACTGAAGCGCTGCTGGAACTCTGGGTCTAGAAGCAGAGAAATCAATATTTCAAATAGTATATTATGATATTATGTGCACGTTTCAGAATTTAAATAAAAGCTAATTAAAAAGCTAATAATACATTTTAAAAAGGAAAATAAAAAAATTGTAAAAAACCACATGCATTGGTTTCTTTATATTTGCTTAATTATAAAGATTTGTAAGAATTATTATAAAAATAAAAATTAAATCAAATCTTTAATAATTATATGTAATAATTTGATAATTCATAAAAGCAACCACACAAACACACATGCATAAATATCTGTTAGTACACACAGATCTGTGAAATCACACGCTCTAAACTAAACGTTAGAATATAACACATGGTTTGTTGTGTTTGAGTCGTAGCCAGAGGCCAATAGAGACACACACACACACACACACACACACACACACACGCTTTGATCCAGAGCATATAGACATCATCACTGAATCCATTTCACACTCAGTCATAGTGAAAACACACTAAGCCGTGAGAACAGAGAGTGGTCACACACACACACACACACACACACACACACACACACACACACGTCTACCTTCGCTTCAACACACTCCTCTTCTGGCTGAAAGAGGCAGAGAATCAGACAAACAACCGTAGATAATGAACATCATTCTTCATCAGATCCTTCAGCTCGTGTTGCTGTAATGCTTTAATTAATCAGCGTTCACACCTTCTGTCTGATCAATTTACACGGTTACACTATATATATATATATATACAGTATATTGTATAAATAAAATAAATGGTTGTACCAGAGTGGCAAAGTAGAAAATTAAACACGGGAAATGCACAGATGTTATTGTATTTTAAAAATAATAATTTAAACAGACTTTACTGTATTTTAAAGCTCATTTTATTGCATTTTTTTTTCATTTTATAGGAGCCGTTAAATATAAAATAATTCTCAAAAAAATTATTTCCACAACTTTTTCCAGATGTTGAAACATCATTTTCTGCACGAGAATCTGCTCAATAATGGATGAATGTCTTTGACGAACCTGTTGTCCTCCAAATCTCTTCCTCAGAGCCTCAATCTGCTCGTTCTCCAACTTCTGGAACAAAGGACTGACCTGTAGGAGAGGGACAAAATAAAAAATAATAATTAGTAAAAAAAAGTTTTTAAAAAAAGAGTAAAGGAGAGGAGGGGTAAAAAAAAATATTAAAAAAAGAGAAGAAAAAAAAAGTTAAAAAAAAAGAGTAAAAAAGAAAAATAATAGGTAAAAAAAAAAAAGTTAAAAATGCAAATAATAATAAGTAAAATAAATAAATAAATAAATAAAGGAGAGGAGGGGTAAAAATTTTTTTTTTAAATAATAAGTTACAAATTTTTTTTTTAAAAACTAAAAATAAGTATATATAAAAATAAAATACTAATAAGTAAAAGAGATTAAATAATAATAATAATAAGTTAAAAAAAAAATTTTTTTTTAAAGTAAAAAAACGTTTAAAAAAAGAGTAAAGGAGAGGGAGAGATTCAAATAAATAATAATAATAATAATAATAAGTTTAAAAAAAGTTTAAAAAAAAGAGTAAAGGAGAGGAGAGATAAAAAAAACAACAAAACAAAACAATATAGTAGTAGTAATGATCTGTGTGTGTGTGTGTAATAGTGCAGTGGTGTGAGGAGTCACCGTGCCGATGCGGTGCCCGGCTGCCAGTGTGCAGACAAAGCTCCCCGACCCCTGGAGCTGGGCACTGGCACAGGTGGGCGGAGCCTGGAGCTGGGCACGGATAGTGTGGCTGACCGTCGGCATATACGGCTCCAGCACGGCAGACAGGAGACACGCCACGTTCACACACACACCCGTCACGGTCCCGGCGCGCTGCCTGCAGCACACACACACACACACACACACACACACGCCTTCATCACACCTAATATCTCAAATCTAAAGGCATCTAAAATTACATTTCTATTATCACTGTAAAGCTGCTTTGAAACTATCTATATTGTATTATCATATAAATATATCAATATATCATTTGTGTGTTCACAGGAAACTTATTTCTCCAGACTATTCTCTCTTTAGAAATAATGGTGACACTTTACAATAAGATCCCATTAGTTAATGCATGAACTAACGATGAGCAATACATTTGTTATTACATTTTTTATTTGTTACACTTGTTATTTTAAAATTAGTTTTATTAATATTTTTATTTGATTTGAGTAAGGTCCATTAGATGATGCATTAACTAACGATGGTTATTTTATTAATCTTTGTTAATGTTAGTTAATGAGAACAACTGTTCACTGCAGAGTGTTGTTTCAGTTTTTATATGAATAAATTAGCTTTTATGTTTTTAATTTTCACAATTTTTAAAAACTTCTCTTTAGAATTAATGGTGACACTTTACAATAAGATCCCATTAGTTAATTAGTTAACTAACGATGAGCAATACATTTGTTACAGTATTTGTTAACGTAAGTTAATAAAAACATAACGTGTTATTATTAATATTTTTTAATATTTTATTTTATTAATACATTTATTCTATTTTAGTAAGGTCCATTAGTTAACATGAGATGATGCATTAACTAACGATGAGCAATACATTTCTTACAGAATTCATTAATCTTTGTGGTAACACTTTAGTATTTAAATATAAATAATACTAATTTACATGATCAAAGATTAATATATACTGTAAAATTATAGGCAACACTTTATTTGGTCACACTTTAGTTTTAGGGTCCAATTCTCACTATTAACTACGACTTTTACCTCAATAAACTCCTAATTACTGATTATTAATAGTCAGTAAGGTTGTTAAGTTTAGGTATTGGGTGATTAAGGGATATAGAATATGGTCATGCAGAATATATACATTAATATGTGCTTTATAAGTACTAATAAACAGACAATATTCTAGTAATATGCATGATAATACACTATTAGTTAATTGTGAGAACTGAACCCTAAAATAAAGTGTTACCATCTTTGTTCATGTTAGTTAATGAAGTGTTGTTTTAGTTTATTTGAATGAGTTAGCTTTTATTTTTATGTTTTTAATTTTCACAATTTTTGTTAAATTTTAAGTTGCTTTTGTCATTTTTATTATAGTTGTGTGTGTGTGTGTGTGTGTGTGTTTTACATAGGTTTTTATGTTTAATTTATTTTTATTTTTATTTCAGTTTTAGTTTTTATTTGTTTCCAGTTAATAATTTTAGTTTATTGCAAAGGCAACATTTAATTTTCAATTTTCAATTTCAATTAATTTAAAATTAGTATTTTATTTTGGCTTCATTTCAATTAACAGAAATGTTTTAATGATAATAACGATAATAACTCTGGTTCATTGTTAGTTCATATCAGCTCAGGTCCATCAACTTATGATTTTTTATAATGTATTAGTGAATGTAGAAATTAATGAACTAAGATTAATAAATGCTTTAGAAGTTTTTTCTGAAGTATTGTTTATTGTTAGTTCATGTTAAATATAGATAGATAGATAGATAGATAGATAGAGTGAGAGAACAACTGAGATCTTAGAAATATTTATATTGAAATATTTTATATAATTATTTTTTCACATATTTTTTATTTATAATTTTTTTAATATAATTATAATTTTTTTAAATTCTAAATTAGATTAATAAATGCTTTAGAAGTTTTTTTTCTGAAGTATTGTTAATTGTCAGTTCATCCTAACTAATGAGGTTAACTAACAGAACCTTACAGTGAAATAATTTTAGAGTGTTAGAAATTAGAAATAATTTTTCATTGAGATTTTCTTAAGTGTTTGCGCATTGCAGTTGTTCCCACAGACAGTCACCACGTGTCACTCGCCTGTCGTCGTCTCCTCCTTTAATCTTCTTCCAGGGTTCATTAACCTGCATGTACTGATTCCCGTGACGAGAGATGTTCAGGATGCACTTCAGAGCGTCACGGATCCTGGAACAAACACATGATGAGAGTTTAATACGCTTACATCTGAACATATGCACAATATTAGAAGACAAAAGCATGCGTGCAGAAGATTATTGAGAGAAATAAATGCTTCTTTATCCAGTTATTTTATAATCAGAGCTCCCACTGCTTTTGTTCAACAAATCATTTCCAAGACATTTCTAGTTGTTTGTGATAATTGGATTTTTAGGAATCATTTTATACAATTATTTTCTGTGAGTTTGGAAATCACAAAATTGACTTTCCTGGTAACCCTGATTTATAGAGTAATTACAAGCTGCTGAAATATTATAGAGCTGAGCAAAACTAGACAAATTCAGTTACAGGCTGAATGCACAATTCTAGATAAATTGAGAATAAAATAATTATTATTTTTTAAATAGAATCACGATTTTGCCATGACTCTGAATAGACAACTAAACAAAATAACATTTCATTAATTTGAATGTAAAAAAAAAAAAAAAAAACATCAGTTTGAATCGATGATTCAATGACTCACTCATAAATACTTCACTTGTTTCATTACTGGATGAATCAGCGTTTTTAAATGAATCTCTTGAATGAATGATTCAATGACTCGCTCATAAATACTTCACTTGTTTCATTACTGGATGAATCAGCATTTTTAAACAAATCTCTTGAATGAATGAATGATTCAATGACTCACTCAAATACGTCACTAGATTCATTACTGGATGAATCAGCGTTTTCGAACAAATCTCTTGAATTAATTAATTATTTAATGACTCAAAAATACTTCACTTGTTTCATTACTGGATGATTCAGCGTTTTTAAATGAATCTCTTGAATGAATGATTCAATGACTCACTCAAATACTTAACTTGTTTCATTACTGGATGAATCAGCATTTTCGAACAAATCTCTTAAATTAATGATTCAATGACTCACTCAAATACTTCACTTGTTTCATTACTGAAACAAGTGAAGATAATGACTATTTTGATTTGAATCTTTAATTTGAATCTTTTAAAAAAAATCTGTTTGAATCGATGATTGAATGACTCACTCATAAAGACTTCACTTGTTTCATTACTGGATGAATCAGCATTTTTAAACGAATCTCTTGAATTAATTAATTATTTAATGACTCAAATACTTCACTTGTTTCATTACTGGATGAATCAGCATTTTTGAACGAATCTCTTGAATTAATTAATTATTTAATGACTCATAAATACTTTACTTGTTTCATTACTGGATGAATCAGCATTTTTGAACGAATCTCTTAAATTAATGATTCAATGACTCACTCAAATACTTCACTTGTTTCATAACTGGATGAATCAGCGTTTTCGAACGAATCTCCTGAATGAATGAATTATTCAACGATTCATAAATAAGTCACTTGTTTCATTCCTGGATGAATCAGCGTTTCTGAACAAATCTCTTGAATAAATGATTCAATGACAAATAGTCACTTGTCGCCACCTACTGGTGTAATGATGTAATACACAATATTTATTTGACACAAAAGGTGATTTACTCTATTTTGATCACTACCGCAGGCATCACTGTTTATATCCGAACTATAAACTTCGCTGTTCGCCGTGATCGTACTTGTCAAAGGTTGTAGCAACTCATAATGTAAAAAATGCAAATAATGTAATGAGTATTACATTATTATTGTAATAAAATGTTCATAACGTAATAATTTTTTTAAAACGTAATAAAATCTTTATGCTCATAATGTAATAACTTTTACATTATGAGAAATTTATTACATTATAAACTCACCAAAAATTTTACATTTTCATAATTGTAATAGCTTTTAAAACATAAAAAAAAAAAGATTAGTTAAAGAGAGTAGATAAAGTTATTACATTATGAGTTGCTACAAAGGTTTAATAGACAAAGCCGAATCGCTGTCATTCAGGAACAATACAAATTTGTGAATCTTTGCATTTCACGCCATTCACACACGTCGATGAGGAATTGTGGGTAATCCTGACCTGACTTTATCCAGCAGTGTAATGTACTGCTTGAGCTCCCAGCACACCTGAGCGATGAGCCGCTTATCATCGTCATTCAGGAGCATCTCAGGAACACAGCCGTCGAAGAACTTGCTCACAAACATCCCTGCCCTGTGGAAACATTATCAGTAAATGCTGAGATTAACATTAGCTAAGATTAATAAATGGCTAATATTAATAAATGCTTTGTTCATTGTTAGTTCATGTTAACAAATAAACCTTATTATCAAGTGTTGCCAGGAAAACTATAGCAGAACTCCCGGGACTCTAGTATTTTAAAATGGATGCTGGATGGTTTGATTTCATTAATATTTCATGCCAGACTTTTGAACTTCTCAGGAAATGTAGGAATTAATTTTAAATCAACAAATTGTATTACGTGAAGCTCAATGATAAAAAAGAAAAGAAAACCAAAAGTTAATAAAACTGATGCAAAAGGGGAGATTTACACATTGTAATTCATGTCAAAGTGTAAATAAGATGTAAAACCATGAGTGAGTGAGAGTGAGTGAGTGAGTGAGTGAGTGAAAGTGTGTGTGTGAGAGTGAGTGAGTGTGTGAGTGAGTGAGTGAGCGAGTGAGTGTGTGTGAGAGTGAGTGAATGAGTGTGAGTGAGTGTGAGTGAGTGTGAGTGTGAGAGTGAGAGTGAGAGTGAGTGAGCGAGCGAGAGAGTGAGTGAGTGTGTGAGAGAGTGAGTGAGTGAGTGTGAGTGAGAGAGCGAGAGAGAGAGTGAGTGAGTGTGTGAGAGAGTGAGTGAGTGTGAGTGAGCGAGCGAGCGAGCGAGAGTGAGTGAGTGAGCGTGAGAGTGAGAGTGTGTGTGTGAGAGTGAGTGAGTGTGTGACTGAGTGAGTGTGTGAGTGAGTGAGCGAGTGAGAGAGTGAGTGAGTGAGTGTGAGTGAGAGAGCGAGAGAGAGAGTGAGTGAGTGTGTGAGAGAGTGAGTGAGTGTGAGTGAGCGAGCGAGCGAGAGTGAGTGAGTGAGCATGAGAGTGAGAGTGTGTGTGTGAGAGTGAGTGAGTGTGTGAGTGAGTGAGTGAGCGAGTGAGCGAGTGAGTGTGAGAGTGAGCAAGTGAGTGAGTGTGAGAGTGAGCAAGTGAGTGAGTGTGAGTGAGTGAGTGAGTGTGAGTGAGTGAGTGAGTGTGAGTGAGCGAGTGAGTGTGAGTGAGCGAGCGAGCAAGAGTGAGTGTGAGAGTGAGAGAGTGAGTGAGCGAGTGAGTGTGTGTGTGAGAGTGAGTGAGTGAGTGAGTGAGTGAGTGAGAGTGAGCGAGCGAGCGAGCGAGTGTGAGTGAGCGAGTGCGAGCGAGTTCTGTATAAAAGTGAGAGTATGAGTGAGTGAGTGAGTGAGTGAGTGAGCATAAAAGTGAGAGTGTGAGTGAGTGTGTGTGTGTTTGAGTATAAGAGTGTGAGTGAGTATAAGAGTATGAGTGAGTGAGTGAGTGAGTGAGTGAGTGTGTATAAAAGTGAGAGTGTGAGTGAGTGAGCGAGTGAGATCCACCAACACAGACCTGTTAATGAAGTTGCCCAGGTTGTTGAGCAGCTCAGAGTTGTTCTTGATGGCCATGTCGGCCCAGGAGAAGGCCGAGTCCTGAGCCTCGGGCCGCAGGAACAGCAGGTAGAAGCGCCACACGTCAGACGGGATCCCCGTGTCCTTCGCCATGTCACCGAACACACCCACACCACGACTCTTGGAGAACTTCGTGTCCTCGTAATTCAAGTATTCTGGACACATGAAAACATTCATGAATGATATCAGCCAATCAAGTCAGTAAGATTTTTTTTTAATGCGTTCAATCAGCGAGGACACGTTCAATTGATCAAAAATGACAGTCAAGACATGTATAATGTTACCAAAGAGTCTATTTAAAAAAATAAATGCTGTTCTTTTGAATTTTCTGTTCATCAAAGAATCGTAAAAAATTAAATATCACGTTTTCCACAAAAATATGAAACTGTTTTCAACACTGATAATAATCATAAATGTTTCTTGATCATCAAATCATCATATTAGAATGATTTGTGAAGGATCATGTGACACTGAAGACTGGAGTAATGATGCTGAAAATTCAGCTTTGATCACAGGAATAAATTACACTTTAATATATATATTCACATAGAAAACTGATGATTTATACTCTAATAATATTTCACAATTTTTACAGTAATAAATGCAGCTTTGGTGACTCAAAATCAAAAACATAAAAAAATCCAACTTTTTAATGATAGTGTATTTAAAATGGTCATGCAATATGCATATTTGATTATATTAGATAGATTGCAATCGTTTTATGTTATTTGAATGATCTGAATGTAAGATAGCATCTCACCTGTGGCTATGAGATTATTGACCAGTGTGTAGTTGTCTTGAGCTCCGAGAAGTGAACAAGGGAAAACGACACTGTGGAAGGGAACGTTGTCCTTCGCCATGAAGTTGTACAGCTCCACCTATAGGACACACACGGCAATCACACACTGAACCGGTTATGGACAGCAGCGGTGTGTCAATCACTGGGAGAATTAGGAGTATTCATTAAATTGACAAGATGTGAACAGAAATAATTAAATAACACAAATGCACCAGCTTTTATTTCCTAAATTGCTGATATGACTGCAGCTACATGTTTTAAAATCACCATGAAACCAATTCTTCTATTTTATGGAATATTGCAGTGTTTTTTTCTCAGAATCAGACATTTTTGAATCAGAATAAGTTCCTCTCGCTCTTCATCTCTTCATTTGATGACGGGGATAAGAACAGGAAAAAATCATTTTGATTCAGAATAATTTGCTAATGAATCATGCTGACCAATCAGAGACGCTTCATTCTGATTCACAAGAAAGATTTACTCACAAATCGAGTATCATTATGACTCGCAATCGTGTTTTACTCAACACAAAAGTCGAGTTCAGCACAACTATAAAAATGCATATTCATCAATATAGTAAATTTCATCACTTTTAAGATTTCATTTATTTACATTAATTCCAGGTCTGGAAAAAAAACTGTGTAAAGTCAGCATGAAATCTAAATTGGCTATTTTTTTTAAATGGAATATTGCCGTGTTTATTCTAAATGATTTATCAGTACACATCATCATTATTGTGTTAATAATCTTGAATCAGAATAACTTTCTCTTCTCTGATGATGTGGGCGGGGCTATAACCTGTCACTCACATGAGATCAGCCAATAGCAAACCACAACCATCCTATCATTCAATCAATTCCCCATGGACACAATCAAGCCCCGCCCACATTTGTTCTTGTTCCAGAAGCGTTTCACTGTATATATACGGCTCTATTAGTTGTAATTAATTTGTTAATTTTATTACTCAAATTTCACATTCATAAGTGTACGTTTTCTAACAAAAAGCCCCTTTTCTCAGTAGTCCTTAAAGTATTTCAAAATTACTTTTCTACTATTCAATCTAGTACTAATGGAGAAGCTATTAAGACTGTTCAATCTTCAAAATCTTTAAATGATACAAAGGTCTTGTATTTTTGTGAATGTTTTTTTAAATATATTTTTTTTAATGTTTTCTTTGCTCCCCTGACTCCAAAGTGTATGTTGTATTGTTTTGTTATTTAAAGCATTCATTCATATATATATATATATATATATCATCCAAGACACATATGTGATTTGCATCAAGAGGTGAAATATCAAACTTGATCAGCACCTGCTGAGGGTTCTTCCACCATTTCTCCCATTGGTCGGTGTAGTTTGCCGTGATGGACAGGTAGCCAATAGGAGCGTCGAACCACACGTAGAACACCTTCATGGACAGACGGATACATTGGTTCATTGTGCATTTGGATTAATGGACAATATTAGTGAAATAACTAGTGTTGTCGATTAATCGATTAAAAACATTAACTAGATTTCATTGCAAAAATGAAAATGAAGTCCTGTTTTGAAGTCCATAAAAGTGCATCTGTCCATCATAAAAGTGCATAATTGTATGGCCTTCAAAACAGAAACAGCCATTCACTGCCCTTATAAAGCTTGGAAGAGCCAGGACATTTTTTAATATAACTCTGATTGAAGAAAGTCATATACACCTAGGATGGCTTCAGGGTGAGTAAATCATGGGCTAATTTTCATTTTTGGGTGAACTATCCCTTTAACGCAATACGTTGATAGCACTAGAAATAACGTCTCAGGGTTGTGCGTTCATACTTTCTCCTTGAAGTCCTGGTGAGGCACCGGCGTCCCCCAGCGCAGGTCTCGTGTGATACACCGGGGCTTCAGGCCGTCCCGGAGCCACGAGCGCGTGATGTGCCGTGCGTTCGCCGTCCAATCGCCCGAGCTGATCGACTTCTCCAGCCACTGCTCCAGCTCGCCCTCCAGCTATCTCACACACACACACACACACACACACACACAATATCAATGTCAAAATCAGTCCGGATACATTTGAAAACGGTGTATTTGCTTAAAAGCGCTCTCCGTCCACACTAGCGTTTTCAGGCGTTTCAGTGTTTCAGTCTCAAAAACACGCTTTGAAATCGCTGGTGTTTCTGATGTCACAAACTACCTTGTAACCAATCAGATCAACGTGTGATCGTCAACCAGTGGATCTCTGAGCTGAGTGAGCGAGTGGAGGCGGGGCTCATTTGCATATTCATAGAACCACGCATACTAAATGAGGCAAGGGTGTCGAGTTACATTCAAGATATTTTAACACATGAATAAATGTTTTTCCAAGGAAAAAACGTTTGAATATGTAATTTCGGTGATCAAAGATGAGTTTTAAGGGATAAAATGATTGACTACAGGGGGACTTTAAGTAAATGTTCTCCGAATGTCCTGTAGAGCGTTCCCTGATAGCTGGGATGTTTATCAGTCAATCATAGATGCCAATAAAGAACCTTTATTTTTAGGCTACGTCTTCATTAATCCGGATAGATTTTTGCTTCAAACGCTCACTGAGATGATACAGACAGATCAAGACGTGATCCGGTTATCACGCAATTCTTCTGACAGGATCATTTTATTTAGCACATATCTCAGCATTCACTGATCGTCCAGATCGTTCTCTCTCACCATTATATGTCTGGTCTGAAACGCGACTGCTCTCATGTTTAGCAAATGTGAGTAAATTCTGTCATGTTTGCAGGACTGTGATATGAAGAGTGTGTGAAGAACATATCTTTATCAACAGTGTGAAAGTGAACAGCACATAACAGGCACAATACCGCTATAAACATGAATATCTATTGGTACAATATGCGTCACATGACTAAACTTACATCATCGTTTTTAAATACCTCAGTTTTGGCAGTCGACACTACAACACCAAACCAGCGCTTTCAAATTCATCCACTTTGGAGAGCGTTTTTTAAAAAGCGTAGATTTCATTAATAAAAGCGGCGTCTCAGTGTGGACGAAAGGCCAAAGCGGAGAGAAAAAGATGCGTTTTCAAACTAAACCGCATTAGTGTGTACATACACACACTCTGACCGAGCTGAAGAGAGGATGAAGGGATCAACAACACACTTCACATCCGCTTTACCTTCGGCAGGTCCAGAAACAGGTGTTTAGAGGAGCGGATCACCGGCGTTTCCTTGCACACTTTACACTGCGGACTCTACAGGAGACGACACGAGGAACAGCACACAGTAAACACACACCGTAACACTTCACAACAAGAGGATTAGTTAACATTAGTAAATGTATTAACTTACATGAACTAACTAAAAAACTGTCTACTTCAATTGATCAAAAGTGACAGTAAAGACATTTATAATGTTACAAAAGATTCTATTTCAAATAAATGCTGTTCTTTTGAACTTTCAGTTCATTAAAGAATCCTGAACAATAACGGTTTCCACAAAAATATGAAATCATAAAAGAGTCTCTTCTGCTCACCAAGGCTGGATATATGTGATCTAAAATACAGTAAAATATTGTGAAATATTATTACAATGTAAATCATCTGTTTTCTATGTGAATATATAGTAAAGTGTAATTTATTCCTGTGATCAAAGCTGAATTTTCAGCATCATTACTCCAGTCTTCAGTGTCACATGATCCTTCACAAATCATTCTAATATGATGATTTGATGATCAAGAAACATTTATGATTATTATCAGTGTTGAAAACAGTTATTTACATTTTTATTTCATGATGCTATGATGAATAGAAAGTTCAAAAGAACAGCATTTATCTGAAATCTAAAGCTTTTGTAACATTAAACACTGCCGTTCAAAAGTTTGGGGTCAGTAAGAATTTTTATTTTATTTTTGGGGGAAAGAAATCAAATAAATCAATACTTTTATTCATCAAGGATGAGTTAAACTGATCAAAAGTGACAGTAAAGACATTTATAATGTTAGAAAATATTCTATTTTAAATAAATGCTGTTCTTTTCAACTTTCTATTCATCAAAGAATTTTGTCAAATTTTTTACACACATTGAAAATAATAATGAATGTTTTTTGAGCATCAAATCATCATATTAGAATGATTTCTGAAGGATCATGTGACACTGAAGACTGGAGTAATGATGCTGAAAATTCAGCTTTGATCACAGGAATAAATTACACTTCAAAATATATTAAAATAGAAAACAGTCATTTTAAATTGTCATAATATTTCACAATATGACTGTTTTTTATTGTTTTTAATCAAATAAATGCAGCCTTGGTGAGAAGAAAACATAAAAAATCTTACCGCTCTAAAACTTTTGACCAGTAGTGTATATATAATATGTATATATATATATATATATATATATATATATATATATATATATAAAACATTTTTCCATATATTTAAAAATTTATTTAGAAGTGAAGTTCAGGACCGTGTGATCTCGAGCCGTACCCTGAGCTCCACAGCATTGATGAGACGGCCACATTTGTCACACTGGTCCCCGCGGGCTTCTGGGTAATGGCAGTGAGGACACACGCCCTCCACGAAGCGATCGGCCAGGAACCGCTGACAGCTTTCACAGCGAAGCTGCTC
Source organism: Leuciscus idus (assembly GCA_021554675.1). NCBI lineage: Eukaryota > Metazoa > Chordata > Actinopteri > Cypriniformes > Leuciscidae > Leuciscus > Leuciscus idus. Next base: position 1,513,484 of record CM038631.1, on the reverse strand, counting down.
CACCGTGTCCTCCAGCAGAAAGCCCCTCTCGTGGAGACGCCAGAAGATATCCTGAGCGATTCTGAGGAAAGACGGGGATTTACAGGAAATAAAACACTTCTATACGGTTATGAGATCTTCACTGTCTAGAGAACCGAGCAATGACGTAACTAACGACATAACCTGCCCGTAAATACACATTCAACATCACAGCGTTCGTTTACAAGCGTTAAATAACTTTGAAAATATAATGTAAGATCCAAAGTAATTATATATATATATATATATATATATATATATATATATATATATATATATATATATATATATATATACAGTACAGGCCAAAAGTTTGGACACATTACTATTTTTAATGTTTTTGAAAGAAGTTTCTTCTGCTCATCAAGCCTGCATTTATTTGAAAAAAAATACAGAAAAAAACAGTAACATCGTGAAATATTATTACAACTTAAAATAATAGTTTTCTATTTGAATATACTTTAAAAAATAATTTATTCCTGTGATGCAAAGCTGAATTTTCAGGATCATTACTCCAGTCTATCACATGATCCTTTAGAAATCATTCTAATATTCTGATTTATTATGAGTGTTGGACACAGTTCTGCTTCCTAATATATTTGATGAATAAAAGGTTAAAAAGAACTGCATTTATTAAAAAAAATAAAAAAATTCTAATAATATAAATCTTCTTTACTATCACTTTTTATCAATTTAACACATCCTTGCTGAATAAAAGTATTGATTTATTTCAAAAAAAGAAAGAAAAAAATGACTGACCCCAAATGACTGACCAGTAGTGTATATTGTTGTTACAAAAGATTTCTATTTTTAAAACATTTGCTTCTTTTTTATTTATTTATTTTTACTTTTTATTCATCAAAGTATCCTAAAAAAGTATCACAGGTTATGAAAAAATATTAAGCAGCAGAACTGTTTCCAACTTTGATAATGAATCATCATATTAGAATGATTTCTAAAGGATCATGTGATAGACTGGAGTAATGATCCTGAAAATTCAGCTTTGCATCACAGAAATAAATTATTTTTTTAAGTATATTCAAATAGAAAACTATTATTTTAAGTTGTAATAATATCTCACAATATTACTGTTTTTTTCTGTATTTTTGATCAAATAAATGCAGGCTTGATGAGCAGAAGAAACTTCTTTCAAAAACATTAAAAATAGTAATGTGTCCAAACTTTTGGCCTGTACTGTATATGTAAACAATTTTCCATGTATTGAAAAATGTATTTAGAAGTGAATGCTTCTACAAACACAAACACTTATGCGTGTTTTATACGATAAAATCGAATTTAAATCAAATCAAATAATAATTTAAAAAACATTAAATATAATACAAGTTTCTGGAGTGATGATATTGACATTGTCAATTCACTTCAAAATTCATAAAAATATAGAATTATAAATGTATAAATTTTAAATTGATAAAAAATAAAACAATAGAAATAAAATAATATGCTTATTTTAATATGCTTTTAGACAATCCATGTGTAAGTTCATAAGTCGACACCATTGCTGAGTATTTCCTCCTTAAAACTGCAGTGAACCAAAGACAGTCTCAAACACACGCTTTGAAATCGCTGGTGTTTCTGACGTCACAAACTACCTTGTAACCAATCAGATCAACGTGTGATCGTCAACCAGTGGATCTCTGAGCTGAGTGAGTGAGTGGAGGCGGGGCTCATTTGCATATTCATAGAACCACGCATACTAAATGAGGCAAGGGAGTCGAGTTACATTCAAGATATTTAAGGCATTAAGGGAAAAAAACGCTTAAAAGTGTCATTTTGGTGATCAAAGATGAGTTTTAAGGGTATACGATGATTGACTACAGGGGGATTTAAAACTAATGGTCACGGAAGGCTTCACTAGACGAGCGGTTCTCACTCAGTTTGGCGTTCAGTGGTTGTGCGGCCGAAGAAGTCGAAGTCGATCTGGAACCACTGGTAGATGGAGGCGTGGATGGTGTGGTATTTGTCGCAGATCTCCTGCGGCGTCAGTCCCTCCTCGCGAGCCTTGTTCTCCGTGGCCGTCCCGTACTCATCCGTACCGCAGACGAACAGGAGATTCCAGCCGCGCAAACGCCCATATCTGCAGAAACACACGGCATCATATCAGATCACATCATACCGGCTCCAAAAGAGAGTCAATCCCATAAACCCCCATGTTCAAATGCCCAACTTTACAGCAGAAAAATATATGTTTACAGCCGGAAGCTAGTTATTTTACTTTATAAAGTTTTAAATATAAATATTTTTCTGATACAAACTCATGGTTTTGCTTCAGAAGGCCTTTATTAACCACTCAGAGCCTGTGGAGCACTTTTATGATG
>CM038631.1:1478630-1483630 GCA_021554675.1 Leuciscus idus | reverse complement strand
AAAGTGTTAAATATAGGAATGCACAAAATATATCGGCCACCATATCGGTATCGGCCGATATATGTTCATTTTTAAAGTTATTGTTATCGGCCTGATAAGAAGATTTGTCCGTTATATTAAAGCGGATACATAATGTATTATTTCCTTCAGCTTTTAATCAGGCTCTCAAAAATGATATAAAAATCTGTTTTTAGATTTATCGCCAATATATCGGTTATCAGCTTTCAAATATAAAGATCGGCATTTGTGCGTCGGACAAAATTTTCATATCCCCCCTAAACATTGAATAACGCTTTATTAAAATCAAAAGTTGTAGCTATTATTTAATGGATCTGAGCTAACAGTTGTATTTTTTAAACTAACTTTAACGAAGAAGAATAACTTCTATAAACAGTTAATGCATTAACTAAAGTTATCTAACGAGACCTTATTGTAAAGTGTTACTGTTCTATATAATTCTTTTGCACTTTAATCTGTTTGAAACATTCGTTTACTTAATACATTTTTGTGTATTGCTTGTAATCAGGCTCTCAGAAATTATATAAAAATTTGGATTTAGATTTATCGGCCGATATATCGGTTATCGGCTTTCAAATATAAAGAATTATCGGTTATCGGTATCAGCCAAAATTTTCATATCGGTGCATCCCTAATAAAAGCATCCGCCAAATAAATAATCATAAATGTATTATGTGATTATTTCCATTATATAAGCATGCTATTATTGCTAATATATATATATTGGGTGTTTGTCTGTTCCAGATCATGTCACTCGCCCCCATCCTCTCGTCTCGCTCCAGCGGTGTGTGTGTGCAACGGTCCTCCTGAGGAGAATCATGCTGTCGGGCAGCTGGCGCCGGGGAACCATCATGGCGTCTGCGAGCGGGTCGGGTCCCGGGTCGAGACTGGGCAACACTGTGATTCTGGAAGCCCAGTATGATTATTCGTACCGCGGCGCCGACGGGCGTCTGGTCTCGATCCACGAGGGCGAGCGATTCCTGCTCCTGAAGAAGACGAACGCGGACTGGTGGCAGGCCCGGAGGATCGGCGTGGGCGCGAAGGTCAAACCCGTTTATGTGCCGGCAACGTACGTCATTGAGCTTCCCGTGAGCTCATTCCGCCCCTCGATGCCCAGCAGCCAATCAGACAGTCTCAAGCTGATTCCACGAGGGTCCCTCCCGCCCTGCATGCAGACGCACTGCTCAGGTATTTATTTGATCAAAAATACAGTAAAAATTTTGAAATATTATTATAATTTAAAGTAACTGTTTTCTATATGAATATATAGTAAAGTGTAATTTATTCCTGTGATCAAAGCATCAGTACTCCAGTCTTCAGTGTCACATGATCCTTCAGAAATCATTCTAATACGATGATTTGATGCTTATGAAACATTTATGATTATTATCAGTTGTGCTGCTTAATATTTTAGTCGAAACTGTTTTTTTTTAAGGATAATGAATAAAAAGAAGAATAAAAAGTTCTAAAGAACAGCATTTATTTGAAATAGGATCTTCTGTAACATTATCAGTTTAATACATTATCAGTTTAATACACGCTGAATTACAGTATTAATTTCTAATTAACTAACTAAATATAAAATGTTCATCTATGCTTTGGCAAAATAAATATGCAAATTAAAACGTAGATGGTTTCTTGCAGCTCAAACAGTAGAGCGCCGGCGCATGCAACGCCAAGGTCATGGGTTCGATTCCCAGGGAATTGGTGTATATGGAGAAATATGGAGATGAAGACATAGAAGTGAAAATTTAATATATTTGATATAAAATGTTTATATATATAAAATATATTTAATGATTTAAAAGTAAATATCAGTGTGCAGATATTTACTATATAAATATAAAATATATTTAAATTAGTGCTATCAAATTGATTATTTGCGATTAAACACATCTAACATAAATGTTTGTTTATATATGTGTGTATATATATATTTTTATATATGTGTGTGTGTATGTATGTATGTACTGTATATATATATATATACATACATACACATTTATATATTTGTACACACATATTATATAAACACAAACAAAAGTTTGTTTATATACTGTATGTGTGTGTCTGTATATTTATATATATATGTGTGTGTGTGTGTGTATATTTATATATATGTGTGTGTGTGTGTATTTATATATACACTCACCTAAAGGATTATTAGGAACACCTGTTCAATTTCTCATTAATGCAATTATCTAATCAACCAATCACATGGCAGTTGCTTCAATGCATTTAGGGGTGTGGTCCTGGTCAAGACAATCTCCTGAACTCCAAACTGAATGTCAGAATGGGAAAGAAAGGTGATTTAAGCAATTTTGAGCGTGGCATGGTTGTTGGTGCCAGACGGGCCGGTCTGAGTATTTCACAATCTGCTCAGTTAGTGGGATTTTCACGCACAACCATTTCTAGGGTTTACAAAGAATGGTGTGAAAAGGGAAAAACATCCAGTATGCGGCAGTCCTGTGGCGAAAATGCCTTGTTGATGCTAGAGGTCAGAGGAGAATGGGCCGATAGAAGCTGATAGAAGAGCAACTTTGACTGAAATAACCACTCGTTACAACCGAGGTATGCAGCAAAGCATTTGTGAAGCCACAACACGCACAACCTTGAGGCGGATGGGCTACAACAGCAGAAGACCCCACCTGGTACCACTCATCTCCACTACAAATAGGAAAAAGAGGCTACAATTTGCACGAGCTCACCAAAATTGGACAGTTGAAGACTGGAAAAATGTTGCCTGGTCTGATGAGTCTCGATTTCTGTTGAGACATTCAGATGGTAGAGTCAGAATTTGGCGTAAACAGAATGAGAACATGGATCCATCATGCCTTGTTACCACTGTGCAGGCTGGTGGTGGTGGTGTAATGGTGTGGGGGATGTTTTCTTGGCACACTTTAGGCCCCTTAGTGCCAATTGGTCATCGTTTAAATGCCACGGCCTACCTGAGCATTGTTTCTGACCATGTCCATCCCTTTATGACCACCATGTACCCATCCTCTGATGGCTACTTCCAGCAGGATAATGCACCATGTCACAAAGCTCGAATCATTTCAAATTGGTTTCTTGAACATGACAATGAGTTCACTGTACTAAAATGGCCCCCACAGTCACCAGATCTCAACCCAATAGAGCATATTTGGGATGTGGTGGAACGGGAGCTTCGTGCCCTGGATGTGCATCCCACAAGTCTCCATCAACTGCAAGATGCTATCCTATCAATATGGGCCAACATTTCTAAAGAATGCTTTCAGCACCTTGTTGAATCAATGCCATGTAGAATTAAGGCAGTTCTGAAGGCGAAAGGGGGTCAAACACAGTATTAGTATGGTGTTCCTAATAATCCTTTAGGTGAGTGTATATGTGTGTGTGTATATTTATATATATGTGTGTGTGTGTGTGTGTGTGTGCGTGTATGTATATATATATATATATATATATATATATATATGTATACACATTTATATATATGTACACACACATATTGGGTCTCATTCATGAAACACGAGCAGAACAAATTTTTGTGTAAATCGTGTGTAAAGTGGTTCTGGCGTAAATTTTCGAATTCATTAAAATGTTCGTATTTTCCAAATGTTAGTTGGTACGAAAGAAATCTACACCTGCTCCCAGCCACGCGTAAATAGTGCGTTTAACATCCAAACGTTTTGCTCATTAATAAGGCTGCATTTTAATTCACCTTAATCGGGTACATATTTACACAGCATTTTGAAAAAATATTATATATAGTAATTACATACGTTTTTTTCTTTTCACTTCTGGGACTGTTCGATTAACAGATGAAACTCCATTAACTGCATCTGTAATATGCTGCCAAGCTTCCTCCTTCCTCCAGGTTCCAAGCTCCAGGACCTGATACGCCACTATGTACGCTTGAAAATAAAATGTGGCGTTTTGAATGAACTTCTGATAATAAAACTTCAATTTCTGCATCAGAGAAATTTCTCTTCTTCATTCGCTTTTGAGAAGACATGTTGAAATCCTTCGTTTGGTGTCATAATATGATGCCCATATATAGTTGTCAGTTGGATTTAATGGGCGGGATTTATGGTAATTGAGAATGAGCGTGCACGCGCATCCCATTTACGACTGATTGGAATTCATTAACACACACACACACATTTCACTATCACATCTGACGTTTACGAAGTATTTGTGAATCAGGAGAAGAGTTTTCGGGAAGGTCTCTTTACGCGCAAATCACACATATTTACTCGTATATTTAGGAATGTTTCATGAATGAGACCCATTATATTAACCCAAACATTTATGTTACATGCAATTAATCACGATTGATCAATTTGACAGCACTAATTTAAATATATTACTATGTTTGCTGCCTTATAAAAATTCAGCAATGTCATAAATATTGCAATGATTTCATGATGCTACTCTCCATTTCCATCAGATTCAAAACAATTATTTGCATTATCACTTAAAAATGCACCTGAAGGTACAAATGAACATATGCATTTCGAGTACATGAGTGGATGATGACATCATTTCCAGTTTCTGCTGAACTGTCTCTTTAAGAGTTGTTGTGTGTGTCGTTGCTCTCAGCGCCTGATAAGCAGTTCTGTCGCTCCATGGAGAATCTGAACTGTAGCAGCGGCCGAGTCCCAGTGAGAGGACATTTCCCATCATTCCCTGCTTCCTCGCCCTCGGGTCACCTGACGGTCCCGGGTGTGTGTACGGGTCCCATCGCACGCAGCCAGAGCTCCAGCAACCTCCCGCAGAACCCCTACCAGGACACACACACACACACACACTCTCTCAGCAGCCCAAGCAGATCCTACAGCCAGTGGGACATGAGCGCCGCCACACGCAGACACACACAGGGACACGTACAGGTAACAGACACACACACACACACACACACACACACACACTCACACACACAGATACACATACACACACGCAGACACACGCAGACACACACACACACACACACACACACACAG
>CM038631.1:1466130-1473630 GCA_021554675.1 Leuciscus idus | reverse complement strand
TGAAATTGATAAGAGTGACTGTCTCTTTAAATCTCTCCATGTCTCATACACCAGTTTGTTTAACTCTATTGATCCTCACTGCTGTCTGTTGTGCATATGCTTGTGTTTCCAGGGTGTGACATACTCTCAAACACACACACACACACACACACACACACACACACACACACACACACACACACACACACTCAGCGAGAGCAAACGTGCCCTCGTGGAAAAAGTTCAAGGCTTCATTTCAACCGCCAGCTGTTTCCTGCAACACTCACGCCTCAAACAACCAGCCTCGCTTTCACTGACGCTACAACTAAAATAACTCAGGCCTAAATTTAAAATTAATGCATTTGAATTGCATATAAAATTGACATCTGTTTGGATTATACAGTTATAGCATAAACTAATAATACTGTACAGAAATGAAACAGCTCAGATTTCTGCACTCAAACAAATCAGTTATCTATAAGTTTACTATTTGCATCGCATTAAATATTCATATTTTCAAAATGCATTAGAATTAGCATTAATGTTCATTGTGAAAATCACATTTATTCAGTTAAAAAGTATGAATATGGTAAAAAAAAATAAAAATATGGCTAGTTGTGAAACATGCAATATTCAAAGTTAAAAAGATTGAAACAAATTGGATTTATTGATGACAAATATATGAACCTGGTTATTGTGTATTTAAAACACATTAAGTTTATTAGTACTGTTACAGAAATCTGACTAACATATACATTAGTCAACATTTGAAGTGGATCAAAACCTTTCTTCAAAGTTATACATTATTGTCTTGATTAACTTTTTTAATCCACTTCAAATGTTGACTCCTGTAGTAAATGCTTCACATTAAAGGTATAGCGGAGGATCTTTCCAAATTTTAGATAAGACCCGCCCTCTCCACTTTTTGAAAAGTTTGATTGATTCACCAGAATGATTGACAATTAGGAGGACCAATAGTTTAGACTACCCACCAGGAAGTAAAACATCCTCCGCTATACCTTTAAGTTTATTAGTTTATTTTAAAGTCCCCCTGTGGTGAAAATCCAGTGTTTAATGTAGTTTATGTGTCTATGGTGTTTTTAATATGCTTTAAGACAAACCATGTGTAAGTTCATAAGTCGACAGCATTGCTGAGTATTTCCACCTTAAAACTGCAGTGAACCAAAGACAGTCTCAAAAACACGCTTTGAAATCGCTGGTGTTTCTGACGTCACAAACTACCTTGGAACCAATCAGATCAACGTGTGATCGTCAACCAGTGGATCTCTGAGCTGAGTGAGCGATTGGAGGCGGGGCTCATTTGCATATTCATAGAACCGCGCATACTAAACGAGGCGAGGGTGTCGAGTTACATTCAAGTTATTTTAAGGCATGAAGACTTTTTTTTAAAGGAAAAAACGTGTAAATATGTAATTTTGTTGATCAAAGATGAGTTTAAAGGAGAGACACGGCAGGCAGGCAAAAACAGATTTTTCATGCTGTGGTCAGTTTTGAGACTTTGGGCTAGTTTACTCCTTCAATATGTGTTTTTTCAAGCTGCTAAGAAAACGTTGAAAAATATTCATTAAGATGTTTATTTTATTACATTTTGTTTACTGTCATGACCGATATCGCTGTAAAGCTCGGAGTCTCCTGCATAACGCTATGTAACCCAAATATGGGCATTTCCTTTCAATCAGTAACCAATTGTGAATGTCCAAATGCTTAAAGCTAATGACGAAATCTCATTAAGAGCCGTTTAAATCTTTAAATGCCGTTTTCTTAAAATGAGTTTTTTGTCATTCTCCAGTACAAACATCTCAGCCTGTGTAGCACCTGTGCACACCACTCTCTCCAGTTATACACTTAGCTGTATTCTGAAGATATTTTCAGAGGGATTTGTTCATAAATCATTCCTGGCCTGATTTATGTGACATTTTAATAAAAAAAATATGGCGAAAATCGATTTTTTAAGGCTATGGACAGTATATTTTGATTTCCTAGGTAATGATTTCCTAAGCATTATATCCTGAAATCCCAATGAAATGTTTCTTTTTTTCATCTTGTGTGTAAACAAAATGAAAATATTATTTTGCACCTGGCTTTATCATATGTTCAGATCTATCTACCGAAAATATATGCAAAATCGTGCATATTTAATGAGATAATGCCTAATTTGCATAATTAAACGTAATATTTTTATATATATATATATATATATACTTGTGTAAGTAATCAACTGAGGAAGTTTCATGGTGCTATCTATTATTTGAAAATTTTTACCCTATTCACCTGTAGTGTCTCGCCTTAAAGGAACACTCCACCGTTTTTTGAAATAGGGTTTATTCACCTTCGTTCCTACATTTAGATAGGTGGGCAAATGCATTTTTGTCTCAGTGCATGCATTGTTTTAGTTTGACAGGGTTGGCGCTAGCTTAGCTTAGCATAATGAATGGAATCCTTTGTTGCCAGCTAGCATGTCCTGAATAAAAGTGATAAAAAAAAAACAAAAAACCTACCTAATTACTTCTTGTGGCCTGCGTATTCACAACGAGTACAAATAGCGATGCAGATTAACACTAGACGATTTCCTATGCAGATTTTGACTTGGGACTATATTAGGGGGAAGCACAGGTGAAGCACTGCTACTTGGGCGCAGAGATATCACGCCCAAGTAGCAGTGCTTCGCCTGTGCTTCCCCCTAATATAGTCCTTAATATATAAGTCAATATCTGCCTAGGAAATCGCCTAGTGTTAATCTGCATCGCTATTTGTACTTGTTGTGAATACGCAGGCCACAAGAAGTAATTAGGTGGGTTTTTTTTTTTTTTTTATCACTTTTATTCAGGACATGCTAGCTGGCAACAAAGGATTCCATTCATTATGCTAAGCTAAGCTCACGCCGACCCTGTCAAACTAAAACAATGCATGCACTGAGACAAAAATGCATTTGCCCACCTATCTAAATGTGGGAAAGAAGGTGAATAAGCCCTATTTCAAAAAACGGTGGAGTGTTCCTTTTAAGTGATATAATGTGTGTGACGGACGGTAGGAATCGGGTGTGTTTGAGACTGTCTTTGGTTCACTGCAGTTTTAAGGAGGAAATACTCTTATGGTTTTTTTATAGTCGACTTATGAATTCACACATGGTTTGTCTTAAAGCATATTAAAAACACCACATGGATATATAAACAACGCTTGATTTTAGTATCTTTCTGAGTGCCGCATGTTTTATTGAGTATAAAGATGATGTTTTGATCTTATACACCGTCCTTCAGGAGTGAAGCGTGTCTGATGTCAGAGAGAGAGACCCCTGCTGTTCATCTACGGCATGTCTCTCGCCCCGCACACGCCGCGTGGCCATATGGCATCATAGAGAAGGAGTTATATAATCCAGATCGACACGGTTCTCACCTCAGAAAACATCCCTCCATATGCAGCATCTCCACTGCAGCTTCGCAGAAACACACCGTAATCCATCGGTCAAAGCTTTTAAGTGCACTCAAACCTCGTCTGGACTAAAGTACATCAGCAAACCTTTTACATTTAGCCCTGATTTATTGTTCGGTGGCTTCTAATGGTTCATGTTCCCTCTCTGTATTGTTCGTATAGTCGTGTGTGTCTGTGTTTTAGGCCACTTCCTCTCGACGGTTGTGGCTTCAAGCTGTTTTCTTACTTAGTGAAGTGTACGTCTATAACCACACTAACACACACACACACAACACACTTGAAGTCCCATCATGCACTCTGAAGTTCACCTCAGTAGACTTTTAAACCGGGCTAATCTTGCACATGCACTAATTAGTCTCACATACACACATTAAACACACACGCATTAGAAATCATGGTTGCATTCGCTTAAAAGATCAGCAATAATTCGTTTTTGAACTTCAAAACATGTGATTAAGCTTTAACTTCCTCTGTGAACTTTATTTCAGGCATTGTTGTGTTTGAACTAGTGTTGTTATTGTTAACTACAAGTAAGACTTTATAAAATAGTTTGCGGTATAATTGAGCTGAAATAAAGTATAGATGAAAACTTAGTTATTTTCTGTTTTCTGATATCTGATTTTTGTTACTTAAGTACTAAAGATTTTAAAAGTAAAACTGAAATACGAAACCTGAAACTTGTAACTATTAAAAATCATTGGTAATTAAAAAATTTTTTTTTTAATTAAGTACTAAAATTGCTGAAAACTCAAACTGAAATAAAATTGAATATATATATATAAAAAGGACATAATTACATAAAATTATTAAAATGAAAATGAAAACTGAGAATATAAAAATTAAATCTAACTCAAAATATTAATAAATACTATAATGACATATTAATAAAACTGAAATAACACTAGTTAAAATGCAATTCCTAGCGCAACACAAGTGCTGCATTTTCTGTGTAATATGTGCCATATTTCTTTGTAATCCCTCTAATGTCTCCTCAGCTCTCATCATCAGCCTACATTTCCCAGAGTTCCCTGTCGGAGGCGGGGAGGAGGCAGTGGGCGGAGCCTCCGATTCCGTCGCCGGGGCAACGGCCCCTCCAGTCGCTGCAGCTCTGGGATCAGTACCAAGACCCCGCGACCGGACGCTGTTATTACATCAACACCGTAACGAAGGAGCGCTCGTGGAAACCTCCCCGGCGAGCCCGCGAGAGCAACGGCAACCAGAGCAAGGTGAGCGACCAATCAGATCCCGGAACCACACGGCCATCGACCAATCAGAGACATCCTTCACCTTAGGGCTGCACGATTAATTGAAATGAAACCACATTCGATTTGGCAAAGGCTGCGATTATTTTATACGCAGTTTGTCAGTGCAGCATCTGATCGGTGGTAAATGCTCCATCTGAACACCAGAGGGCGTCTCACACACACACACACACACACACACACACACAACACAACACATATCCCTCTGAACACCAGAGGGCGTCTCACACACACACACACACACACACACACAACACATATCCCTCTGAACACCAGAGGGCGTCTCACACACACACACACACACACACACACACACACAACACATATCCCTCTGAACACCAGAGGGCGTCTCACACACACACACACACACACACACACTAGAGATGCGCGGTTTGCGGTTACAGCCACGGATAAACCGCGGATCGGGCGGATGACGTGACGAAAAATTATATTTTAATTAAATTCGGGCGGGTGACGGGCGGTTGAACCAATCCAATGAAAAATATATGTATACACCAATCAGCGGATGGCGGGCGGGTGCGGTTTTGAAAATTGGTCAAAAACGTTGGTGCGGATGGATGGCGGACGGATGATGAGTTTTGTGATGCGGTTGCGGATGAAATAATAGCCCATCCGCGCATCTCTAACACACACACACACACACACACACAACATATATCCCTCTGAACACCAGAGGGCGTCTCACACACACACACACACACACACAACACAACACATATCCCTCTGAACACCAGAGGGCGTCTCACACATACACACACAACACAACACATATCCCTCTGAACACCAGAGGGCGTCTCACACACACACACACACACACAACACAACACATATCCCTCTGAACACCAGAGGGCGTCTCACACACACACTCCACATATGCTCCGCTGCAGAAGTACAATAACACACATCATTCCAGGAAACCCTATCGCTGTATCTGAATAAACAGAAGACTGAAACGCTTTGATTAATCATGACTAATAAACACACGACTGCCTTATGAAGTGACGCTGTTTGAGGCGTGTTGCTTTTTCAAATGCACGTTATAAGCGACTCAAACTCACAGTGCTTTCAGAGTGAGCCGCGTTTACTGAGCCGTACGTCACTGACAAGCTGCACATAAACAATAATCACAGACTTTGCAATTTCATATTCGCGATAAGTCAAATCGGTTTAATTTGGATTAATCGTGCAGCTCTACCACACCTCACTCTCCATGTTTTGTAACAAATCCTTCCCTCGAAGCCCTAAAATTATACTTTTTTTTTTTTTTTCAGAAAGCTTATTTTTGATTTCATTTTGATAATATTTTTTCTATTTTTTATGCATTTTATTTTTATTTCTTTTTTATTTACCTTTAAATTACTAGATTTAATCAATAAATAATCAATAAATAGTCATTTAAGCACATTCCTCACATTCTTTCTACGTGAATTCAAAATAACTCACAATTTCATGCCTAAACCTTTTAATTCGGCTCAAAATATCTTACATTGAGTGTCTTTGCCGAACTCTTGCGTAAAAATTATAATATGTAAGGGTTAATGCCCTTCGAGGTGTCCATTGTCAGGTATTAATGGACGACGGCGAGGCGTGATGCGCGTCGGACGGTTGCCTCCGCCGAAGTCCATTAATACCTGACAGTGGACACCTCGAAGGGCATTAACCCGCTTATACCATGGTCACTTGCCAAATAACACATTTTTAAAACATTAGTTTATATTTTAATTCGTTTTACAATCGAAATCTAAAGTTTTTACAAACAATAACTTGGTTTCCCTGGTTACGCCTGACGGTTTATTTAGCAACCAGAGATATTTATAGTCCGCTCAGCTCGTAGAAGCCTTCAGTTTACTGCCTGTTGCTATGGTTACTCACAGCTGATGTAGCCAGCGCATTTATTTATTCATTTCGAACGGTAAACAGTCAGTTTCACCAGAACTCCTTTACTAGGTGTCCTCTAGCACTTTTTAATGGACACCCTGCAGCCAATCAGAATCGAGTATTCACCCAGACCATGGTAATAAACATGATATTTCATGACTCTAGATGGCCTTATATCTCTATATGGAGCAAATGAGCTGTTCCGCTGGGTCCTAAAGCCAGTTCTCTTCAGTGTGCATTCAGATACACATGTAGACATAATAAAATCACTTTTTTGTCAAGTTTTAGCATTTTTAGTTTGAATTTTGAGCATTTTTAGGCTTTTCTGTGTGAACTGAAGCATTCCTCGCATTCCCTTCATTCCTAAGGGGGTCAAATTGACCCGATCTGTTACTTTTTTAAATTTCAACCACAAAACTCCTCGAATCCATTACTTTTTTTGTGTGTATTCGTGATTCAAGTGCGACAAAAGTCTTGGGGTCTTGAACTCCTCCGATGAACACTTAATTTAATAAAAATAATAAAAATGACCCGAGGGAAGGATGAGGGTTTTAAACACCACGAATATATATATATCTTTTCTAATGCATCTTCCTGTGTGTCTCTTGTGTTTGTAGGGTAATGCGGTTCATCATGACCTCAGGCACCTCTCGCTCCCCTTACACAACTCAGGAACCAGCTTTATGGACAGGGTACGACAGAAATCATAGAAATTATAGATTATAACCACATGTGTGAAGTTCAGTTGGTTTGCAGGTGATTATGGTTTATTGCTGTAACGATGTATGAAAGTGATAAACATCTGCTTTTGGTCTTTTACAGTCTTGATGATGTTTTCAGGCTCTACTAGAACAGGTTTTCCTGCTTGAATGTTGATTATTCTCCTCATATTCTCCATTGTTGCGGCTCC
>CM038631.1:1458630-1461130 GCA_021554675.1 Leuciscus idus | reverse complement strand
ATCTATCCGTCCATCCATTATCTATCTATCTATCTGTCCATCCATCCATTATCTATCTATCTATCTCTTTCTTTCTATGTCTTTCTATCTATCCTTTTATTTATCTATCCGTCTATCTATATCTATCTATCTATCTATTTATCTGTCCATCCATTATCTGTCTATCTATCTATCTATCTATCTATCTATGTCTATCTGTCTGTCTATCTATCTATCTATCTTTCTTTCTATCTATCTATCTTTATTTATATCTATCTATCTATCTATCTATGTCTATCTATCTATCTATCCGTCCATCCATTATCTATCTATCTATCTATCTATCTGTCCATCCATCCATTATCTATCTATCTATCTCTTTCTTTCTGTCTTTCTATCTATCTTTTTATTTATCTATCCGTCTATCTATATATCTATCTATCTATCTATTTATCTGTCCATCCATTATCTATCTTTCTATCTGTCTATCTATCTATCTATTTCTGTCCATCCATTATCTGTCTGTCTATCTATCTATCTATCTATCTATCTATCTATCTATCTATCTATCTATCTATCTATCTCTATCTGTCTGTCTATCTATCAATCTATATCTATCTATCTATCTTTCTTTCTATCTATCTATGTCTATCTGTCTGTCTGTCTATCTATCTATCGTTCTTTCTATCATTTTTTCTATCGTTCTATCTCCCGTTCTATCTATCTATCTATCTATCTATCTATCTATCTATATATATATATATTTGTCTGTCTGGCTATCTTTTCTATCTTTTTCTTTCTCTTTAATTCATTTTTTTAAACTTTTTTGCAAATTCATGTTCAAAATTCTTGTAATTCTGACATTTTCTAGGTAAAATAAAGAAGAAATAATCACAAAATCTCTTTTTCTGGCACTATCAAAAACAACCAACACAATAGTATTTTATACATTTACATTAACAATGCATTTAATGCTATATTTATTAAACCCAACTATTAATTTGAATAATTTTGTGTTATAATATTATTCCAAAATATTACCTGTTAAATATGTTAAATGTTCTTACAATTTTCAGATTTTTTGTATATTTTCTTTGTTCTTTCTTTCTTTCTCTTAATATCTTATTTCTATTCGAAGCATCAGTCAAAGTTCAGTCATTTCACTAAAAAGTGCCAAACTCACAAATCGTTCAAGTCATTTAAAGTTTGACTGGACGTGACAGGAAGAAGTGAAATATAAAATGAGGATTTGCCTCTTTCTTTTAATTTCCTTGTATTGTGTGTCCTGATGCGTTTGGGCCGTTTGCATGTGATCCCAGAATAATCCGCAGCATATGGAGGGAAGCGCTGCGATCACATGGGGTTCAGTCTGGCTGATAAGCTGCTTTTGTCCACTACTGCTGTAACTGAGTTTGCTAATTGAGCTGAGTGCTTGCAGGATAATCAAATTAACCTGAACAATACTGAAATGAGTCTAATGTAATTGAATCTGAAGTGACTCTAACCTGATGAGTTCCTCTGGCAGAGCATGCAGAGGGCGTCGTCGTCTGATGCGTTAAGCTCCGCCTCCAGCGAGGAGTCCCGCCGCATTGGCTCCGCCTCGACAGGGGGCGTGTCCCACATGAGCCACTCCTACTCCATGTTCCTGCAGTCTCAGGCTCAGAGAACGTCTGCGAACGGAAAGGTAAGAGTCACTCTAGTGTAGAGGATGAAGTCCTGAAGTCATCAGAGGATGAGGATATTTCTATTCTTCTCCTCTCTGCAGTCCGACTACAGGCTGGTGGTGGAAGCGCCCTCACCGGACAGCTCACCAGATAGTGAAGGTGTAACACCGGTGAGAATCCATCCATCCATCTATACATCTATACATTCATCCATCTATCTATCTATCTATACATCTATCTATACATCCATACATCTATCTATCTATCTATCTATACATCTATCTATCTATACATCCATCTATCTATACATCCATCTATCTATCTATCTATCTATACATCTAACTATCTATACATCCATTCATCTATCTATCTATACATCCATACATCCATCTATCTATACATCCATCTATCTATACATCTATCTATCTATCTATCTATACATCTATCTATCTATACATCCATACATCTATCTATCTATCTATCTATCTATCTATATATACATCTATCTATCTATACATCTATCTATCTATACATCTATCTATCTATATATCTATACATCTATCTATCTATACATCTATCTATCTATACATCCATCCATCTACCTATCTATACATCCATACATCCATCTATCTATACATCTATCTATCTATCTATACATCTATCTATCTATACATCCATCCATCTATCTATCTATACATCCATACATCTATCTATCTATCTATCTATCCACAATCACACACAAAAGTTGACATTTCTAAAGTCTGAATGTTGAGATAAAAGTTAAAAAAATATATATATATATTATTCTGTGGCGGAAACAAGCTTCCATATAATATATATATATAATTAATCTGCTC
>CM038631.1:1436130-1456130 GCA_021554675.1 Leuciscus idus | reverse complement strand
ATCATTACTCCAGTCTTCAGTGTCACATGATCCTTCACAAATCATTCTAATATGATGATTTGATGCTCAAGAAACATTTATGATTATTATCAGTGTTGAAAACGGTTTCATATTTTTGTGGAAACTGTCATACATTTTATTTCTCAGGATTCTTTGATGAACAGAAACTTCTAAAGAACAGCATTAATTTGAAATAGAATCTTTTGCAACATTATAAATGTCACTTCTGATCTACTGAATGCGTCCTCGCTGAATGAATTATTATTTCCTTCAACGCATCGAATCCCATGTGTTTCAGGATAAGGAGAATCCTCTGGATAATGTTCTGCTGTATTCCCTGAGGAGAGCCGGGTCGGTCGAGATGCTGGACCAGAGCGGAGACGAGGACGAGAACCGCGGAGGAGTCAAGGCATTGCGTACGTTACAAACAGTCATCTAAGATGGCTAGTGCTGTTTCACACACACACACACACACACACACACACACACACACACACACAGAACTGTTGCTGCACCACAGACTGACTCTCACTCGCTACAGGAACCTGCACACACACACACACACAGGTGGAGCTGTCAGTCTCACACACCACACACACACACAGGTGGAGCTGTCAGTCTCACACACACAGGTGGAGCTGTCAGTCTCTCACACACACACACACACACACACACACACAGGTGGAGCTGTCAGTCTCTCACACACACACACACACACACACACAGGTGGAGCTGTCAGTCTCTCACACACACACACACACACACACACACACACACACACACACACACACACACACACACACAGAACTGTTGCTGCACCACAGACTGACTCTCACTCGCTACAGGAACCTGCACACACACACACACACAGGTGGAGCTGTCAGTCTCACACACCACACACACACACAGGTGGAGCTGTCAGTCTCACACACACAGGTGGAGCTGTCAGTCTCTCACACACACACACACACACACACACACACAGGTGGAGCTGTCAGTCTCTCACACACACACACACACACACACACAGGTGGAGCTGTCAGTCTCTCACACACACACACACACACACACACACACACACACACACACACACACACACACACACACACACACCACACAGGTGGAGCTGTCAGTCTCTCACACACACACACACACACCACACACACACACACACACACACACACACACACACCACACCACACACACACACACACAGACACACACACACACAGGTGGAGCTGTCAGTCTCTCACACACACACACACACACACACACACACACACACACACAGGTGGAGCTGTCAGTCTCTCACACACACACACACACACAGGTGGAGCTGTCAGTCTCTCACACACACACACACACACACACACACACACACCACACCACACCACACCACACCACACACACACACACACACACACACACACACACACACACACACACACACACAGGTGGAGCTGTCAGTCTCTCACACACACACACACACACACACACACACACACACACACACACAGCACACACACACACACACAGAACTGTTGCTGCACCACAGACTGACTCTCACTCGCTACAGGAACCTGCACACACACACACACACAGGTGGAGCTGTCAGTCTCACACACCACACACACACACAGGTGGAGCTGTCAGTCTCACACACACAGGTGGAGCTGTCAGTCTCTCACACACACACACACACACACACACACACACACACACACACACACACACAGGTGGAGCTGTCAGTCTCTCACACACACACACACAGGTGGAGCTGTCAGTCTCTCACACACACACACACACACACACACACACACACACACACACACACACACACCACACAGGTGGAGCTGTCAGTCTCTCACACACACACACACACACACACACCACACACACACACACACACACACACACACACACAGGTGGAGCTGTCAGTCTCTCACACACACACACACACACACAGGTGGAGCTGTCAGTCTCTCACACACACACACACACACACACACACACACACACACACACACACCACACACACACCACACACACACACACTTGACTTTTTGAAATGTAAGTCCTGGAAAACACTTGAAACGGCCATATTTATGAAAAGGTGCTTGAAAAGCGCTTGAATTATTGAAAGACAATATATGTGAAATTAGTGTTTAATTTTATCAATGAAACAATCTTTTCACACAGAATGACGCTGCAGCTCGTCTGATATAGATATAGAGCCACTTCACATGACTATGAGTGTGATATTGCTCATAAATATCCAAGTATATGATACATCATTCATTCTTCGGGTCAATCATATATTCATGTGAGAATAAACCAGTTTGAATAAGGAAAGCGATATCTTTGTCATCGTATCCTTTCAATGGTTAAAGTTACACAGTCATTGCATGTGCTGCACTTTATTTGTACCATTTTGTTTTATTAGTTTATTTTTACATTAGTTTATCCTTTATCTATTTACATATTTTTAGAATTTGAAATATAATAAAGATATTGTTTGATAAGTGAGATCTCTGATTGTAGTCCTTAAACAAAAAAATAGGTATGAATTTGAATTTCATTTTTACAGTGTCTGTAAATACACACGTTTCAGTGCCGTTTCACACACACACACACACACACACACACACACTGGACTCACACTGGTCTCTGTGTCCACAGTCCCTCGCTCCACCTCTTACATGGAGAACTCCGAGCGCAAGCGTGTGAAGAGCCGGTTGAAGAAGCTGATCCTCCGGCGACCGCCTCTGCAAACGCTGCAGGAGAAAGGACTCATTAAAGGTGAAACGTTTGATTTGAACTAACAGGGCACAGCAAGCGAAGGTCAAGAGGACGCTATCAGAGATCAGATACTGTAACACAGGAGTTCCTCAGGGTTGTGTTGTATCACCGATACTCTTCACATTGTGCACCAATGACTGTAGGTCCTGAGCCTTTTGTACAAGGATGCAGACTCCTCTGTGTACCAAGACGAAATAGACACGTTCATTAAATGGTGTGACACCAACCATCTAATTTTAAACATTCAAAAAACAAAGGAGATGGTCTTCGACCCGAGGCGAGTTACAGACCACGAGCCAGCGGTCATTAAAAACCAGGAAGTAACTCAGGTGTCCTCATACAAATACTTAGGTGTCCACGTCGACAGTCTTCTTTGCTGGAATACACACGTGGACAACCTGTGCAACACACTGCAGCAGAGGCTTTATTCTCTACGGCGTCTAAGATCAGATCATGATGATCTTCTACCATGCGATATTGGAGAGTGTCATCACATATGGAATTAGTGCATGGTTTGGCAACTTAACAGTTAAGCTGAGAAACAAGCTTGCCAACATGCACAAAACAGCCATGACAATGATAGGGAGGAGATTATATGAGCCTATACAGAGCCTGTATGACCAGGGGCCTCATTTATAAAACTTTGCGTAGGATTTGTGTCAGAAGTGGCGTACGGATTAAACATAGGACGTGTGTACGCACAGAAATATTCGGATTTATAAAACCGTGCGCACGCACATCCTACGCAGTTTTCCCTTAATAAATCACAATCAATTCTAAATGTAGCGCAGCTTTTGCGGCTTCATGTCACGCCCACAGTTGCCCATAAATAGTCTGTGAAACGCCCACAAGTTAATATTCATCGATTGCGAAATCATGGCAAACACAGAGAGGAAAACCAAGAAACGTACCTTCACTCAATGTGAAGTAGAAGTTATCGTTGGCGAGGTGGAAAAGAGGAGTAACATGTTGTTTGGAGGGCACAGCGTGGGCATTACTAATGCCAAAAAGGCACTTGAGTGGCAAAAGGTTGCAGACGCCGTTAATTCTGCAGCCTCACAACCTCGACCGTGGCCGAAATAAAGAAGAAATGGTCGGACATCAAAGTCCATGCAAAAAAGCGTCATCGCCAGAGTGTGTGTCTGCCACGGGTGGGGGAAGGGGACACCGGAGATCGATCAAACGTAATCGGTTACTAACGTAACCTCGGTTCTCTCTAGAAGAGGGAACGAGTATTGCGTAAGTTAGCTTACGCTACGGGTAAAGTCATCTTTTCTCGAGATATGAAGCCAAAAAATTATCCTTAATTTTTATTCATTGTCAACGCAGTGCAGCAGCTAGCAGACCTAGAGCAGGCTATCTAGCGCGCTCATTGGCTGCTCCGCGGCAACTGCAGCAGCCTACCAGTGAGCCTGGCGTGACGTCACGCCCAATGAGGGCGCACGCGCCCTCACGCGTCACAGCCCGCCAGAATGGGAGTGGCTTAGCGTATAAAAGGAAGGCTCGGAGGCTGATACCCTGGTTTTCGTCGACTGAAGCGACAAGAGCTCGTGGCGCGAGCACGGCGGGTTACGCAATACTCGTTCCCTCTTCTAGAGAGAACCGAGGTTACGTTAGTAACCGATTACGTTCTCTTACGAGAGGTTCTCTCGTATTGCGTAAGTTAGCTTACGCTACGGGAACCCCTTGTCAATGCCGTGCGCGCCCAGCATCCACTACATGAGTCCCAGGGGAAACCCAGGGAACACTGATAAGTGGGAAACAGGTGACCGACAGTTTATTAGTGGGCCAGCACATGTTCATAAGCACACATTAGGGGGTGTAGAGCGGCTCGGCCGGTCTATACTGACATAACCCTATCTAGTGCAGCTCAACCAGGAGAGCTAAACCGAGTGAGTAGCCCGCGCACAAAAGTGTGGGCAGGACATACACACGA
Source organism: Leuciscus idus (assembly GCA_021554675.1). Classification (NCBI taxonomy): domain Eukaryota; kingdom Metazoa; phylum Chordata; class Actinopteri; order Cypriniformes; family Leuciscidae; genus Leuciscus; species Leuciscus idus. The sequence continues at coordinate 1,451,395 of CM038631.1, read as the reverse complement.
CTCAGACTGATAGAAGTTTCGCCTGCAGGGCGGGGACTTCCAGGTTATAAAACCTAACAAATGTAGAGGGGGAGGCCCAGCCTGCCGCTGTACAAATGTCATGAATGGAAATCCCGCTGGACCAAGCCCACGATGAGGCCATGCCTCTGGTGGAATGAGCCCGGATGCCCAAGGGGCACTGCAGGTTTCTGGACGCGTAAGCTGCCGCAATAGCGTCCACTATCCATCTGGACAGACTGTGTTTCGAGGCGGCGAGACCCTTGGTGCGCCCTCCAAACGAAACGAAAAGCTGCTCCGAGCGCCTGAAAGCGGCGGAGCGCGTGACGTAATTCCTCAGGGCCCTGACAGGGCAGAGGAGGTTACTATCAACCTCGCTGCCGGACGCCGGTAGGGCTGAGAGGGAAATGACCTGCGCTCTGAAAGGAGTGCCCATCACCTTGGGGACGTAACCATGTCTCGGTTTGAGAATGACTATTGAGTCATTAGGTCCGAACTCAAGACACGCCGCGTTAACTGATAACGCGTGTAAGTCGCCCACGCGTTTAACTGAAGACAGAGCTATCAGAAAAACGGTTTTGAAAGTGAGGTATTTCAGATCCACAGTGTCCAAAGGTTCGAAGGGATAAGCTTTCAGGGCCTCTAGGACCAAAGACAAATCCCAGATCGGAACCGAGGGGGGCCGCGGGGGATTCATCCTCCTGGCTCCTTTAAGGAAGCGGATGATGAATTCATTCCTTCCTAATGCGCGGCCGCGCGCCGAGTCGGCGAACGCTGCAATAGCCGCAACATAGACTTTAAGCGTGGAGGGGGACCTGCCTGCGTCCAGCAGTTCTTGAAGGAAGCACAAAACCCACGAAATCCCACAAGCTTGTGGGTTTAAATTTTTCCCCGTGCACCACTTGTTGAACACAGACCATTTTGACGCGTAGAGCCGTCTCGTAGAGGGGGCTCTAGACTGCGTGATCGTGTTCACGACCCCTTTTGGCAAATCAACGAGTATCCGTTGATTCTCCAAGCATGCAGAGACCAGCGCTCTGGATGGGGATGCCAGATCGAACCGCGGGCTTGAGAGAGAAGGTCTCTCCTCACCGGGATCGGCCATGGGGCTGAGTCTGCCAGCCGCATTAATTCCGGGAACCATGTCTGGTTCTCCCAGTGCGGGGCTATGAGGAGCACTGAGTGGCGCGTTTCTCTGATCCTCCCGATCACCTGGGGTAACAGCGAGATCGGGGGAAAAGCGTACAGCGGGAGGCTGGGCCAGGCTTGGGCCAGCGCGTCCTCGCTCTTCGAGAAGAATATCGGGCAGTGGGCGTTGTCGTCTGCTGCAAAGAGGTCGACTTTCGCTCTGCCGAACAGGCGCCATAGAAGCTGGACTGTCTGGTGGTGCAGAGACCATTCCCCAGGGGGAACGTTGTCTCTGGACAGTCTGTCTGGGCCGACGTTCAGGTGACCGGGCACATGCGCGGCTCTCAGCGAGCGCAGTGAGCCCTGAGCCCAAACGAGGAGGCGTTCCGCCAGTGCGCAGAGGATTTTGGATCTGATCCCGCCCTGACGGTTCACGTAGGACACCACTGACATGTTGTCTGTGCGAACTAGTACGTGGTGTCCTCGCAGGTATGGGAGAAAATGTTTCAGTGCATTCTCGACCGCTAGCATCTCCAGACAGTTTATGTGAAGGCATTTCTCCCGGTCTGACCAGAGGCCATAGACAGGTCTGCCCTCGAGAAGCGCTCCCCAACCTAGGTTGGAGGCGTCTGTCGAGATCGTTTTCCGGTGCGAGATAACTCCCATTGTAACTCCCCGTTGGTACCATTCGGCCGCCAGCCAGGGCTGCAGGGCTGAGACACAGCCCTGATTCACACTGACTCGCGAGCCGCCGGCAATCCACGCTCTGCGGGGCGCTCTCGCTTTCAGCCAGCGCTGAAGCGGGCGCATGCGCAGTAGGCCCAGCTGAAGCACCGCTGCAGCTGAAGCCATGTGGCCCAACATCCTCTGAAATGCTTTCAGGGGGAAACACCTGCCTTTCTGAAAAGACGCGGCGAGATGTCGAATACGGCGCGCGCGCTGTGTCGACAGTCTGGCCGTCATAGCCACCGAGTCCAGCTCTATTCCCAAAAAAGAGATCGACTGACTGGGTATTAATGAGCTCTTGGTCCAGTTGACCGAGAGACCCAAGCTTTTCAGATGGCTGAGTAGCGCTAGTCTGTGGGATATGAGTTCTTCCTCTGACTGCGCTAGAATCAACCAGTCGTCCAAATAGTTCAGAATTCGCATGCCCTGTGTTCTCAGGGGAGCGAGGGCCGAGTCCATGCACTTCGTGAACGTACGGGGTGCTAAGGACCAGTATTGATATACCTGACCGTCGAAGGCGAATCTCAAGAATGGCCTGTGACGGGGTATAATCTGAATCTGAAAGTATGCGTCTTTCAGATCGAGAGAAATAAACCAGTCCCTCGGGCGGATTTGCGCGAGGATTTGTCTGGTTGTGAGCATTTTGAACGGCCGTCTCATGAGAGCTTTGTTCAAATATCTCAGATCTAATATGGGTCTGAGAGCTCCGTCCTTCTTGGGAACGAGGAAATAGCGGCTGTAAAAGCCCGTCTCGGTCAGAGAAGGATGTACTCGTTCTATCGCCCCCTTGCACAATAGTTTCGCTATTTCTGTATGAAGCAGATGGGCTGCTTCTGTATTCACTCTCGTCTCGGTCCGTGCCCGAAAGCGCGGGGGACGGCGAGCGAACTGCAGCGAATAGCCCCGTTTCACAATGTTCAGCACCCATTCTGACACGCCCGGGATAGCTTCCCACGCTTTCGCATGCATAGCTAGGGGTCGAATGGCCTCTGGGTCCCGGCCGCTGCACTGCGCGGGATAGGGGACACGTAACAGAGGAATTTGCGCGGTGCGCGCGCTGTCGATTCTGGGGAACGGGAGCTCGCTGAAAGCGATAACTGGCTGGACAGCACTCAATGACTCGGTCACTTGGGATGGAGAACATTTTGCAGTGAGAAACCCGTGGCGCGAGAGCGGCGTGGGCGTTAATGTGTTTATCAGTAAGCGTGAGCGCTCGTCGGCGGGCACAGGGCTTACATTCGTAACACGGCCAGTGGTGGGGAGCTTTATGTGATCTAACCCCCGTTGCGAGACAGAGCGGGCAAAGTGTAGGTGTGGGCACTGGATTGTGGGCACATTTCCTACATTTGACACTCGAGCGGCGCGTGCCCGCTTTATGAGAGTGTGCTCTGTGGGGTACACAGGGGAGATCGTGCTTGTGTGTAGGGGTGAACACTGGGATGTGGGCACATGTACTACACTCATAACACCGTCGGCGTGAGCCGGAAAAAACAGACTTTATGTTCTTTTTGAGATTTCTCTGGGTCGTTTGTGTGCAGCCGAGCGAGTTGTGTAACTGACTCGTTGGCTGCGGTGAACACTACTGCAGTAGCCTTTTCTAAGGGGACTGGCAGAGGTAACGTTGTGAGTTTTGACGGCGGTCCGGCCGCGGCGGGACCCAACCGTCTTTTCCTCCCTGCGCATGCTAGGAGGACTTCGCAGGCTCGGGCTTCAGCGAGATCTTAGGCCGAGGTCCCCGAGAGGGAGGCGGTCTGTGCTGGCTGGATGAGCGCGACCTAGGGCGGCCGCCCTGTCGTTGCTGCGAAGGCGGAGGTCGAGACGAGCGCTGCGTAGAGTTGCGTGCAGGAGGCTGTGTTTGAGAGCGGCCTGCAGCGGAACTCGAGCGGCGAGGCAGGAAGAGGTTCATGGCCTGCGACGCTTTCTGTACCTCCGAAAAACGATCCACGATGCTGCTTACAGCAGGGCCGAAGAGGCCGGTGGGGGAGAGCGGGGCGTTGAGGAAAACGGACCGCTCAGACTCACCCATGTCGGCGAGCGTTAGCCACAGATGGCGCTCGGTGACTGTAAGCGAGGCCATGGATCTCCCGATGGCTTGTGCCGCGGTCTTGGTAGCGCGAAGGGAGAGGTCCGTCGCGCTGCGCAAGTCCGTGAAGGCGGTGTGACTCGGGCCCTTCTCGTCCATTTCGCGGAGGAGATCGGCCTGGAGGATCTGGAGAACCGCCATTGTGTGCAGGGCGGAAGCAGCCTGTCCAGCGGCAGAGAAGGCGCGGCTGACGAGTGCTGACGTAGTCCTGCAGGCTTTTGACGGGAGGGCAGACTTTGAGCGCCATCTCGCGGATGGGGGGCAAAGGTGCGCTGCGACCGCCTGTTCCACCGGGGGAATCTGTGTATATCCCTTCTCCGAGGCTCCGTCCACGTGTGAGAGAGTCGAGGAGACTGAGGAGCGGAGTCTCGCGGAGAAAGGAGCGTTCCAGGATTTGGAAAGCTCAGCGTGGAGCTCGGGCAGGAAGGGTGCTGACCTAGAGGCAGGCGCTTGGCGGCGGCTAGGTAGAAAACACCCGTCGAGCCTGTTAGGCGCGGGCGCCTTCGGTGGTGACCATTCGAGGCCTAAGTGCTCGACAGCCTTAGTGAGGAGGCGGAGAAGCTCGTCGTCCACACTGGCGCGAGCCCGGCCAGATTCCTGGGTCAAAGAGGAGGTGGAGCGGTGAGATCCGGACCAGTCCTCGCTGTCCGAAGCCAGGATAGAGCAGCCGTCGATGATGGCGTCCTCATCCGCTTCATCCCCTGAGGCGACGGCAGTGCGGGCAGGAGCCGGCAGCTGCGTGTCGGGAAGCGGGGGCGGAGAGGGAGAGAGTGAGGCTCGCGGGAGAGGCTCCGGCGAAAACCTGGCTGGCGCATCAGACTCCGGTGGTCTCTGTGAGCGACGTTTCTTTTTACGCGGCCCAGGGACAGGCGGAGTGGCAGCATCAGCGTCGAACAAGGCGAGTCGAGCCCGCAGGGTCGACATCGGCAGTTCTTCGCAAAGGTCGCAGCCGCCCGAAGACAAGGCGGTGGCTGCATGGTCACGTCCCAGGCAGAGAGCGCAGATGAGGTGGCGGTCCCTGTCGCTGAGAGGGGCTCGGCACGAGCCGCATGAAATGCGAGGCATTTTGAAACAAACGCCTCGGCTCTTTTAGCAGAAGTGTGTCGCGGCGGCGAACACACAGTAGAAGCACAGTAAAAGGATACTTGTCGCCGGATAGCGAAGCAGGCACGGAAGGCTGAAGGCGGCGAAGACGGCCGGCTTCCTCAGACGCTTTCCTAGGCTTGCAGGCGCTGGTTTCGACGGCGGCGGCTTCTCTCAGAGTGCAGCGATGCGGAGAGCTTCGCTGAAGAGACGAAAATCAGGGTATCAGCCTCCGAGCCTTCCTTTTATACGCTAAGCCACTCCCATTCTGGCGGGCTGTGACGCATGAGGGCGCGTGCGCCCTCATTGGGCGTGACGTCACGCCAGGCTCACTGGTAGGCTGCTGCAGTTGCCGCGGAGCAGCCAATGAGCGCGCTAGATAGCCTGCTCTAGGTCTGCTAGCTGCTGCACTGCGTTGACAATGAATAAAAATTAAGGATAATTTTTTGGCTTCATATCTCGAGAAAAGATGACTTTACCCGTAGCGTAAGCTAACTTACGCAATACGAGAGAACCTCTCGTAAGAGAACGGGTGTTCGTGTAGGCTGTTAATTGTAAGACTTGCTTTGTGAAGTCTTCATGTTATTTATGAGAGGCAGTATTGCCATTTCTTTTACACAACGGTCTACACTTTCACACACTTTTGGGATATTTTGGGGATATTTAATTTAATTTTATCAATCAATAAATTCCTCTTGAAACAAACTTTGTTGTATTATTTTAACTTAATACTGTGAAGCTGCTTTGATACAATCTGTATTGTGAAAAGCGCTATACAAATAAACTTGACTTGACTTGACTTGACTTTCACGTGTTTCTTCCCTCTGCCGACGGCGTCGCCATTTCTCATTTCACCCGTTTCTGTGCGTACGCCTGGGTCAGAGCTTGCGTGAAGGACCGCACATTTTCCAGTCAAGTCTGCTTTTTATAAATACCAATTATTGCGTAGAGAGCGGCGTACGCCTTCTTTTGTGTGTACGCGATGTTTATAAATGAGGCCCCAGACAATTATGAAACAGGCTATGAAAATTAAATCAGACCCTCAACATCCCCTCTTCCCTGAATACGAAACCCTGCCATCAGGAAGACGACTCCGTGTACCAAAATGTAAAACTAATCGCCTAACATTATCATTTGTGCCAGCCTCCATTAAAGCTGCTGAACGATGTGAAATAGAGCTGTGTACAATAAATCTGTGAGCACTTCAGCACTTTACCTATGATCCCGGTGCAATAGGGCAACGTGCAGTAAACATACTAGCACCTTAGCTTATGCACTTTACACAAACTTCAGTGCAATGGAGCAATGTGCAACAACCACACTAGCTCTTTAGCACTTGCACTTTAATCCATGGAACTGTGTTGTCAACAATGCCCTTTTTTCTTCTGTGTTTTTTTTCTTTTCTTTTTTCTTCTTTTTTTTCTTGTGAAGTACAATATGTCGATGCTTCTCAGGTTCTTGTTGATGTGTTTTGTGATTTGTGATGTCTTTTGACTGTGCCCAAGCAGAATTTCCCCTTGGAGATGATAAAGTTAACCTACCTACTACCTAGTTAATACATTAAAGGGATAGTTCACTCAAAAATGAAAATTGTGTTATCACTTATTCAACCTCGTGTTGTTCTAAACCTGTATGGGTTTCTCTGTTCTGTTGAACACAAAAGAAGATATTTTGAAGAATGTCTGTAACCAAACAGTTGATGGACCCCATTGACTTCCATAGTATTTTTTTTTTCCCACTATGGAAGTCAATAGCCGCGTTTCCACTGTCGGGCCAGGGCCGGGCCGTGCTAGTGCGTGCCAGGGCCAGTCGCGTTTCCACTGTCACTTCCGGGGCTTGATCGGGGCTTACTCGGGGCCAACGGCCAGGATTTCTGGCCCATCGAATACCTTGGGCCAGCTCGGGCTAGAGGCGTGGTCAAGGTAAAAGGCGGAGTTTATCGGTGTTAGGGAAAGTTATGGTCTGCGGCAAGATGCACATTTCACTTTTTCATATCGCGAAAATTAAACGCTGCTCGAAATGGAGAATCGCCTGTACTGGTCTGTCGAAGATACCAAAGCTCTTCTGAGCATTTGGGCAGAAGAAAGGGTACAACGTCAATTTGACGGCGTGTGCAGAAACGAGGACGTTATAAAATACATCGTTGCTGAACTTGCTAAGCTAAGCATTCAGCGAACAACGCTTCAAGTTCGGGAAAAAATAAAAAAGTTGCGGGCGCAGTACAAGGCGATTAATACGCACAATGGACAAAGCGGTGCCCAGAGAAGGAACTTTCCATGGTTCGACTTGATGGACGGTGTGCTGGGTCACCGTCCCTCTGTTAGTGGAGAGACAAGTCGGGACACTATGGCAGCCGCGGACGGTGAGTTAATACATGCTATCTTCTTAAAATCTAAGTTTTCTAACTTCCTAACTTCCTGCCTGAATGAACATCATAATTCCCGCTGAAATGGGTGGGGTTGTATGACGTTTGATCCAGGAAGGCGTGTTAAGGGCGGGGTTTAGGGCAGCGCTGCAGGGCTAATGGCCCGGCAGTGGAAACGCAAACCCGGTGCTTGAGGCCCGAGGCCACTGGCCCGGCTCGGCTCGCTGTTAGCCCTAGCCCGGCCCTGGCCCGACTGTGGAAACGCGGCTATTGGGGTCCATCAACTGTTTGGTTACAGACATTCTTCAAAATATCTTCTTTTGTGTTCAGCAGAACAGAGAAACCCATACAGGTTTAGAACAACACGAGGTTGAAAAAGTGATGACACAATTTTCATTTTTGAGTGAACTATCCCTTTAACTGGTGGTTAACTTATGAACCTTATTGTAAAGTGTTACCAAACAAACAAACAAACTTTGCATCAATGTATTGGATTTCCCTTTAAAATGAAGTAGGACTCGAAGTCCTTCACTGGTTTATCCGTAAGTGTTTTGAAAGTGTCCATCATTCACTGTTTGACGTGTGTGTGCTTCAGATCAGGTGTTCAAGCGTCCATCATTCACTGTTTGACGTGTGTGTGCTTCAGATCAGGTGTTCAAGCGTCCATCATTCACTGTTTGACGTGTGTGTGCTTCAGATCAGGTGTTCGGCTGTGGACTGGAGCTTCTGTGTGACCGGGAGAAATGCACCGTTCCACAGTTCGTCAAGAAATGCACCGAAGCCGTGGAGAGGAGAGGTGATCTTCTCATTTACTCTTCAGACTCGATCACACACTCGACTCTATCCAGGCGCGACGCAAGTGTGTTTCGCTAGTTTCAGCCTGACGCAGTTTTCATTTTCACGTCCTGCGTCACGTTGTTTAAATAGCAAATGCATTTGCGCTCATCTGTGGCCCATGGGCTGCTGGTCTGAGAACGAGTGTGTGTCTCAGTGTGTGTTCAGTGTGTGTTCAGCCGCATTGTTGCTGTTTTGAGGAACTGAAATAGACTGAGCTGTTGAGCGACTGAACCCTGCTCTAAAGTCAACAGCGATGTATTTTTTTGTTATTTAAAGGGTGCGTTAGAAATGGGAACCTATTACACACACACTCTGCTTTTATTACACACACAATCTGCTTATTACACACACTCTCTGCTTATTACACACACTTTGCCTATTACACACACACTCTGCTTATTACACTCACACACACACTGCTTATTACACACACACTCTGCTTATTACACACACTTTGCCTATTACACACACACTCTGCTTATTACACACACAGGGACGCGCAGCAGCACATAAACATGCCATAATATAAAAAATAACATTGTAAACAATGTAAAAGATTATTATTGTGTACATAAAGATCTGGCTTGTCCCGTAGATGGTCTGCTAGCACTTTAACCTCACACACACACACACACACACATCCATTTTCTCTCTGGAGACGCGTTCAGTTTTTCCGTTTGCAAATTCCTCCATGTAAATAGCGAATCCACCATGGCGCGAGCGCAACTGTCTTTTAAAGGGAATGGGAGATGAGACTCTGATTGGTTTATTTCACGTTACGCCCAAAACACACTCATTACTCATTAAGAGAATAGAGATAAAACACACCCATTACTCATTAAGAGAATAGAGATAAAACACACCCGTTACTCATTAAGAGAATAGAGATGAAACACACCCGTTACTCATTAAGAGAATAGAGATGAAACACACCCATTACTCATTAAGAGAATAGAGATGAAACACACCCATTACTCATTAAGAGAATAGAGATAAAACACACCCATTACTCATTAAGAGAATAGAGATGAAACACACCCATTACTCATTAAGAGAATAGAGATAAAACACACCCATTACTCATTAAGAGAAAAGGGACGACCCTTTTAGACCATGCGCCGGGAGCGCCGACCATTTTCCCTGTCGTTAAACTAGCAAAAGTGGATTCAGACACACACTAAGTGCACTTGCGACGTGCGCTTTAGACCATGAGCTTAGATCGGTAAAATAGGGCCCAAACATTTCAATGGGAACATATCCTGAGGAAAAGCCAAAGTCGCACTCGTCTTTTCTTCTCTATTGTGTCTTATATCCGAGTGAAACGCTTCTGGAACGAGAGCAAATGTGGGCGGGGCTTGATTGTGTCTGTGGGGAATTGATTGGATGATTGTGGTTTGCTATTGGCTGATCTCATGTGAGTGACAGGTTATAGCCCCGCCCACATCATCAGAGAAGAGGAAGTTATTCTGATTCAAGATTATTAACACAATAATGATGATGTGCACCGATAAATCATTTAGAATAAACACTGCAATATTCCATTAAAAAAATTGTCAATTTAGATTTCATGCTGACTTTACACTGTTTTTCTTTCCAGGCCGGGAATATATGTAAATAAATGAAATCTTAAAAGTGATGAAATTGACTATAATGATGAATATGCATTTTTATAGTTGTGCTGAACTCGACTTTTGTCATAATGATCATTATGATCAATCATAACGATGCTCGATTTGTGAGTGAATCTTTCTTGTGAATCAGAATGAAGCGTCTCTGATTGGTCAGCATGATTCATTAGCAAATTATTCTGAATCAAAATGATTTTATTTTTTGTTCTTATCCACTAATCTTGTCTCTGTTTTACACAGTCGTGTTTCTGTTGGACTGCTGTCCTATTCCTGGAAATAATGTGTGTGTGTGTGTGTGTGTTTATTCAGGCTTGGAGACTGATGGGATTTACAGAGTCAGTGGGAATCTTGCCGTCATTCAGAAACTGCGCTTTTCTGTCAATCACGGTGAGAGTCAAATATCACATCAATATAATAACCATAAGTGTCATGATGCGCTTCTGTTATTCATTGCAATTAAATGCGTTGTGAAATCAAAACTTCATGCATGTCCTGGTCTTACTCTGAGTGATTCACAGGAAGTTATTATACTATCAATATTTGGGACATATCTAAATGCATTGAAAACCCCAGTTTTTTGTGAGATAATTTCTATAGTTAATTTTCTAGTAGCAAACATTACATGCTAATTTTAAAACCCAGTTTTGTGAGATTACAATTTTTATTTTCTAGCAATAAACATTAAATAAGCATAAAAATTAAATAATTTTTTTAATGAAGAAAAAAAATGCATGAGTTGCTGTTAATTTGGGATCCAATTGTTCATTTGTAGTTATCCATAAATGTACAATAGAACAATGAATGTCTGACAATAACTTTGTTAACAGGTTTGAACACTGCAATGTAAAAAACATATTTCAATTTATATTGTAGAAAAAGCCCAAATGATGTCACTTCCTTTGTGTTACAACTTTATTAAGGAGTGCACCTTTTTTTGTAACTGGGAGAAATAGACATTTGAGTATTAATTGATGTATTCATCAGATGATGAGCAGATGTTCTCTCCGTGTCGCGCATGACATCATCGCACACAGGTGTCAGCTGGTAAAGAGTGTGTGAATGATGTCATTGTGTGATGTCACGTCTGTAACTCCTGTCCGTTCTTCCAGAGCGAGCCGTGACCACAGACGGACGCTATCTCTTCCCTGAGGATTTAGTGCAAGGTTTGTCTCCTGTTAACGGGAACGCTGAAGATCTCGCTACTCTCTGACGCTCGCTTCTTCTGCTTGACTCGAGTCTCCTGACGCTTCCCGCTGCTCGCTTGATGTTTCGGTGCATGTCGGCTTCTACCGCTGTAATGATGGCATAGCAACTAAAATAATCAAATCAAAATTTTAATTTTCATGATTCCAGAAGTTTTGAGACCTGGCGGGTATTGTCAAACGAAACGTAGGCTAGCTCGACCCTCCCTCCTCCTAATCCCGTCCCCTCCCCCTCCCCCCCCCCCCCCCCCCCCCTCCCCTCCCCTCCCCCTCCCGTGCTTCCTGAAACAGTCATGAACCATTAGAAACACCAGACTGGATTTACCCTGTCCGGCAGAAACAAGAGTCTCCTGAGTGTCGGATCGGAAGCCCTTCTGCCAGCGGAGTTCTCCCACCTTTTGAACGCTTTTCCGATGTAAATTCGGGACTTCGTGTTCCTTCTCCATTTCCCTCTTCTTTGTTATTTGTTCATCGGAGCGTCGTCTCTTTGGTCGTGTGTCGGCCATATCAACATTCTCAAGAACGTTAGTCGTTGTTATGACATCTCTCCTCTAGCTAACTCCTCTCTTCATGCTTATAATAATTACTAATTACTAAGTACTAATAATTTCTACCAGGGTTATTACCGTTAGGTATAACTAAAACTAACTTAAATTTGTTACTTGAAATAAGTAAAAAAAAAAAAAACTGAAATTATATACACATACAGTAGTCAAAATTTTAAGTGGATCAAAAAAGTTAATCAAAGTTGTCCAAGACAAGAACGGGTATTGGTCAAAATTCATGTATAACTTTGATGAAAGGTTTTGATCCACTTCAAATGTTGACTACTGTATAATGATTTGTGAAGGATCATGTGACACTGAAGACTGGAGTAATGATGCTGAAAATTCAGCTTTGATCACAGGATATAAATTACATTTAACAATATATTCAAATAAAAAACAGTTATTTTAAATTTTAATAATATTCCACAATATTAGGTTTTTTTTTGTATTTTTAATCAAATAAATGCAGCGTTGGTGAGCAGAAGAGACTTCTTTTAAAAACATTAAAAATCGTACAGATCCAAAACTTTTGAACGGCAGTGTATATATATATATATATATATATATATATATATATATATATATAGTATATTAAATTATACTAAAATAACACTGATTTCTACTTTAAAAAATATTTCATGACACATGTATATTAATTTTAAAAATGGCCATGGCATTTTAAGATTGTATTATTTTACATGACTTTTCTGGAAAGCACGCTTTTGAAATCACAGGCTTCCTCATATATCCCAGTTTTCCACATTTTCCAGGTTCTTCCGAGGAAACAAACAGTAGTTAAGCGGATGAATTAAGATAAGAAATATCTTATAATAATTAAAAGCGTTCATTGCATGTAATTTTGATTCAAAACCTTCTTCTGTGCAAAACTCCTTTTCATATTTGCATTGAACCTGCAAAATTAATTGCAGACATTATGATTTGCTTCGTCACCTTCTCTTTTCTTCTTCTGCAGCCCATCTTTGAGTGTGTGTGTGTGTGTGTGTGTGTGTGTGTTCAGCATTTAACACTCACTCCGTCATCTTTCCTCCAGAGCGTCTGGATCTGGACGACCCGCAGTGGGACGACATCCACGTCATCACCGGCGCGCTCAAACTGTTCTTCCGAGAGCTTCCCGAGCCACTCATCCCGTACGGATTCTTCCAGGACATCGTCGAGACCGTCAGTGAGTGAACAAGGAGAAGCCAGAGAACAAGCATGATTAATAATTCATTATAGTGACCGTTTATGCGTCTGTGTCCTGTAGAAATATCCAATTACCTGGATAAGGTGGAGCGCCTGAAGCTTCTGGTCATCAGCATGCCTCCGCCAAACCACGACACCTTGAGTCACATGATCCAACACCTGAAACGGTACCAGCACATGTTCTCTGCACTGTTCTCCATGCCTGAAGTCTGTGTTTAAATCAGGGGATTTTTAGTGGCGAAAATGCACCAATAATCTATAAAAATGCTTCCAAAAAACAAGATTTGGTGCAAAAAAATAGTCCTTGTTTTTAATATATATACGTAATGTCACGTTTTCCCAAATAACAGCTCGTTTGCAAATGTGATATTGATTTTACACAACAGTTCAATCAACAATAAGTAAATAGGCGACTTATATTTTAGACACAATATTGTTTTTCCTATATTTTGGCAATGAAGATTGTTCAAAAAAGTAGAGCCATCGAGCAACACAGCTTCAGTTTCGTTACTTTTTAAAATAATCGTTTTAATGACTCACTCAGTCACTTCTGCTTTGTCCCTGAATGAATCAGTCGCTTTGAACGAATTGTTTGAATGATTCATTGAGTCATTTGAGAGCGTGATTTGTCGCCACCTACTGGCGGTTTAGTGTCATGTCATTTTATCTGAGGGACAAAGATTAAATGCTGTTTTTGTTTTCCGTCTGATTGTAATAATACTGTTCAAAACATTAGCACAAAAACATTATTTATACATCGTTTATATACCGTTTTTACCTGAAACATTTAGTTGGATGTTTTTTTAAATGTTACTACATGTTTCAGAACGTTCAAAAGTAACATTCCCATAATGTTTGAAGAATGATAAATGTTCGCATAACCAAGAAAAATCATTTAAAAAACTGGATGTTTTGAACGTTCAGAGAACATTCAGTTTTTATAAGTTGTCAGCTGGAATCATCCACTAACTAGTGAGTAGATTACACTTATAATGAAATACTTGCTTGTTTTGTTGAACCTTTCACCTTATGTTTGCTGTCCTCTGTGTTCAGTTTTAATCAGTTTCAAAGCAGTGAATCATTTGCAAAGCAACAGATTAATTTGATTTAAATTTTCAGAAAGCCTCCCTTCAGCCATCACTCACTATTCACAACCACACAATACTTTTGGTCTTAACTGTACATCTCTTGTTCATTATTTCAAATCAAACAATCACTCACTTTTAAGTGCTCTACGATTCATTCATAATGACACTCACCTTGAAATCAATTTCTCACCCATTAAACGTGCTCTGATTGGATTATGCAAGCTCCGCCCACTTGTCCTGCACCAATGACAACACACATGCACTCATTGATCTCAGCTGATCTGGAGGTTTCTCTTCTCTTTATTTGTCTGTCTTTCTTCCCTTTGGTTTATGCTGATAAATACTTCCCTCTGTGATCTCTCCATCTCCTCTGGGTTTATATTGTGTAGTTATATTGGAAGACTGCAGAAAGTGTCGTGATTGAGACACTAGAGGGCGCCGTGTGTCTTCATTACTAACAGACTGATGAGAAATATACAAGACTCATAACTATTAAAGCAATATCAGTCATTTATAATAAGCCTGAATCGAGTCTACGCCATAATACATACAGAAAATATAACATTCATTTAGAAATTACACTCTAAATAATAAGCGTTTTAAATGTTCCTCCTAGTTTCAGAGAACATTCAAAATGTAACTAATGTCACAGAGAAGCTTTTTAAGTTCAAAGGCCACAAAGAAGCTTTAAAGCATCACTGATATGAAGAACCTCCAATGAAACGACAGACTGAATCTGAAAGGTTATTGATTAGAAGAAACTGAGAAAAGAAAGAAAGAAACATGTGTTTTAGAAGTGATCTCAGAATTGTGCTTCCAAAGTCTGTGATCAAAAGTATGAACGTCTCGTCATATTGTGCTGCATATGGTATGCAAATGTATATTTGTTTATTATTATATTTATTTATTTATTTATGTGACCCTGGATCACGTCACCAGTCTCGAGTCGCACTGGTTTATCTGTGGAAATATCCAACAATACAGTGTATGGGTCAAAATTATCAATTTTTCTTTTATGCCAGAAATCATTAGGATATTAAGTAAAGATCATGTTCCATGAAGATATTTTGTAAATTTCCTACCATAAATATATAAAACATGTATTTGTGTGAGTGAATGCTGCACAATCGCCAACATATATGAACAACTTTAAAGGAGATTTTCTCAATGTTTCAATTTTTTTGCCTCAGATTCCAGATTTTCAATAGTTGTATCTCGACCAAATATTGTCCTATCATAACAAACCACACATCAATGGAAAGATTATGTATTTGCTTTCCATTGCACATATGTATTGCACTTATTTATTTGCTGGTTCTGCACATAGGATAATTGTTTTTAAAGTGGGAGATTGATTACAGGTGAAACTCGAAAAAT
>CM038631.1:1423630-1431130 GCA_021554675.1 Leuciscus idus | reverse complement strand
AACAAAATAAGTTAAGCAATTTCAACTTTTTTATAAATGGTACTACAAGATTAAACTAATTCAACAGGTAATTTAAGTTGTAATTACCTCAACATCCAAGTCGATTGTACCTAAAAATTTAAGTGCGCAACTTTTACAGTGTACATTTAAGTTCATCTGCTGCCTTAAATAAAAGTCCCCCTGTGGTGAAAATCCAGGTTTTAATGTTGTTTATGTGTCTATGTGGTGTTTTTAATACGCTTTAAGACAAAACATGTGTAAATTCATAAGGCGACAGCATTGCTGAGTATTTTCTCCGTAAAACTGCAGTGAACCAAAGACAGACTCAAAAACACGCTTTGAAATCGCTGGTGTTTCTGACGTCACAAACTACCTTGTAACCAATCAGATCAACGTATGATCGTCAACCAGTGGATCTCTGAGCTGAGTGAGTGAGTGGAGGCTGGGCTCATTTGCATTTGAATATTCATAGAACCGCGAATACTAAATAGGCGGCTGCATATATGGAAAAAAAACACCTAACCCTAAAAAAATTCTAACAAAAGGTTTCTCAGCGGTTTTTTGTGGTATTAGGTGTCCTTAATAACATACTAAAAGTTTACCAAAATGTGACCACTAGAAAGGTGTAATTTCCAAGATGGCGTCCAAGATAAAAAATATCCTAACTCCTTCATTATTTGACCTAGCCAAGTAATCTTGGTGTCTAACCCCATGTTTTCTGGGTCTATGAATCCATTGGACTTGTCTAAATTGCACTGACATGATTACATACTTATGGAATACATGATTTTGTGAGATAACTGTAAGGTTTTATCTTTGTTTGGGGTGAACCAGAGATGTAAACGATTTAGCCTATGTCATGTAACTCCTACTCAGTACGTGTTTTTGGACACATACCCTTTTTTTGCTAAAACACAGACTTGCCATTCAATGTAAAAGTTATTGCACCCAAAAGTAACTTAAATTGGAGTTGTATAACTTTGATCATAAACAACTCTGAATTAGCCCGAACAGAGGCCTGTGTACTGTGAACCCTCTAAAATGGTCACTCATTTCAATTTGAATAAGGTAATAAATATGTAATACATCCTCTATAGATGTTTTTGAGTATAAAGGTGGCATTATACTAAACCTCAGGTTAGATACGCCTTTGGGGGAAAGGCGTATCAGAATCGGGTCCTTCCATTTGGTCCAGCTTTGGCTCCGCGGACATTCTCCAAGTGCATGGATGCAGCTCTGGCCCCCTTGAGGCTCCAGGGCATCTGTGTACTAAATTATCTAGACGACTAGCTCATTCTGGCTCATTCCAGAGAGTTGGTGTTTCGTCACAGGGACGTCATTCTCCACCACCTCCGGTCTCTTGGTCTCAGGTTGAATGCTCAGAAGAATGTCTTAACTCCTCAGCAGACCACTTTCCTGGGTGTCCAACTCGATTCTCTCTCGATGCAGGCCCGTCTGGCCCCTGCTCGAGTTTCCAGTCTCCGTGCGTGCTTTGCCCGTTTCAGGCTCGGCCATCATGTAGCGGTGGGCATATGTCGCAGGCTTCTGGGGCTCATGGCAGCAGCCTCTCCTGTGCTGCCCTTGGGTCTCCCTCATATGAGACCATTCCTGTGCTGGATGAAACTCAGGGGCATCCGCCCTTCTTGGTCTGCCTTCCGCCTGCTGAGAGTGTCGCGCAGTTGCCTTCACACTCTTTGGAGGTGGAAAGACTCCCCCTTTTTACTTCAGGGGGTCAAGATGGGTGTAGTTTGCCGTTGGCAAGTTGTCACGACGGACGCCTCTTTGACTTGTTGGGGTGCGGTCTTCGAGGGCAGACCGGCGTACGATGTTTGGACGGGCGAGCTTCTCTCATGGCACATAAATTGCCTCAAGTTGCAAGCTGTCTCTCTGGCCCTGGATCAATTTCTCCCGGCCCTGATGGACTCATGTCATTGTCAGGACGGCCAACATGGCAGTGGTGTCCCATGTAAATCGCCAGGGGGGCTCGTGGTCGCGCACCCTCGACAGGCATCCTCCTCCTTTGGGCTCAAGACAGGTTTCTTTCGCTGAGAGCAGTTCACGTTCCAGGGGACCTGAACATCGCAGCGGACTTTCTGTCGAGACAGAAGCTCAAGTCGGGGGAATGGATGTTGCACTGCTAAACAGTGGCTCTAATTTGGAGCACGTTTGGCGAGGCGGACCTCTTTGCATCGCAGAGCTCGACACAGTGCCCCCTATGGTTTTCCCTGTCTCAGCTCATCCGACACCTCTGTGGATAGATGCCCTCGCTCATCCGTGGCTGGAGTTGAGACTGTATGTATCCCCTCCGGTCAAGCAAATCCCTGTAGTCCTTTGCAGAGTGAGGGAGTGTGGGATCCGCCTCCTTCTGGTAGCCCCATTCTGGCCATCCTAGACGTGGTTCTCGGAACTGAGCTCCCTGGTGGAGGAGTCCCCTTGGCAGATTCCTATCAGGAGAGATCTGCTGTCTCAGCTCCAGGGCAGGAATTGGCATCCTTGACCCGAGATATGGAGGCTGTGGGCGATAAGAGGCAATCGCTAGCGACAGTGGCGTCTGGTCTTCCCGCTGATGTTTGGGAGACCATTGATAACGCTTGTGCGCCTTCTACTAGACTGCTGTATTTCTCTAAGTGCAAGGTTTTTGAGTCTTGGTGTTCGGCTCATGCAGTGGACCCTGTCAGCTGCCCGGTCGGTTCAGTGCTGGAATTCCTGCAGGATAAATTTGTGGCTGGAGTGGCTGCAACTACCTTGAGAGTTTATGTCAGCTATCGCTGCCTATCGGGAGTCAGACGAGGTCCCCTTAGGTAAACACTGTCTGGTCTCCTTGTTTAAGCGTGGAGTTAGACACTTGAGGCCTGCACGTCCTGGTGTCCCCACCTGGGATTTATCAGTTGTTCTGGAGGGGCTATTAGAGCCTTCCTCTGAACCCTTGGAGTCAGCTCCGGACCGGATTCTGACTCTCAAGGTGGCACTTTTGTTAGCGTTGGCCTCTCTCAAGCGCGTGGGGGATCTGCAGGCTCTTTCTGTGAGTGAGCCTTGTATGGAGTTTGCCCCAGGTCTTGTGAAGGTGTTTCTATGGCCTAGACCTGGTTATGTCACCAAAGTTTTGTCCGTGTCATTCCGCTCTCACGTTGCGCCACTGAGGAGGCGCCCGCGCCATCAGCCAATGAATTGGTATGATTCTATACGGGTTCAGACAATCAGCACATGCCTTCACGTGGCAGCCCTGTTTTGACTAATTTGACAGTACCACACAGTTCTAATGAATTTATTCTTTATTGGAATCAAAAGAATGGTTATGAACCACAGAAACCACCAACACTAGGCAAAACGATATGAGAAAGGAGAAATATGCAATTACTTAAGGCGAGACATGGCAGGCAAAAGCATCATTTTTTTTTTCACTGGTCAATTTTGAGATTTTGGGATATTTGTCCAATAACATGTCTTCTTTCAGACTTGTGGCGAAAAAGAGTCTGAAATACACATTTAGGTCTTTATTTTACTACACTTTGTCTGTTTGCGTCTGTAGATTTCTCATAAATTCAACAAAAGTTGGCGTTCTAAATCATCCCACTGCTCCGCGATTGCTGGAGCACCCTGCACCCTGTCATCACATACACCGTAATTTTTTTCGCATCTAATATGTGAACACAATGAAAAAATTATTTTGAACCTGGCTTTATCCAATTCTTAGATTTTTTTTTTATATATATATATATATATGCAAATAAGTGCATATTTAATTAGATAATGACTAATTTGCATATTTAAACATTAAATTACAGAAAACTTGTAATACATTTTTTTCTCATCTTAATGTAGACAATCAACTGGGAAAGTTTCATGGTGATATCTGCTAGTTAAAATTTTTACCCTATTCACCTGTAGTGTCTCGCCTTAAGGGAAATTTTACTTATTTTTCGCATAAATATGCTTGTAACCAATTGCTTTAATATATAATTGTGCTTGTAATCACTTATCTATCATGCAAATATGTTAATTAGAATATTACATGGCCCAAACATGTATCAGGCACCAGTATTCCTGGTCTAGGAGGAATACAAAGGAGTAATGGTCATTTTAAGGGTCCTGACGGCCGCCATTTTGAAAATGGGGCCTTTCTTGGAGTCAAACTTTGGTAAACTTTTAGTATGTTTTTAAGTACATCTGATACTACTGTAAACCACTGAGAAACCTTTTGTTAGAATTTTTTTGGGGTCAAGCCATATTTGCAGCTGACTAAAATGAGGCAAGGGTGTCGAGTTACAGTCAAGATATTTTAAGACATGAAGACTTTATTTTTCAATGAAAAAACTTTTAAATATGTAATTTTGGTGATCAAAGATGAGTTTTAAGAAATAAAATGATTGACTACAGGGGGACTTTAAGTAAATTAAGTATAATCTAATTGGCTGTCAAGTCATTTCAACTTAGATTACATTAAACTGACTTTAAACTGAAACTTGTACAACTTATAAAGAGAGTTGAAATTGCTTTATTTACACTTTTGAGGCACTTCTGTTTCTCTCAGAGACGCAGATGAGCAACATCTCTGAACCCAGAGACCATTATAGAACTAAATGTTATAAAAATGTAAAACAACATCCGTTTGCAGACCATCTGACCTTAACCACACCGTTGAGTGTTTAGGTGGAGGCCTGAAATCTGTGCCGTTTTGAGTCAGTAGTGTAAACGGGACCCCCCCCACCACCATTACCACGGTAAAGTGACACTTGCCTCAACTCAACGCCACTCATTTCAAGTCATTAGAAAGAAATCATTACAGTAAAAAGAAATGACTGGTGGATTGAGTCCAGCGTCTGTTGGATTTATGATCTGTGTGATGAATAAGCATGACACTGCATTTTTCACTCGTTACAAATATTGTGTTTCTTGAGATTTGACTTTTAGAGCAAGACCATTATAGCTTTGAAAAGCACAATAAAAAACTCCAGCGACTTCTTTTTTTTTTTTCTTTTTTTTTTTTAAATATGTACAACTTTATTACAAAGATTATGTATTAACATTTCAACAAAGCTTAAAAATTTTGTATAAAAATAACACTGGTGAAAATACTGCACGATTCTCGTGTGCAAGAAGCTTTTGGTCCGTGTTTACAGGTAAACTCAGCATATATGAAGAACAAAAGTCGAGTAATAAGTGAATAAAGCACCGTTTTGCATGTATTCAGTGCAACTCATATAACACACTTTATGCTTATGGATTCCAGCTTTCCTTATTTCTTTCTCAAAAGGACACTTTATGATAGTATTGCAACATGAACAGCATTTGGTGCAAATATTTGATGCGTGTTTGTTGAACAGCTCGTGCTGAAAAGAAGGTGAAAGTTTGAGGTTTCTATGTCTGTCATTATCAGACAATTTTACAGTTTTTCCAGTTCATAAATGTCAAATCTGTGTTTAATCTTGCTCTGAGTTATAGTGCAATCCGAGATAATTATGTCAAAGAAAACCATAAAAGCCGGCTGAATGATCCATACGCTAACCAGTCATTATAACCCTTGATTAACTGGTCAAATCCTAGACTGTAAATACTTATTATATTTTGTGTTGAAATATTTAATATTTCAATACCTGTGGTTGTCTCATGTAAATATTAAATGAGCATGAGGTCATGTTTCAATCTAAAATCAAAAAGGAAAAACATTATATATATATATAATATAAAGAAAATGAAGCCAATTTTTAGAACCATTAAGATTTTTGCATTGTGACATTTTTTTATAATGCAATTATTTTTTATATTTTTATATCAGCATAAATTAAAAGGCAGTGCAAATACCATGTATACAATTTTTTTTGCATTACAATAATAAAGATGAGAATATATATATATAGTTTGTTATATCAGATTGATATAAAAAATTATATAATTTTCATAATGAAATTATTTTTTACATTTTTTTATCAGCATAAATTAAAGGCATCACTAATACCATTGCAATAAAAAATGAGATTATATATATATATATATATATATATATATAGTTTGTTTGTAATATCAAATTGATATAAATATATATATATATATATAATTCTCCCCTTATGGTAATGATAATTTAATGCCAGTGTGAAAACTCTTAATGGTCCTAAAAACAGGCATAATTTTTAATGCAACATATAATTTCATATTAAATTTAATTTGGTGCAAAAATGACCTACTCTTGGCAGTTTTTCTTAGATCATTAAATCTTGGTGTTTATCAGCACTGAGTAATTTCTTTCTTCTGCCTCTCACAGTGATTTTCCGCTCTGGATCGTGGCGATGAATCAAGTCTTTGGAGAGATGTGTGTGTTGGTTTATATATTTGTCTTTGGTCGACTGAGTTTGTTCTCAGCTCACAGGCTTTGAGCACTAAAGAGGACGCGAGTGTCAGTCAGTGTCTTTAGTAAACCCTGCTGAAGAGTGTCTCGTCTCACTCCGTCATGTCTTCATGTTTCTCACTTCTGGAGGGTTTTTCCTCGGGTTCTTCCTCTCTTTCTCGGTCGTAGGTGTTGTTTCTGAGGGAGTTTTCCTCTTCCTCCTCATCTCTGAACTCCAGGGCCGTTCCCTCCATGCTGGAGTCGCTGAGGAAAACAGGTTCCTCTGGTTCCTCCGGTCCTTCGGGTTCCTCGGGTTCCTCGGGTCCCTCAGGAGCGGCCCCGTCCGGGTCACCGTCTCGACTGCAGAAAGCGTAGCGGTGGTTCATGTGCTGTGAGTACGAGCCCGAGTGAGAGAAGCGTTTGCCGCACTTGTCGCACTGATACGGTTTTTCTCCCGAGTGCAAACGACTGTGTTCAATTAAATGATGCTTGTGTTTGAAGGCCTTCTTACAGGTCTGACACTCGTGAGGACGCTTTCCTACAGGAGCAAACAGAAGTGCAGTTAGACTCCTGGATATCTCTGTCTTTATATGAATATATATATATATAGTATTTTTAAGTATTGTGTATATAAATACTTAAGAAAACTATATATATACACACAAAATATCATACAATACTTTAAATAAAAAATATATGATATTTTATAAATCTAAATGTTATGTGTTTATACATATATAGAAAATGTAATATATTTATTATATTATATAATTTAATATATATGATTAAATACATAATATTTCATATAACAATAATATCTATAACATTTAATTTACTATATATATATGTATGTTTTATACATACTGTATATTACTAAGTATTTTTATATGTATTTATACTTATATATTTTAAATGCTTAAAATGAGTAATAGACATATAAATTATAGTTTATATATATATTAATTGACTTAAGAATACTGTATTTTTTTACTTAAGGTATTGTATATTATAAAGTTTTATATATATCAAATAAACAAATATTATATAAAATATAAATAAATACTAATATTTTTAGTTTAAACACATCATATTTTAGTTTATATTATATTAATTTACTTAAGATACTTAAGAATATTATATTTTTTACATAAAGTATGATGTATTTTATATATATATAT
>CM038631.1:1408630-1418630 GCA_021554675.1 Leuciscus idus | reverse complement strand
AATGGTTTTAGAAGCATATGTCGAGGAATTCATTGAATCTCGTGTCAAAAATTATGACACAAGAAGTCATAATTATGACAAAAAGTTGAAATTATAACAAAAAGTCATAATTTTTATATTGCGTCAACAACTTTTTATATAATATATTCCTAACTTTTTATGCCATAATTATGACTGTCATGCTTATGATTTACCAAAGTGTGATTTTTTTCTTAAAGTTTTGGTTTTCTTATGTTGAGGAAATTGGCTTATTTTACTCCAAAACCAAAAGAAAAATATTTAGAATTATGTGAATAATATATATAATAGGATAATTCAAATACATAAATAAATTAATTAGTTTATAAAAAAATATATATATACTGTATATATATATTATATAATTTATATATATACACACTAAAATTAAAATGATGTTCCAGATCATTTTAATTTGAATTACTCTAAAAATTACATTACAGCAATAAGAATTTAGCACATGAATGTGCAGAGAAATCCTAATGGTGGTAAAATATTAATATTTCTTCATGCATGATGTAAATGTTGTGTGAAATATGACTTGTGCATTTTCTTAAATCCACTTTTGCTGGATGTGTTTCTTACCACTGTGAATGCGCAGGTGCTCTTTGAGGTGATGCTTGTATTTAAAGGCCTTTCCACACTGATTACACTTGAACTTCCTGCTCTCCATACTGGGCTCAGGCAAGGAATTCTGGGACATACATGAAATCATGAGCAGTTAGCACACGTCTACATGCGTGTCATTCGTTCTGGGGTGTGTTTCCCAAAAGCATCATTAGCCAAATATGTTCGCAAGTTCCGTCGTTATCAGCAGTTCAACGAGTCGGTGTTTCCCGAAACCATCGTTCTAACGAACATTCGCAAACAGCATCGCAGAGTTGTGTGTTTGGAAGAACAGCTCTAAATCTCGACCTGTGGTTAGAAGAAGAGTTTCTAGTCTGCATGACATGTGGACTCAATTAATCCTTATCTTGAGCAGAATAAGTAAGCTGACATTCAGTACAACCTGTGTCTTTTATTTAGAATACATACAAATGTCATTTACGTCTTTTAGTTTGTCATGAGATTTAAAGCGTAGTTTTTGAAGAGTGCGCATGTGTGAACGAGCTCTACTATGTAAGAACGAGTCTATGATTGAATCTGGAAATAAAGCAAAATAACTGAGAAAAATGAGAAATAGTCCTCAGATGCCATGTCCGTAATTTATAGCAAAACATCTAGCGTTAATTCGATCTCAAACAGATTCATTAAAAGAAGTTATTGCTCCACCACATCCGTGACATCATTAACCAACGTGCAACAGTACGGTTTCGGGAAACAGTCGTGACTATAGTTGATTTCTTCAACGATGCATTGTACTAGTTAAAGCTGCAGTCCGTAGTTTTTCCTCTTTGTCGCCCTCTCTGTTCGAAATCTGCAATTGCAGTTATTCGCGGAATTATCAACTTGACGTGGGTTGTGTCTCGGCACGGCACGGCGCGGATTAATCCGATGTTTTGAGGAGAATGTGCGGCTGTCAGTCGCCGCCGGTGTGGATCCTGTCATTCGCAATCACAGATTCTACTTTTGGGAAGTTTGACCAACATAAGAATCTTCACCGGAAAATGTCGTCTGAAGAAGTAACATTCTGCTCTGACCAACTGAGGGGAAAAAAGCATTGCAGTAAATCGCGCTGATTAAATCTAACGATCGCTCATCATATCACGTCAAACTGTGCAAATTATACTTTGTTCTCAAATTGTTAATGTTAAAGGGACAATGTGTAGTTTTATAAGTATTTTATTATCTAAAATCAATATTTGTATTCATAAATATGTCCTCAATGGTGTACAAATACCTCTGCCAATGATCGGACTTATCCTCGTAAACAAAGAATTTATTATCTTTATATACATGGGACCGGTATCTTGATATTTCTGGATCCGTCATCAAACTGATCAGTTTAATATATCAAGTTCTGTGAGAAAAGGCTATAAATCTCCAGCATCCTCACACTCATAGCCGACTAGCCGAGACTCTTCTTTATGTGGACAGATGTGACTGTGGACAGATGTGACGGAATGACGCAGACATGCTCGAATTTCCCGAGGAAATCCACCAGAACCACTGGAGTTAAAAACTTTATTACAAGCTTACCGTTTTGAATCGAAGGCAAGCAGAGAGTTCTGAACACTAGCTGGTGATGTACTTGCTCAAACATTTATTTTGCATCATATTTAACCCCCCAAAAAAGTTGCAGCTTTAAGCAGCGAGTTACGACGTTGTACGGGAAACACACCCCTGCATGTGTGTGTGTGTGTGACGTACCTTCTCGTGTGTGTGAGCGTGGAGAGTCAGGTGTCGCTCCATCTGAGACCGGTACGGGGAACTGAACCCGCAGAGAGGACACACACTGTCTCCCGCGTCCCGGGCCGGGCAGAAGCTCAGGTGTTCCCTCAGAGACGCCTCGCACTGGCAGGTCCGCTGGCAGTACGGGCACGTCTGCGGGGCGTCAGGGTTTAGCGGCCCACCGTCTGCACACCCGAAGAGAGATTATCTCATTAATCTGATTCATTCAATTTATCTGATGCATTTGTGTAAGAAAAATATTCATATTTAAAGGGATAGTTCACCCAAAAATGAAAATCAGCCCATGATTTACTCTCCCTCAGGTCATCCTAGGTGTATATGACATTCTTCTTTCAGACGAATACAATCAGAGTTCCCTAGTGGCTCAATCCACTGTATAATAGTTGAATAAAGTCGTTAATTTTGGGGGGGTTTGCGCACAAATAGTATTCTCGCCGCTTGATAAACTTAAGGTTGAGCCACTGTAGTCACTTGGACTATTTTAAACATTGTCTTTACTAACTTTCTGGGCCGGCAAGTTTCAATTACAGAGAAGCCTATGGAGGAGTGAGACAGCTCTCAGATTTAATCAAAAATATCTTAATTTGTGTTCCGAAGATGAACGAAAGTCTTACGGGGTTGAACAACATGAGGGCGAGTAATTACAGAGTTTTCATTTTGGGGTGAACTAACTCTTTAATACGTTACAAAGTAAAATTCTAGCTTCCGGCAGAAGAACACACACAGTCTCTACTTACGCCTAAAGCGCAACTTACGTAACTCGTGACGTCAGAAGTAGCGTAGAGCGCCATGGTGTAGCGTAAATATCAGCAGTTACTCGCATAAGTTGCGCTTAGATTTAAGTCGAATCCGTATATTCGTTTGGCCGGAAGCTAGTTATTTTAGTTGATAAAGTTTTAAATATTAATATTTTTGTTACACAAATGCATCGCTTCACTTCAGAAGGCCTTTATTAACCCCTCGGAGCCTGTGGAGTTCGTTTATGATGGACAGATGCACTTTTATGATGGATAGATGCACTTTTATGATGGATAGATGCACTTTTATGATGATAGATGCACTTTTATGATGATAGATGCACTTTTATGATGGATAGATGCACTTTTATGATGATAGATGCACTTTTATGATGGATAGATCCACTTTATGATGGATATATGCACTTTTATGATGGATATATGCACTTTTATGATGGATAGATGCACTTTTATGATGGACAGATGCACATTTATGATGGATAGATGCACTTTTATGATAGATGCACTTTTATGATGGACAGACGCACATTTATGATGGATAGATGCACTTTTATGATGGACAGATGCACTTTTATGATGGATAGATGCACTTTTATGATGATAGATGCACTTTTATGATGATAGATGCACTTTTATGATGGATATATGCACTTTTATGATGGATATATGCACTTTTATGATGATAGATGCACTTTTATGATGATAGATGCACTTTTATGATGGATAGATGCACTTTTATGATGGATAGATGCACTTTTATGATGGACAGATGCACATTTATGATGGATAGATGCACTTTTATGATGATAGATGCACTTTTATGATGGACAGACGCACATTTATGATGGATAGATGCACATTTATGATGGATAGATGCACTTTTATGATGATAGATGCACTTTATGATGATAGATGCACTTTTATGATGGACAGATGCACATTTATGATGGATAGATGCACTTTTATGATGGATAGATGCACTTTTATATAACTCTGATTGTATTTGTCTGAAAGAAGAATGTAATATACATCTAGGATGACTTGAGGGTGAGTAAATCATGGGCTGATTTTCATTTTTGAACTATCCCTTTAATCTCCTTGTATGTTCCCTGTGTCACATAAACTGCAGGTGATGCTGGTGTACCTTTGGCCTCAGGTGAGTCGTGTTCTCCCGGTGACCAGCAGACCGGAGACATGTCGTCCTGAACGCCGTCTAAATGATACGAGTTCACGGATCCGTTGTGTTTCTGTGTGTGAATCGGACTGAGCAGGTTCGACACTTTCCTCAGCTGAACCACTGAGTCGTAATGAGGCACATCATCCATCACATGAGCGTCAGTCTGACCTGAGACACACACACACACAGACACACACACACGCTCAGATCAACGTCAGGAATTACATCACAAAACAGGTGGAAAAGATACAGAGAACTTTCTTGATAACAGGTTTTAATTACTTTTTTTGATAGCAAAAATTACCCTGATCATGTAAACGCAACAAAACAACATACAACAAAATGTATAAAGTAAACAAAAGTGCAAAAGAACAGTAAAATAATAATAATAAAGAATCAGAACATTTTCAACCAGATATCATTTCTGGGCTGACATGTTTTAATCCAGATTAAAATAATTATGACATAAAAAGTTGACTTAAAAGTTAAAAATGATGTCATATTTCTGACATTTATGTCACAGATTTAACCTAGTATCTCATAGTTTCAACTTTTTCTGTCATAATTCTGACTTTTTATGTCATGCTTATGATTTACCAAAGCATGTTTTTTTTTTATTATATGGTGAAAATGGGTTTCCATACATTTTACTCCAAAATTAAAAGCAAAGTATTTTGAATAAAGATAATAATTCTTATTTATTGCCTTAATATTATATATATATATATATAATATTAAGGCAGTTTATAAGCATTATTATCTTTATTCAAAATAATTTGTAAACACATTATAAAAATATACAAAAAAATTATATATATATATATATATTTAAAGAAAAGTATTTTATATATATCGTTTTGTAGTTTTTTTATAGTGTCTTTATATATTTTTATTATTTTCATGACAGTACATTTAACCCCCTAGAAATAAATAAAAATAAAAAACAATAAACAACACAGCGAATACAAAAATCTGAATGTTTGTTTAAAAACTTAAATAGTGTTTTGCACCAGTTCAGTTTACGAGGTCACAGTGCTTTGTCTTTATATCAGCCTGTTGTCATTAATTCCCATCAGAGATGTTGTGTTTGTGAGTTTGTGCGACTCTCGTTATGAAGGAACGCTTAAACTTGAGAGAGAATCGCACGAATGTTGCAGAAATTCTCCCTTGAAACCAACAAAACTGAAGCCCGAGCAGAGCCGTGATGCCAGCGCGTCCTCAAATGTTTGCAGATGTCGTGTGTTTGAGTCGCTGTTATAGACGAACTCCAGCGTTTGATCTCGAGAAGCTTTTGATTTCAGCAGAGGAGCTTCGCCTCGTCTGATGTGAGGAAATATGATGACGGTTGATGAGCGCAGCAGTTTTGTGTTTCTGCATTTCTGTAACGAATATCGTCAGAATCACAGAGGCGGTGGAAATGAGTCATTACAGCGATGATGATGATAATTACTCTTTTTTTAAATGTGTCAAGTCATATCGTGTGATGATTACACACAGGAAGCTGACACGAATGTAGGCCACTGCTGTCTTTGACATAGTTTAAAAAAATTAAATAAATAAAAATTAAATCCCAAATTCTACAAACATAGAACAGATCCGTTCAAGACGGAGACAAACACTTAAAACTGGGTTTTAATGTCACTTTAGGCTGAATGGATTTGTGTTTAAAATACAATATATTAAGATCATGTATATATATATATATAAATTATTTTGCATGTTTAATTTTTGTACAGACCCGTTCAAAGGTAAGAAAAACACTGTTTAAAATGGCCATTATATAAATATATGTTTTTTTTAAACTTGATATTTTACATTGTTGTCACATGACATCATTATTGACATACATTGTAAAAAAATTAAACATGCAAAATATAAACAGACTCATTTAAGGGTGAGAAAAACACTTAATTTGTTTTATTATATATATATATGTGTGTGTGTGTGTGTGTGTGTGTGTGTGTGTGTGTGTGTGTGTGTGTGTGTGTGTGTGTGTGTGTGTTTTAAACTTGATATTTGACATTGTTGTCACATGACATCATTATTGACATACATTGTTTTTATTTTGCATTTTAAATTTTTGTACAGATTTATTCAAGGGTGAGAAAAACACTTTCCTTTTTCTTCAAAAGTTTTTTTTAAATCTGCATTATTCTTTGACAATTTTTTATTAATTTTTTTACTTGATAATTGAACTTTACAACTAACTTTACTAACTTTACTTAGCGTACTACTTACTGAATCCTGCGATTAGTATGTCCACTAATATTTTTCTATGAAACAATATGAAGCCTCTCAGACTGTAGTTTGCTACTTTGCTGCATGTGTGTGGCATCCAAATGTTTTTATTATTATCTAGCATTTTTAATGTGTGTAAACAAAGATTTGGTCCGATCAAATAATGGGTTTTGAGAAAGAGTTTTCATCCATTTTTAGTGCTGTAATTGTTCTTGATGTTTCGTTACAGGTTCTTCAGATCTTTTATTCTGGAGTATAAACAGTTCAAAAGACTCTCGTGGAACAACAGAGTGTAAAACGTTTTTAATTGAGGCTTTATTTGGCCGTAGACTTACTGAACATGCTGTGGTCGCAGCGTTCGGGGTGTGTGTTCGTGATGTTACGGGGTGTGTTTTCCGTGTGGATCCAGTTCTCCGGAGCCGGACTCCCGGGATCCGTTCCCTCGCTTACTTTATCCTGAGCATCTCTGCTGTCCTGAACCTCCATTCCCCAAACACTGCCCTCATCCTCTCCTTCAGAACCCAGACAGCGCTCGCTCTCTCCTACACACACAACACACAACACACAACATCAGCACTGAGAACACACAACACACAACATCAGCACTGAGAACACACAACACACAACACACAACATCAGCACAGAGAACACACAACATCAGAGAACACACAGAGAACACACAACACCAGCACTGAGAACACACAACATCAGAGAACACACAGAGAACACACAACACCAGCACTGAGAACACACAACATCAGCACAGAGAACACACAACACCAGCACAGAGAACACACAACATCAGAGAACACACAGAGAACACACAACATCAGAGAACACACAGAGAACACACAACATCAGAGAACACACACATCAGCACAGAGAACACACACATCAGCACAGAGAACGCACTGAGAACACACAACATCAGCACAGACAGAGAACACACAACATCAGCACAGAGAACACACAACATCAGAGAACACACACATCAGCACAGAGAACACACAACATCAGCACAGAGAACACACACATCAGCACAGAGAACACACAACATCAGCACAGAGAACACACACATCAGCACAGAGAACACACAACATCAGCACAGAGAACACACACATCAGCACAGAGAACACACAACATCAGCACAGAGAACACACACATCAGCACAGAGAACACACACATCAGCACAGAGAACACACACATCAGCACAGAGAACACACAACATCAGCACAGAGAACACACATCAGCACAGAGAACACACAACATCAGAGAACGCACAGAGAACACACAACATCAGAGAACACACAACATCAGCACAGAGAACACACAACATCAGAGAACACACAACATCAGCACAGAGAACACACATCAGCACAGAGAACACACACATCAGCATACACATCAGCACAGAGAACACACACATCAGCACAGAGAACACACAACATCAGAGAACGCACAGAGAACACACAACATCAGAGAACACACAACATCAGCACAGAGAACACACAACATCAGAGAACACACAGAGAACACACAACATCAGAGAACACACAACATCAGCACAGAGAATACACATCAGCACAGAGAACACACACATCAGCACAGAGAACACACACATCAGCACAGAGAACACACACATCAGCACAGAGAACACACACATCAGCATACACATCAGCACAGAGAACACACACATCAGCACAGAGAACACACAACATCAGAGAACGCACAGAGAACACACAACATCAGAGAACACACAACATCAGCACAGAGAACACACAACATCAGAGAACGCACAGAGAACACACAACATCAGAGAACACACAACATCAGCACAGAGAATACACATCAGCACAGAGAACACACACATCAGCACAGAGAACACACACATCAGCACAGAGAACACACACATCAGCACAGAGAACACACAACATCAGCACAGAGAACACACAACATCAGCACAGAGAACACACACACACATCAGCACTGAGAACACACACATCAGCACAGAGAACACACACATCAGCACAGAGAACAGAGAACACACACATCAGCACAGAGAACACACACATCAGCACAGAGAACACACACATCAGCACAGAGAACACACACATCAGCACTGAGAACACACAACATCAGCACAGAGAACACACACATCAGCACAGAGAACACACACATCAGCACAGAGAACACACACATCAGCACAGAGAACACACACATCAGCACAGAGAACACACACATCAGCACAGAGAACACACAACATCAGCACAGAGAACACACAACATCAGCACTGAGAACACACACATCAGCACAGAGAACACACACATCAGCACAGAGAACACACACATCAGCACAGAGAACACACACATCAGCACAGAGAACACACAACATCAGCACAGAGAACACAAACATCAGCACAGAGAACACACAACATCAGCACAGAGAACACACACATCAGCACAGAGAACACACAACATCAGCACAGAGAACACACACATCAGCACAGAGAACACACAACATCAGCACAGAGAACACACAACATCAGCACAGAGAACACACACATCAGCACAGAGAACACACAACATCAGCACAGAGAACATCAGCACAGAGAACACACACATCAGCACAGAGAACACACAACATCAGCACAGAGAACATCAGCACAGAGAACACACACATCAGCACAGAGAACACACAACATCAGCACAGAGAACACACAACATCAGCACAGAGAACATCAGCACAGAGAACACACAACATCAGCACAGAGAACACACAACATCAGCACAGAGAACACACAACATCAGCACAGAGAACACACAACATCAGCACAGAGAACATCAGCACAGAGAACACACAACATCAGCACAGAGAACATCAGCACAGAGAACATCAGCACAGAGAACACACAACATCAGCACAGAGAACATCAGCACAGAGAACATCAGCACTGCAACCTCTAACATCAATGCAGTCATTTACAATAAACAGCCACTTTAACACACATTAACAGATCTCGTTTAACATTAACATTAGTTAATGCATCAGTTAACATGAGCAATGCATTTGTCTCAGTAATCTTTGTTAATGTTAGTGCATTAATGTTATCAGATACAACTTATAATTTTAATAATGGATTAGTAAATGTAGAAATTAACAATAACTAGGATTAATAAAAAATTTCTGTCATAATCATTTGTTGACAAACAAGTATTCATTACTTCAATTAGCTTGTTTCTGCCTTAAATTATTAGATTGTTTAAATGCATTTTTGCATAAATTATTGCATTTTCAAATACATTTTTAGCTAACTGTGATTTGCATATGTACATATCTGAAATACATAACTTAGACATTTACCTCTGATAACAGATCACTCTAAACTGTAATGTGGACTCATGCATTTTCAGTAAAGCTGCTTTGAAACGATGTCTGTTGTGAAGAACACTATACAAAC
>CM038631.1:1396130-1403630 GCA_021554675.1 Leuciscus idus | reverse complement strand
TCTCATGTGTTGCTGTTTGCATCATCTAACAGTCCCCGTGTGATTCTCATAAGTCCCGCAGAAGCTCAAGTCATTTCATGATGAAGTCTGATAACAGTGGCTTCCTCAGCTGAACGACAGCATCACCTCGAGTGTGTGTGTGTGTGTGTGTGTGTGTGTGTGTGTGTGTGTAGGGCGTCAGATGCTGTATCTCTTTCAGAGCTCAGGAGAGACTCCACTATCTCTATTGACTGGGTTTCAGATGTTTCTCATAGAATTCATTAAGAGAAATAAAAATAGACTCAACTCAAAAAAATTTGCAGGTTATGAAAATATGTTTTGCATTTACTTTTGTTTTGCATTAATTTGCAATACATATATTATTTATTAATATATATTTAAGTGAGACAAGAAGGGAAAAACAACTATCTGATATATTTTTAGTATATATATAGATGCATTACTATTCTACATTACATAGTAAAATGACATAAGAAATTATATCTTGTTTTCAAAAAAAGAAAAATCAAACATTTTACTAAATTATCTGCCAATGAAAAAAAAAAAAAAAATCTTCATTCCAAAAAAAAAAATAAAAAAAATCTTAATTCAACTGGAAAACAAGAAAAAAAATCTTAATTCAACTGGAAAACAAGATTATAAAGATTATAAAAACACACTTAATTTTTTTTATTTTAGAAAACAAGATTTCAATTCGTAAGTCATTTTACTTATCTTCTTTATTTTAGAAGTTTTAGATATTTTGGACTGGAAAAAAGACAAAAATACTAAGTAAGAAAAGCATTTTTTGCAGTGTATGAGAATAATAGATAATTTGATGAGGTTTGTATTGAGATCTCTGATGTTTAATTGCAGACTTTGATATTTTTTAGACATTATCGAGACACGTGTGAGACTACTGGGGTCTTTTCATCAGGACAAAAAGCTGATACGCAAATTCGTTCTCCGTTTTAATATTTGTTTTAAAGAAACAATTGAGATATTAAAAAGATATATTTCTTGTGATTGAGATTTTGTGAGTGTGTGTGTGTGTGAAGCTCTTCCATACAGGCTTCATCCAGACGTGTTCGTGTTATTAAACAGAGATTAACGAAGAGCGAACGAGTGTCTTCCAGAAGATCTCAGACAAGCTCTGATTTACCCAGAATCCAATGTTTCAGATCTCAGTATAATCTCTGTTCCTGTATGAAGTTTCAGTTTCCATTTCTTCTGATTCTGTTATTATTTCTCCTCTGGGATTTATCATCTGAAACCACACTGACGCTTCAGTAAAAGAACATTAAATCAGCGCTCTAGGAATACTGTAGTCGAGAGAGTCCGCTTGTGACACACACACACACACACACACACACACACACACACACACACACACACACACACAGAGAGTGTTTTTCTTCGGTCTCGTCAGTGATTATAGACGCTTCATGCCCAGTTTGTCTCTTAAAGCCACACAAGCAAATACCCAGAACAAGCAAATGTCAAAAAGTCTTGTAGATGTGATTCATCAGATCTTTTCTCTTCAGTAACGTCACTTTTCTTCATCGTGTCTGAAGTGTGTTCGAGTGTCAGTTCTCCTCAACATTAACTACCAATATCAGCCACTAACTAACCATAAACAAACACAATAACACAAACTAAAGTGTTTTAACTGTTAAATCTTTTTGTTTTTAAAGTGTGCATGTAAATGCATCTTTGGTTACACTTTATTTTAAGGTGTCATTGTTACAGTGTAATTATATATTTAAGTACTGAGTAATATTAAGCAACTACATGCACTTACTATAGGGTTAGGGTAGGATTAGGGTTTGGTTGAGGGTTAGTTGCATGTAATTATGCATCATTTACTGTTATTACTATGGTAAGTACATGTAACATATGTAACAAGGACTCTGTAAAATAAAGTGTTACCGCATTTTTTTATATATTTTTTTCCAATAAATGACTCATGAACTTTTGATATTTTAACTGTTAAAATGCAAGTTAATTATTACAATTAAATAGCAGTTAAATCCCCATTTTTAAAGTGTTTGTGCATTGTTCTTTACAATAAATGACCATTTAGATTTTATATTTAAGCAGTTAAAACTGTTAAAACTGTTATAATAAACTGTTTAAACTTAAATATAAAATCTAAACTGTAATTAACTTGCATTTTAACTGCTAAAATATCACATTTCAAGTGTCATTTATTGTAAAAAAGAAAAAGAAAAAAAGATGCATATACACACTTTAAATGTAAAAGCATTTAAAAGGGTTATTTTAGCAGTAAAACCCAACAAATGTCTTTTTCTGAAATGTTTTTGTTTACAATAAATGACACTTGATATTTGATATCTTTTGTGATGATCTTCAGACATAAAGACAACAAAGAGTTTCTAAACACTTTTAGCGGCTGTTGTAAACAATATATCTTGAAACATAATTATTGTGTTTAAGTTAGTTCACACAATAATTGACAGAAAAATTATTTACTAAATTCTTAGGGTTTAGTTTTAACATTAAGTTTCATTTATATATATAGACAGAATATTCATTTTATTCTACTTGGACATTTTCTGGTATGCAAATGCACATTTTCATTTGTTATGCATGATCACATGAGGCCATGGATTACAGTAAATTACAGTAAAGCTGTGAAGTCAAGTAAGTAGCTTGCTCTGTCTCCACACAGAAAGCATGATCAGTTCGAGCTTCTCGACGCAGAGAATGCAAAACTCTCTCCATCAGGGTTGGCCCCGTTGATTCACACACTTCAGGGTTTCCCGTAAACGGCACGGGAAGAAACACGACCAGTCTAGCGAAGAGAATGACAGACTGCAAAGGTGTGATTTAGCTAAACCAAACATAAAAAACACACAAACCTGAGGAGAAAACATGCAGTAAGGAAAGTGTTTGCATGCAGATGAGAAGTAGGATGTTGGTGTGACACGAGCGAGTGTGTGTGTGTGTGTGAGTGAGAGAGAGAGAGAGAGAGAGAGAGAGAGAGAGGTGAGACCCCTGACTCAGATGGTGAGAGATATTCAAACGAGAGCATCGGAAATTCCCTGCGCTGAAATCTGGCCAAAAGCACGAATCGATGATGACAGACGTTTAACGCGGCGCTGCATGACAACATGACATATTTACACACCTAGAGAAATCATTCAAACTTACCAGGAGCATGAAATGGCTTGAACTAAAACTGGTTTGAACTGATCTGACTTGGCTTGTTGGGGTTGTGGGTTAAAAAGGAAATGATATGAGTTGATTTTATCATGAAAACGTCTTACAGCGGAGTTGATCTATCTAAGCTGTATGTCGAATAAATAGAGAAAATGTTCCTAAACTTGTCATGAACGTGTATTTTCTATTTTGCATTTTGAATATTCTAGCTAAACGCATGTTTATTCATCTTATTGTGAACGATTCATCCATGCACATGTTTCATTTTATTTTTTGACCTTACAATCCACTGCATTCAGATCTGCCTCCAATTCTTTTTAAATCCTCCTAGTCAATCATTTTATCCCTTAAAACTCATCTTTGATCACCAAAATGACATATTTAAATGTTTTTTCCCTTGAAAAATGCCTTAAAATATCTTGACTGTAACTCGACACCCTTGCCTCATTTAGTATGCGTGGTTATATGAATATGCAAATGAGCTCCGCCTACACTCACTCACTCAGCTCAGAGATCCACTGGTTGACGATCACACGTTGATCTGATTGGTTACAAGGTAGTTTGTGACATCAGAAACACCAGCGATTTCAAAGCGTGTGTTTGAGACTGTCTTTGGTTCACTGCAGTTTTAAGGAGGAAATACTCAGCAATGGTGTCGCCTTATGAATTTACACATGGATAAAACAGAGCAAGGTTTTTAAAATAATCCATTTCCCTCGGATGATGAACGCCATGACACAAAAGAAAAGATCTGTTACTTTTTCCACTTCACAGCGACTTTAAGCCACCGAAACAAACCCAGCTAACAAAAATACGTTCAAATAATGTTTTGCAAGCGTCACTTTAACATTAGTGCGGAATATTCTGTGAACATTCAGTTATTTAAATGTTTTAAAAACGAACATTCCATTTTATCATTCATCAAACGTCATGGGAATGTTTCGGAATGTTCAAAAGTAACAAGTGTAACATTTTAAAAAATATTAGATTTACGTCTAAATGTAACAAGTAAAAGTAACAAGTGTAACATTTAAAAAAATATTAGATTTACGTCTAAATGTAACAAGTAAAAGTAACAAGTGGAACATTTAAAAAAGATTAGATTTACGTCTAAATGTAACAAGTAAAAGTAACAAGTGGAACATTTAAAAAAGATTAGATTTACGTCTAAATGTAACAAGTAAAAGTAACAAGTGTAACATTTAAAAAATATTAGATTTACGTCTAAATGTAACAAGTAAAAGTAACAAGTGTAACATTTAAAAAAATATTAGATTTACGTCTAAATGTAACAAGTAAAAGTAACAAGTGGAACATTTAAAAAAGATTAGATTTACGTCTAAATGTAACAAGTAAAAGTAACAAGTGTAACATTTAAAAAAGCATTAGATTTACATCTAAATGTAACAAGTAAAAGTAACAAGTGGAACATTTAAAAAAAGATTAGATTTACGTTTAAATGTAACAAGTAAAAGTAACAAGTGTAACATTTAAAAAAATATTAGATTTACGTCTAAATGTAACAAGTAAAAGTAACAAGTGTAACATTTAAAAAAATATTAGATTTACGTCTAAATGTAACAAGTAAAAGTAACAAGTGGAACATTTAAAAAAGATTAGATTTACGTCTAAATGTAACAAGTAAAAGTAACAAGTGTAACATTTAAAAAAGCATTAGATTTACATCTAAATGTAACAAGTAAAAGTAACAAGTGGAACATTTAAAAAAAGATTAGATTTACGTCTAATGGGAAAAAACGTTCCATGAACGATGTACAAATAATGTTTTTGTGCAAATAACGTTTTGAGAACTTTATTAAAGACGTTTGCTCATAACTTTGAGAGAACGTTGCCAGCACTGAAATGATGATGGTTATTTTTTGTCTCGGTGGCTCAGTGTCAAGAATGTGTCGTCAGAGAAACTGAGGTAAAAATAGTAAGAAGACGCGCGATTCAAGACAGATGTTTTCTTTAGCATCCGCTCGTGTCTTTGATTCTGATTTGATTAGCTCACGTCATTTAATGGCCTCCGTGCAGATCCTTCTCGCTGTAATTTAAACCATGCATTTTATGCTGCAATTAATAAAATGGTAACGAGCCAACTGTTTTATTGACTTGCCAAAGCTATTTTTTTAACTTGCATTTGGCATTTTTGTGGTTTCTGTGATACGTGTGTTTAGAGAACATCACCTCTGTCCTCTCAGTTAAGCTTCAGTATTAAAGTGTCTCTCAAACCATGATGTGTGTCAAATGCGTTGGGTGTGTGTGAATGTGTGTATCACTTTTTTTTGGTCAATTTGAACCGCAATCGTGAGTGTACTGTACGTGCTTGTTTTGTGTGTGTGTGTGAGAGAGAGTGTGAGTGTTTCTCTGTATGTATGTGTGTATGTGTGTCAATGTGTGTGTGTTTCTCTCTGTGTATGTGTCAATGGGTGTGTGTGTGTGTGTGTGTGTGTGTGTGTGTGTGTGTGTGTGTGTGTGTGTGTGTGTGTGTGTGTGTGTGTGTGTGTGTGTGAGTGTGTGTGTGTGTGCATGTGTGTGTGTATTTCTGAGTGTGAGTGTGTGTGTTTGCATGTGTGAGTGTGTGTGTGAGAGTGTATTTGTGAGTGTTTCTCTGTGTGTGTATCTGTCAATGTGTGTGTGTGTGTGTGTGTATTTGTGAGTGTGAGTGTGTGTGCGTGTGCGTGCATGAAGCTGTTTTGCATGTGTGTGAGTGTGTGTGCATGTGTGTATGTGTATGTGCATGTGTGAGAGTGTGTGTGTATTTGTGAGTGTGAGTGTTTCTCTGTGTGTGTATCTGTCAGTGTGTTTGACTGTGTGTGAGTGTGTGTGTGTGTGTGTGTGTGTGTGTGTGTGTGTGTGTGTGTGTGTGTGTGTGTGTGTGTGCATGAAGCTGTTTTGCATGTGTGTGAGTGTGTGTGTATGTTTGCATGTAGTTGTGTTGCATGTGTATGAGTGTATGTGTGCATGTAGTTGTGCTGCATGTGTGTGTGTGTGTGTGTGTGTGTGTGTGTGTGTGTGTGTGTGTGTGCGAGTGTGTGTGTGTGTGTGTGTGTGTGTGTGTGTATGTGTGTGTGTGTGTGTGTGTGTGTGTGTGTGTGTGTGCATGCAGCTGTGTTACGTGTGTGTGTGTGTGTATGTTTGTGTGTGTGTGTTTCTATGTGTGTGCATGCAGTTGTGTTGCATATGTGTGTGTGTGTGTGTGTGTGTGTGTGTGTGTGTGTGTGTGTGTGTGTGTGTGTGTGTGTGTGTGTGTCTCTGGTTAGCGCTGCAGTCCAGGAATGTCACAGCGAGTCTATGATCACAAATACACACCACATTCTGAATCAAAGCAATCCCTCGTCATGACTGTCTTGTCTCGGATCTCTCCGCTCTCACACCGCACTATAAATACCTTTGCTTCGCCCCCAAATTTGTTTTCCTCATCTTTTTTTTTTTCCGTCTCCCGACGCAAGAAAATGTTTGCAACATCTTCCAGGCTTTCTGATGTGGCTCTTTATTTTGTACATTTGCAGAGACCGCACAATAGCGGTGGGTGAATATTAAAACATTCTCAGAGAGGAAAAACACGGGTTTTGAAGTTTTAATGGCGAGGCGGGAATAAATAAAGCTCTTTGAGCTCAATAATGTGAACGTCGGTTTGCTGCACATCAGTTGCAACATTCGCCTGAGAAATTAGTGTTGGGGTTTCACAAATATGCCCACTCTCCGTGACAAGAGCTTTTACACACTCGAAAGGCATTTCTACCTCGAGTCATTAAAGGATCTGCAGTCGTGTAGTTTAATGCATGTTTAATGTGAGGGTTCTCGAGCTCAAGGCTCTCGCACCGAGAGGAGCATCGAGTGTGTTTGATCTGGTTTCTCTTGTGTTCAGCATAACTCAGCACTGAGCGCCACCTTGTGGAGAGGCTTGGAACTGCAAGATATCAGACTCTAGAAGTGATCTCAGAGCTGAAAACTGTTTTATTTGTTATTAAGCAGAATATACTGAATTTAAACACATATATACTATTCTACACATGATGTCTCAGATTGAACTAATTGGGAAACCACAAAAACTAAGCAAATAATTAGATATGTTGTGTTTCAAATAAATGCTGTTCTTTTGAACTTTCTATTCATCAAAGAATCCTGAAGAATAACAGTTTCCACAAAAATATGAAATCATAAATGTTTCTTGAGCATCAAATCATCATATTAGAATGATTTGTGAAGGATCATGTGACACTGAAGACTGGAGTAATGATGCTGAAAATTCAGCTTTGATCACAGGAATAAATTACACTTTACTATATATTCACATAGAGAACAGCTGATTTACATTAGAATAATATTTCA
>CM038631.1:1371130-1393630 GCA_021554675.1 Leuciscus idus | reverse complement strand
GTGTGTGTGTGTTGTATAGCTATCTTTGTGAGGACCTTCGTGAGTTTTTAACCTTTGGAGTGAGGACATTTTTGCAAAGTGAGGACATTTTGGCCGGTCCTCACTTTGTTTTCACTGTAATGGCCTCTGGAGGCTGAAAATAGGCTTCTCTCAAAGTTTCAGAGAGGTCCTCGAAAAGATAGTAAAATGAGAAAAAAGTGTGTGAATTTACCCCGGGCGTTCACACACATTTTGCTCTCTAGCGCCCCCACTGTCTTTTCACGTTTACTCCATTTTGCTCTCTAGCGCCCCCACTGTCTTTTCACGTGTACTGCATTTTCCATATATTTCAATGCATTATATCAGGAAGTTCTTCACATTTGCCACAGATGTTCACAAACTAAAAGATAAACTGAGTAGGTTTTGGGTCAAGGTCAAGATTACTATAACCACATGTTCTTCCCATTCTTGTGAATGTGGTATATCACGGAAGGAATTTATTTAATACAGATGTCCAGTTTCACTCACAAAATACTTTTAGGCCATAAATTAAGAATTGATTTGCTAATTTTGGACACATTTAAAAAAAGTATCTCGTCTAATAGGGTACAGTGATGAAATGCTGACACAAGGTTAAAGGTCAGCTTCAATGCAAAAACATGATTACCCTTTTAAAAATGATTAACTATAATCCACAAAAGACTGTAGCCATAGTT
The DNA here is from genome assembly GCA_021554675.1 of Leuciscus idus. Classification (NCBI taxonomy): domain Eukaryota; kingdom Metazoa; phylum Chordata; class Actinopteri; order Cypriniformes; family Leuciscidae; genus Leuciscus; species Leuciscus idus. The sequence goes on along the minus strand of CM038631.1, from coordinate 1,392,935 downwards.
TAGTTAACCATTGCCATTTTTAGATATTATTGTATGTATAATAGTACAAAAACTAAGTTACCTTGGATAGCACAGTAAAACCATGGTTAATTTGCTCTGAAGAATAGACGTGTCTATTATAATTGTGTTTACTATAGTCACGGTTAAAATATTACTGCAGTAAAAGAGTGGTACATTTTAATAGAGGTATAATTTATTAACATGGATTACATATCATTTTCAGTGTTTTATTTAAAACTTTTTACATCCATATGCATTTACTTGCATAACAGGACAGATACACTAATGAAATATTAGTCCTGTAAAATTATTCCTTTTTGATTTTCCTTAAGAGTACAAAAGGACTTGATTTTTAGTGTATTTAGGCCCAGTTTAACAGACAGCTCTAAGACTAAGCCAGGACTAGGCCTTAGTTAAATTAGGATATGTAAGTAGCTTTAATAAAATGGCTCTGATAAGTACATTACTGGTGTGAATCTTGAGAAAAAAAAAATGGCACTGACATTTTTAATATTTATCAGTGCAAGTTATTTAAAGTTAGACAGCTCTAACTTGAGTTTTACTTTAAGACTAGCCTTAAACCTTTCTGCCACTTCACTTCCTGTCTACTTACTGTCCTATCATAATACACACAAATCTTTGAAGATAAAGAAAGAAAAAAATCAGATTACCTGGGGCAGTTGTTTTCATGAATTCACCCTTACATCTGATGGAATAGAGTAAAATAATAAGGACAGTCTGAGGACAGTCTCCAAGTCTGGAGCTTCAGTCAAACCCAGAGTAGCTACTCTGTGTAAGCTAGGAGTAGGAAGCAGCAGAGAGCGAGGAGTCAGGTGCTGAGGGATGCAGAAAACCCCCGAGGTGAGACAGCTGTGTAAATACACCTCCTTCTACAGTATCTCTATCAATAAGTCACTCTCAATTCATCACATATTTGCTCAGAATCTCACTTTTTTAATGTTAATAAATAATTAATAATAATAATAATAATAAATAATACATGCAAGGTACTTCATGCTGATGCTTCAGTGAAAGACATGCATGTGTCAGACCACGAGGCACGCAATTCCTTGCATCTGTAAAAGCATACATTTTATATTAAAAATAGTATAAAAATTTAAAGGATATATATATATATATATATTCATACTTTTGTAGAGCACCAAACCCCACTCCTACCCTGAACCTATCAACTTCTCAACAACGTAAAATTATATTAAGGAAAGCTATTAGTGGTTAAGATAAAACATTTTGTGAATATGTTATATGTTATTTCTAAGACATTTTTATAAAAGCTACTTGAATATCATAATTGAAGGTCAAGTCCTGGATTAAGCTAAGCTCTGTCTGTGAAACCAGGGCCTAGTGTGAAAACAAAATGAGTGCAAATAATAAAATATATAAAATAAGGAAAAAGAACATGTGTTAATGCATATTGACAATAGCAAACATAAAATATAAAAAGGTAACACTACGCAAGCATACTCGTTTTGTATGAAGATGCATGTGCATTAATTAATAACATGTCCACATTAAAGCAGTCCATGCAGCGGGCTTAAACATTTAGCTCACAAACACCTAACAGTCCTGACTTCATTTACAATATTTCAAAATTCTGTTTTTAATAACTTACATGCCGTCTGTCGCGCGCGCTCCCGCTGCCAGCGTCTTCCGTTCGCGGTGATCCGTTCAAACCGCATTATTTGAATCATATTCGGTGAATCACTGAATCGTCAACATGAACGAACTAACAAATCTTTCAGTTGTGTTTAATGAACCGATTTAACAGTTTGATTGAAAAGAATCATTTGGTTCACGAATCGAACACCGCTTCTGCGTCTCGGAGCACGTGATGATTATTTCAAAATAATAAGAAACTACATGTGTTTATGAAATTCTTGCAATTAAACCTTGGCATCAAGCGAAATAAAAGTTTGTACAAATAAAAATTATTTGATAAATTAGAGATACTTCTACTAAAGTACATTAACAAAGTAACAATACTGACTGTTACATTACTGTCCACCCCAGCTAATTTGACAAATATGACGTTATGGATGAGCTTTTATTGTTTAGGCCCCATTTGACCTATTTTTAGTCACTTTTTGTCTGATAAAACTTGCTGGACATTCATTAATCGATGCATACCTGTGAGCTTTTGGCTTTTGTTTGTTTAAAGAGTGTAGATTTGTACACACTCATACAGGCTTTAACACCCCACTGCTGAATCATTAGGCTAACTGAAGAATATAGGCTTCCTTGAAACAAAAACAGGAGTTTGCTAAATTATGTTTGGTGTACAATGTGGATGAAGAAGTGCTGTTGTCTTGGGTTCCTCGAGTATCATATTAAGATAACAAGTCTTTTTGAGCTTTTCTGAAGAATCACAGGCTAGAGTAGAAGAGTAGTGTAATATCACCTCAAGATGTCTGTAATTTTAATGGCCAACCCAGATAGCACACGTACGTCTGCAAGATGTCTGTTAAAGATGTCTTGATCTGGAAAGCATCTGCTGTGTGCAGACGTCTGTAAGATGTCAGTTTTACATACATTCTACATCATAAACATCTTAAAGACATCTAATAGACGTCTATTTGACATCTGATAGGAAACGTCCAATAGTTGTATTGCAGATGAGCAAACTACGTCTTGCAGATGTAAATATAGACGTCAAATAGACGTCTCCGAGATGTACCTGTGCTATCAGGGAATTCACATTTGATGAGAAATCTCAGTAAAACTGGGGTAACTCGATTTATGTTGTGCCTTTACATCCATGTCTTGTGACACATACACAGGTCAAATTGAATGATATATAAATTAATTTAATTAAATTCTGATTGGATTCTGTCAGAAAAAAAGGCATCTACGGAAGGCTAAAAGAAATGTTGTGCCTTCAACCTTCTTTTTGATCTGAATTGTATGTGGTAAACACTCGAGGTGTCTACTTTTAAACAGAAACTGACCAAATCTTTTCTGTCAACACAGGATTGTTAGCTGAGGTATTTTCGTTGACCTTTTTACACAAGGTAGAAGTTGGCATAATATGTCCTGATATTGTCTGTAATGATCTCTGACACGGCACTTTTGTACGAGACAAACACCACAGAGAAGCTCTGGTAATAATTTCTGTACTCCATCTCTAAATGTAAAACCTGTCCTGTCTGAACAGGGCTTGTGTGTCCTGCACACATTCTTGGATGGACTCACCCTGCTGAAAAAACAGCATATGCTGGTTAGGTATGTTTTGGTGCTGGGATGCTGGTTTATGCTGGTCCTTTGCTGGTTTATGTTGGTCATGTTGCTGGTCAAGGACCAGCATAAACCAGCTAAAACCAGCATCCCAGCACCAAAACCTACCTAACCAGCATATGCTGTTTTTTTCACCTGAAAGTCTAGTCTGAGCTCTTTCAACTGAAAGAAACTTGCCCTGACTGAACTTAAAACATGTCACGGTCTTCGTTTTGTCTCAAGATGCACACCAGTAATGCTTTTTTCTAAGGTATATTCATAAAAATGTCTTAATTGAACTATTGCCTAATTCTGGTTTAGGCCAAGTCCTGTCTGTGAGACCCGGCCTTAAAGACTATCAGACGACCCTGCACAGTGAAAAAGGTGCTCAAGGCCACCCGGTGCAATGAAGCGGGTCTCATTCAAATGTTTAGTGTGTCACATGACTAATCACTGCAAACTAATCAGTGAGCCCATGTAATGAACCACTTTTTTTGTTTTCTTAGTAAGGAAACTACCATGAATGCAAAAATGATATTTATATATAACACACACTAGAAGTCCTTTGCACAATCTGACATGTGCTTAATATTGAACCGGAAACCGGCCAGAGGAGAACTGGCCCCAACTAAGCCTGGTTTCTCCCAAGATGTTTTTTCTCCATTCTCTCACGAATGGGGTTTTGGTTCCTTGCTGCTGTCGCCTCTGGCTAGCTTAGTTCGGGGCCCCTTATTTCTAGTGATTATCATCATTTTGATTACAGAGACCATCTCTGCATTTGATGAATAAATAGTTTAATCTGGTCATTATACATTACCTTCACTCTATTCTCCTATTCGATAATGTTCAGTGCTTTGCTACAATCTGTATTGTTAAAAGCGCTATATAAATAAAAGTGATTGATTGATTAATATATATTATTGACAGAAAACAACCAAGTATATAAATAATATAATTATATAAAAATATATCAATATAATAATAAAAAATAAAAAAGGTTAATAATTAAAATAGGATTGGTTTCATTTATGCATCAAAAATTATAATCTAGTATTTATTCTAAAAGATACTTTCAAAATAATTACTTTAAAGTATATTTAGCTGGTTATAGATTTTTTATTATTATTTTACTTAAAGAGTTCCACATTGTATTAATAATTTGAGTACTTCACTACTGATCCATTGTAGTGTGTTCATGAATGTGCATTTAACTACAGCAATAGCTGCCGTTTTAATATTGTTCACATTAATTGGACTGACGGTTTGTGACTTTAAACACTGGAGAACATGCTCGTGATAGTTTGCTCAGTTGAGTCCTGATTAGGCCTTAATTGATGGCCACGCCCACCCCTCCCCCACTCCCACCCCTCCCCCACTCCCCGAACACCTGCACAGCGAGTGCCGCAGAAATGGAGCGATTGAAGAGGAGGATGGAGAGATTGCGTTTGCATCACGATAAATGCGCTGCTGCTGCTGCTGCTGCTGCTGAACGACAGGTAAGACTTCACCATATTTGTCATCGCAATTATTTTATTTTATTTTGTATTGGTCATGATTGTCGTGTGGCGCGGTGGTTGTTAGAGTAACTTTACAGGTAACATTTTACGATCTAAGGCCTAGTTCTTAACCCAGCGGGCACATTAATATTTGACGTCGAATATTAGTCATTAAGATGCTGTAACATCACTTTAAATTAATTTTGAAGGGCAATTTTTACCAGTAATAATTAAGTGAAAATCCCACACTAAGATTGGTTTAATGTATCTGTAGGTCAATATGTTTGTCGTTCGATTTTCACAAAATAAATATCAATTTTGTTTAGCCTCAGTTTGATTTGCAGGTCTGACCTGTTTTTAGACGTATTTTTTCCAATATCAGAGTTCGTGTAACTTGTGTGAGTGTTTGAGGGGGAGGGGGAGGGGCACGCGCTGGAAACAGTTTCAGTCAAGTAGAGAAGCGACAACTAATAACCAGGAGCTTTGACTTAGCTTTTCTCTCATATATATATATATGCATTTCGTATTTTATTTATCTCATGGAAATAACTGAATGCTGAAACATTTGTCAAGTATTACTGTATAGCTTGTTAATTGTAACATGTTACTGGAATAATTTTTAATCTTCTCTATGATGTGCAGGTATTGGAAGGAAAGTCAGCACAGGTATGTGTCTTTACAAAATCTTTTAATAGTCTTCAGAAACTAAGTTTTCAAATTAAACGACACCATGTGATCGCATAATACAAATCAATTAAAGGATCTAGAATCATTATAAGAAAAGAATGAGAGAACCGTTAATTCCTAGAAGCAGTGTGATTATTTGTGATGACATCCTTCTGTAAAATCTGAATTATTAGGTTTAGATTATTACTCATGGCTGTTAGTCCAGCCACATTTACGTGGGCTACAGTAGAGAATATGAGACAGATCTTTAACACTTTACCATTTAACAGTAAGTTGTCGTTTGGTAACATTATTTCATGCATTAAAGTAAAGGTTGACACAAATGTAAATTCTGTCATTAATAACTCACCCGCATGTTGTTCCAAACCCAAGACCTTCAGTCATCATCTTTGAAACAGAAGTGAAGCTATTTCTGATGACGGCGATTAATTAAAGGGATAGTTCACCCAAAAATGAAAATGTGATGTGTATCTGCTTACCCCCAGGTAGACATGTGCCGGTATTCGGTAATGCGATAAATCGCGGTAATGAATTTGCACGATATTGTTATCGCGGGCACTTCAAAATACCGTGAAAAATAATAGATCAGAATTTATATTTATAGACTGCGCATTAGCTTATTTTCCATCAACCGCTTAAACCAACACTGCGTATATGCTGCGCGAAACACGTGCGCACTCTGATGTAAACAATCCCCACATGAAGAAGCACTAGCTGTGTGCATGCGGCGCCGTGCGCACTGTAGTCTAATGTAAACAATCCTCACAGGGAGAACAAGCATGGCGGAAGGAGGAACGCTGCCGACGATTTATCCCCCTAAAAGCAGGGCTGTCAACTCTACGCATTCAGTGTGAGACTCACGCAATCGACACTTTTCACACGCTCTCGCGCCACACATCCATTTTCTCACGCAGAGAAAAATCGCGGAGCAAAGAGGACACTGACAGACTAGACAGAGCAGGTTACTTATGATATGAAAACAATTCTCAGCTCTCATGTTCTGTCCATTTTATTACGAAATTCAGACAATAAATACCGTTTTGGTGCTTGTAAATGTGACGTGACCGATCGCTGTAGCGCCTCAGTTCAAGTAAACCGATCATCTGTTACCTCTTATTTAAAGATACAGTACAACTTACCGAAAGGTATTTATGCCTCATAATATCATCAATCAGTGTTTTTCAACCACGGAAATAAAGCTGCAGGTGAACAATTATGTCACAGAACGTTACATTTACCCCAGGAAAGCCATTTAATGACCAGCATGTTAGTTGACTAGAAAAAATAGCTATAGAGAGGAGTATTTTGCTAAATATGTGCACTATATTACATTTGTATTATATTTTTACTTGTGTCATAATTGTTATTATAATGAAAACCAAATTATATTTAATTTAATTTGTTAATTTTTAACCTTTAATAATACCAGCTGACAGGGCTCTCTGTATGTTTACAGCATTATGTGAGATTTATTTTTTCTTGAGAAAAATTAACATGTAGGCTATCTACAGTACTGTAGCCTACCTAATATTTATCCAAAGAGTCAATATTGAATCAAAATTGAAATCAAATCCCAAGAATTGAATTGAAATCGTGAAAATTGTGTAAAATTCTGTTTAGTTACCAAATGTTTTGACAATCACAATTACACCTATTGTGATGCAAGTTGTTTTTTTTTTCTTTTCCAATCCATCTGTTTCTTTTGAGCAATTAAAATATCGTGATAATACCGTATACCGTGATAAAAGCTCAATCAATTAATCGCAGCATGAAAATTTTATACCGGCACATGCTTACCCCCAGGGCATCCAAGATGTAGGTGACTTTGTTTCCTCAGAAAAACACACACACACACACAGACAAATCCAAATGACACCCTGCGGCTCGTGACGATACACTGATGTCCTAAGACACCAAACCATAGGTTTTTGTAAGAAACTGATCAATATTTATATCATGTTTTACCTTTGATTTTTTTTTTTACCACAGCCATGTCCATCTGTCCTGAGCACGAGCTCATCATCCGGCTCTTTACATGTGAACGCGTTCTGGCGTAGAATATGCAAACACCGGAAGGGAAACCGGTGATAAAAAACAGTCTCAGATGAGTTTGCGCAAGCAAACGTAATCTTTTAGCTTTAAATCGGTTTAAGCAAGTAATTACCGCTTTGAATAGCCGCTATACCCACAACCTCTGTGCTCTGTGTAAACAATGAGTGTTGTACTCATGCGACGGATCGCTTCCGGTGTTTGCGTATTCTACGCCAGAGCGCTACACGAGTCACGAACCGGATGATGAGCTCGTGCTCAGGACAGATGGACATTGCTGTGTATCAAAGGTAAAACATGATATAAATATTGATCAGTTTCTTACAAAAACCTATGGTTTGGTGTCTTAGGACATCAGTGTATCGTCACGAGCCGCAGGGTGTCATTTGGATTTGTCTGTGTGTGTTTGTGTGTTTCTGAGGAAACAAAAGTCACCTACATCTTGGATGCCCTGGGGGTAAGCAGATACACATCACATTTTCATTTTTGGGTGAACTATCCCTTTAATTAATCGCCCTCATCAGAAATAGCTTCACTTCTGTTTCAAAGATGATGACTGAAGGTCTTGGGTTTGGAACAACATGCGGGTGAGTTATTAATGACAGAATTTACATTTTTGGGTGAACTAACCCTTTAACTTACATGAACTAACAATGAGCAATACATTTGCTGCACTAACCCTAACCCTATATATAACGGTAAACAACCTTATCTGCCCTAGAAACACAAATCTCAGACCTGCCAACCTGTACGCATTTTGCGTAGCGGATACGCATTTTGACTTCAAAGTACGCTGATACGATTTGTCACTCTAAACTACGCAAAAACCTGGTGACGCCTCTGTGCACGCGCTGTCCTCAAATCAAGCTACAGCAAAAGAAGAAAAGTTCGACCAATCATAGCGCTGGGTTCATTCCCCAAATAGCAAGCGGGGATGATTGACAGATGCGTAAGGCCTATCATTAAAAAGAGACTGAAAATCGACACCAATAAAGATTCCCGCTCGATCCCCCTTCCACTCCCGCGGCCGCCGTCTGACTGATGTCATGAGCGAGGACAGTACAGTGGTCGCGGTACTTCTGACTCCTGAAGGTAAACGGCCTGGGGTCGATGTGGAAAGTTGATTGTTGAGTTAACTTAATCTTATGGATTCGATGATCACACAGATCGCATGGATTATCTTAAAATACTCCGTTAAGTTATTCATGGTCACTCAGAAAAGAGGAAGACATCATTCAGTCATGCAAATAATAAAATGCTCAAGTAATGCTGAACTATAAATCTTGAAATCGCTATGGCTTAGTGATTATGAAAGTGTTGTGATTTGTGGATTAACGTTAGCCTACTGAGAAGCGCGAGTCTGGAGAAACAGGCGTTTATTTATTCATTCATTCTCAGTGTTGAGAAACGTATGTGTTACGTTATTGTGTTAATTATATCTAAAGTAGCCTACCTAATTATGTTACATATTTATTTTGTATGAAATCTAGCGCGTTAGTTACTTATGGATTAAAAAGTACCGTTGTATCACAGTGCTGCGCGAGCGCTCTCTCTCACAAACACGGACGCGCGCACACAGAGAGAGAAGATCATTGTAAAATTAAAATTGACGGGCTAAATTTAAATTTTGTTCTTGCTTGTTTTCTTTTCTGTCAAAAAGCATTTTGTATTATCCATCCCTGCTTTTAAAATTCGTTAAATGACGGACGTTTACTGTTAACACAGCCCTTATTATATGTCGGATTCGGAACTTATAACGTTACTTTATATTATTTTTAGAATAAGTGATTCGTTATGCTATTATTGGACTCCTGTCTATTCTTTGTCAACTGTTTTCTATATGTTTGTATTGGCTAACATTTATTCAGCTAATGCGTGGCCTGTTTAAAATGTGCAATGTTTAAATGCAAAGACAGCACGTCACAAATAGAAGCCCTTTTCCCTGTGCTATTTAGTATCATATTTGGATATTGGAAAATAAATTAATTGTACACAATGTTCCTATGTTTTATCATTTTTTTTTTTTTTTTTTTACTGTGTTCTAGGGTTTTCTTGATTTTAGACTAGTTGACCAGCACACATTATATGCAATGCAACTATATAACGCATGTGTGTCGTCGTCCAAACCGCCCATACAAATCCCCCCCCCCCCCCCGTCGTCGATACGCAAAAAAAATTTGCAAGGTTGGCAGGTCTGAAATCTGCATGACTCTCACACTCGTCACTGTGCGTGGGGCAGCAGTTCTGCTTTTTAATGTAGTTTGGCCTAATATAGCCTATTTTATGTGCAACCATAGTTAACTGTAAAAAAAAAAAAAAAAAAGAAAAAAAAAGTGCATTAACCGTTGCAAAATTTTATTTGAATAATACATAAGTAACTCTTGATGGTAATTTTAACTAAGATTGATAAATGCTGTAGAAGTGCTGTTAGTTGTTAGTTCATGTTAAGTAGTTAACTAATGTTAACAAATAAACCTTTTTGCTAAGTGTTACAGCTACTGTTGAACTTACTTAAATATCAGAAAGTCAAATAGCACATCTTCAAAATGTCTCTTTAATGATCTCATGATAATTATGCATTTTACTTGTAGTCTAATGATATTCATGAGGAGTCAGATCAAGAGGAATCAGAAGTCTCAGAGTTCCCTGAATCAGACATATCCAGCTGCTCTGGTTTAGATCCAGACTACAAACCTAAAAGTTCATCCAGTGGAGAAGATTTTTCAATCCCTGACAAAGGAGCACCTAATCTGTCCAGCGAAAATGAAGATTTGAATGATGACAAACAGCAAGACGGCAAATGTACCATAAATAAAGAAAAGAACTCCCAAAGTTACATCAAAAGACACAACAAAAAACAACAGATAAACAAAAAAGACAAAGGCAAACCAGCTGTCACCGTAAAAACTTCAACAAAAAGGGAAGGCTTTAGGCGAGCATGGGACAAAAAACATTATTGTCTCTACTGCAGTAAAGCACAAACCAAGATCTCCAGACATTTGGAAAGAAAACATATGGATATTAAAGATGTGGGATATGCCTTTAGTTTTCCATTAGGTTCCAAAGAAAGAAAAGTTCTTTTGGAACAGTTGAGAAACAAAGGCGATTTCAGACACAATACAGATGTTTTAGAGAAAGGATCAGGACAAATAATAACTTGGAAACAGCCTTCAGTTGATGCTTCTATTAAGGATTACCTGCCATGTCCTTTCTGTTTTGGGATGTTCAGAAAGAAAGATCTATGGAGACATCAGTCGTCGTGCAGAACAAAACAGTCCTGTTTGAAAGATCAAGATGATAACCAAAAAAACACACGAAGAAGAGTGCAAAGTCGTGCTGCATGCCTGCTTCCAATCGCAGCATCCTCCGACGGGTGTCAGAAGATCATCAACACAATGAGACAAGATGATGTGTCGTTTCACATCAGAAATGATTCTTTAATTTGCAAGTATGGAGAATCGCTGTATGGAAAACATGGTCGTGTCAGGTCGAGGCACCAGTACATTGCACAAAGAATGAGGGAGCTTGGCCGATTCATGCTGGTTGCTAAAGAAATGGACAACACTGTCAGAGGTCTTGAAGATTTGTGTGCACCTGCAAGATTTCAGTTTGTTGTTAATGTTGCCAAGCGTCTTACCCAATTTAGTCCAGGCAAGAATGAGTATGGAAAACCTTCAACAGCAGTAAAAATTGGATTCTGTTTGAAAGGGGCTGTAGAGGTCCTGATTGGGCAGGCTCTTATGAATGAAGATGATCTTTCAGAGAAGAAAGCAAAAAAATTCTTTGAACTTCTGGAGAAAAACTGGAGGAACAGTGTTTCTATCGCCGCTCACCAAACCATTCAAGAAAAAAGATGGAATAAAGAAGATGACATCCCCCTCACCAAAAATGTGATTGCTCTGAGAGACCATCTCAGGATGGTAGAAGATGAAGCAAGAGCAAACCTGACACAGCAAATGAATTTACGAGCTTACAAGGCATTAAATGAGACCGTTCTAGCACAAGTTATTATTTTCAACAAGCGCCGTGAAGGCGAAGCATCTCGCTTAACTCTCGACACCTACAAGAAAGCGAGCACAAATGCCATTAATGAGGATATTTACAGTACTTTGTCACCGCTGGAAAAGGAGTTGAGCAAGATATTAACTCGCATAGAAATCAGGGGCAAAAGAGGAAAAAAAGTTCCCGTTTTCTTGACTGAGAGAATGAAGGAGTCAATTAATTTGTTGGTCCAAAGGAGAGAAGAAGCTGGCGTACCTGCTGAGAATCCTTATCTGTTTGCAAGACCTGATGCAATGACAAACATACGTGGATGTGACTGCCTGCGAAAATATGCAAAAGAAAGTAAAACTGAAAACCCTGAACTCCTAAGATCAACAAAATTAAGAAAACAGGTCGCCACACTCTGCCAACTCTTGGACCTTACTGAACAAGAGCTGGAGCAAGTTGCAAGGTTCATGGGTCATGACATCAGAGTTCACTGTGACTTTTACAGACAGACGGACAAAACATTCCAAATTGCCAAAATAAGTAAGCTTCTGTTTGCAATGGAGCAAGGTACTGAAACCCTAAGAGGGAAGAACCTTGACACACTCCGTCCTTCAGTAAACGGTATGTATGCACTATGTATGTTTATTGCTGGTGCACTGTTTACTTTTTGGGTGGGGCTATGCAATCTTCTTGACCGTAACACTGGTTTAACGTGTCATAGAAATGTACTTTCACATAGACCAAGGGCTGGTCACAGACAGAGCTTAGCATAAGTCAGGCCATAGTTCAATTAGGACATTTGAGTAATTTTTTTATAAACATGCTTAGGAAAAACATCACTGCTGTGCATCTTAAGACAGAACAAAGGCTCTGGGATGTTTTAAGATTAGTCCGTGCAAGTTGCTTTCAGTTGAATCAGCTCAGATTTACATTTTAGTCTAGGACTAGGCTTAAATCTTGTCTGTGAAATCAGGGGAAAACGTGTAATTAATATATGTAGCTCACTTAATCAAAGTTACTTTTGTACTTCTGAGTTTTGGACCAAGATCAAGCACTAGTATTTGATTTTTAAAATCTTTTATAGGTGAAAGTCCTTCTGTCTCACAGAGACAAACAAAAAAAGGAAGGCCGAAGAGAGGAAAAGAAGCAAATGAAGGTATAATTTCAATTTTAAATTTAATACTTGTCCATATAAACAGTAAACTTGTCCAGCAAATGTGACATTAATTGGAAGCACCTTTTGTAAAAAGGTGGAAAAGTCTAACTAGTAAAATGTGTATACGTCACAGTAACTACTAACATGAGTAATCTTACTCCTATAAATGATCTCCTCCACTGCATCAGCCGCATCATGTTCTTCATGTCACTTTTTGTTTTTCAGACACATGTTCTGAGCTCTTCTCTCCTCAGAAAGCCCCGGAGAGATGCAGTGAGGATGAGGGTTCAGATACAGCAGGTGAGTTTAAGTTTCTCCAGTCTCTGTGTACAGTGCAGAACCACACTAGATTCTGAACACAATCTCATTTCCACTAGATTCTAAGCCACAACAGTAGTCTTAGTCTAAAATATAGGCACAAAGTCTGAGCTGTTTGAACTGAAAGAAACTTGCACTGACTGACCTTTTAAAATATGCCCGTGCCTTTGTTTGTCTCAAAAAGCACACCAGTAATGTTGCTACTGTTACCCAATCCTTACTAGTCTCAAACATCCTCAATGGTGACACGTCGACGTCACTTCCCTGGTTTGGGAAAAGCAGGTAAAAGTCCACCTACTACGTCTGTGTGCATGTCAACTTGTGATGTGGGCGGAGTCTCGTGACATCACCTTGATTAAAATATAAATAATTTTTTTTTTCCTGAAGTAATAACAACTTAGTTTCACAATGTTTTTTTGTGAAATTGTTTTATCAACAAAATATCATTGCATTCGTCGTTAGATGCATCGCTTTCTGACAGGAAGTTGACATGCACACAGACGTAGTAGGTGGACTTTTACCTGCTTTTCCCAAACAAGGGAAGTGACGTCGACGTGTCACCATTGAGGATGTTTGAGACTAGTAAGGATCGGGTAACAGTTGTTTTTAATACACTCATGGTGGACTTAATTTTTTTTCCAATGCAGCGTTTTGTGGGTACATACCCTATTTACACTACTGTAGAAAATTGGTAAGATTACTTGCACATTGAGTGGTGCAATTTACCAGATCCATCACATGTACCATGTACGGCTGTAGCAAGCCATTCGACAAACTTAAAAATACTGAGATATTCACCTGAGCTAATTACTAATGTTATCACTCCTGTTACTAATGTTACTTAAAGTGCCTTTCTAATTACTCTGTCTGACAAGTAATTTAGATACTCCATAAATAACTTAATTATTCAAACTGTTAATTACATCTTAAACTCCCTATAAACCTTAAAGCATACTTTTTTTTTATTGTCTAACTCTTTATTCTTTCAAAATAAGAACAGGGAATAGTTAAGTAAAACAAAACAAAAAAACAACACTAAAACTTAAACATTTTAATAAAAAAATTAACTTCTTTGGTTAACAAATAAACTTTTAAACTTTGAGTAATTCTAACATTCTAGCATTGAGCCTTTTAGAGTAATGAGTATCATTTAATTTCATATGCACTGATAAACTGTACATGTTTTTGTACAATAATTTACCTGCTCTTAAAAAAAAAATAATACAATTTTTGTGCTGTCATTCATGCACGCATGCTTTTTTTTTTATTAGCACAGTATATAAATAATATTCCAATGTTTTATATACTAATTTCTTATTGCCTAGCTCATTATAAGCATCATCATCTGATCTAAACATTTCTAGACGCTCACATTTTAGTTGTTCAGGGAAAGCTCAACTACTAAAATCTATACAAGTTTGTGAAAACAGGTTAACTAAAAACCTGTCATACAGCAATATCTTGACCTCTTCTTTTTGGTATTGCCGTTCAGGAAGACCCATTTCATGATGATAATTTCTATTTTCTTAATTATAAAGTGTAGTGCTGTTTTTAAACTTGTAGTCAATCTATAATGTATTTGTCTAAAATCATTGATTAAAAATAAGTTGGTTCATTCTGCACTTTTCTCCTGTTTTTAGAGGTCCAATGAGTCCTAATAGAATTTAGAAATTGTGTAAATAAATGTCATTAAAAATGTATCTTATCTAATCTTGATGTCAGGCAGTGTTAGGTTTGATATGATGTTTGAACGAGGCTCAGGCGTTATCTGAACCGCTTCATAAGACCAGTTCAAACGCGTCTTAAAATACTCCACCATTAATGCTCATAGAGACTGGAGAGAGTCTGAGGTTTATCTGTGTACTCTCACAATAAAAACTGAAATAGTGTGTTAGTAAATAAAGCAGCTAGCACTTTCTGCTGTCTCTCCTCTTCTTCTGTGAACGTATTTGTGCTGGAGAGAGCATTGTAAATATAAATCAAAACTAAACACTGTTTTATTTCATTTGTTAATCTGTTAATTGAGTAAAATATCTCATGCATTTTTGTGCATGAAGTCTGTTTACAGAAAGTCTGCTCTTTAAGGACTGTTAATCACTCAGTGCTTCAGTACTGAACATCCCACAATTCCTGAGCTTCACTGTTTGTCTGTTTCAGATCGAGAGCAGGCCAAGAAGCTCTCCTCATCAAAGAGGAAAAGAGTGGCTGAGCTCTTCTCTCCTCAGAAAGCCCCAGAGAGATGCATTGAGGATGAGGGTTCAGATACAGCAGGTGAGTTGGTGTTTGTGATGAAGTCCAGGTAACCATAAACACTTTAGTGTTGTCAGCTTTCACTATCAGTGCTTCAGTACTGAACATCCCACAATTCCTGAGCTTCACTGTTTGTCTGTTTCAGATCGAGAGCAGGCCAAGAAGCTCTCCTCATCAAAGAGGAAAAGAGTGGCTGAGCTCTTCTCTCCTCAGAAAGCCCCGGAGAGATGCATTGAGGATGAGGGTTCAGATACAGCAGGTGAGTTGGTGTTTGTGATGAAGTCCAGGTAACCATAAACACTTTAGTGTTGTCAGCTTTCACTATCAGTGCTTCAGTACTGAACATCCCACAATTCCTGAGCTTCACTGTTTGTCTGTTTCAGATCGAGAGCAGACCAAGAAGCTCTCCTCATCAAAGAGGAAAAGAGTGGCTGAGCTCTTCTCTCCTCAGAAAGCCCCAGAGAGATGCATTGAGGATGAGGGTTCAGATACAGCAGGTGAGTTGGTGTTTGTGATGAAGTCCAGGTAACCATAAACACTTTAGTGTTGTCAGCTTTCACTATCAGTGCTTCAGTACTGAACATCCCACAATTCCTGAGCTTCACTGTTTGTCTGTTTCAGATCGAGAGCAGGCCAAGAAGCTCTCCTCATCAAAGAGGAAAAGAGTGGCTGAGCTCTTCTCTCCTCAGAAAGCCCCGGAGAGATGCATTGAGGATGAGGGTTCAGATACAGCAGGTGAGTTGGTGTTTGTGATGAAGTCCAGGTAACCATAAACACTTTAGTGTTGTCAGCTTTCACTATCAGTGCTTCAGTACTGAACATCCCACAATTCCTGAGCTTCACTGTTTGTCTGTTTCAGATCGAGAGCAGGCCAAGAAGCTCTCCTCATCAAAGAGGAAAAGAGTGGCTGAGCTCTTCTCTCCTCAGAAAGCCCCAGAGAGATGCATTGAGGATGAGGGTTCAGATACAGCAGGTGAGTTGGTGTTTGTGATGAAGTCCAGGTAACCATAAACACTTTAGTGTTGTCAGCTTTCACTATCAGTGCTTCAGTACTGAACATCCCACAATTCCTGAGCTTCACTGTTTGTCTGTTTCAGATCGAGAGCAGACCAAGAAGCTCTCCTCATCAAAGAGGAAAAGAGTGGCTGAGATCTTCTCTCCTCAGAAAGCCCCAGAGAGATGCATTGAGGATGAGGGTTCAGATACAGCAGGTGAGTTGGTGTTTGTGATGAAGTCCAGGTAACCATAAACACTTTAGTGTTGTCAGCTTTCACTATCAGTGCTTCAGTACTGAACATCCCACAATCCCTGAGCTTCACTGTTTGTCTGTTTCAGATCGAGAGCAGGCCAAGAAGCTCTCCTCATCAAAGAGGAAAAGAGTGGCTGAGCTCTTCTCTCCTCAGAAAGCCCCAGAGAGATGCATTGAGGATGAGGGTTCAGATACAGCAGGTGAGTTGGTGTTTGTGATGAAGTCCAGGTAACCATAAACACTTTAGTGTTGTCAGCTTTCACTATCAGTGCTTCAGTACTGAACATCCCACAATTCCTGAGCTTCACTGTTTGTCTGTTTCAGATCGAGAGCAGGCCAAGAAGCTCTCCTCATCAAAGAGGAAAAGAGTGGCTGAGCTCTTCTCTCCTCAGAAAGCCCCAGAGAGATGCATTGAGGATGAGGGTTCAGATACAGCAGGTGAGTTGGTGTTTGTGATGAAGTCCAGGTAACCATAAACACTTTAGTGTTGTCAGCTTTCACTATCAGTGCTTCAGTACTGAACATCCCACAATTCCTGAGCTTCACTGTTTGTCTGTTTCAGATCGAGAGCAGACCAAGAAGCTCTCCTCATCAAAGAGGAAAAGAGTGGCTGAGATCTTCTCTCCTCAGAAAGCCCCAGAGAGATGCATTGAGGATGAGGGTTCAGATACAGCAGGTGAGTTGGTGTTTGTGATGAAGTCCAGGTAACCATAAACACTTTAGTGTTGTCAGCTTTCACTATCAGTGCTTCAGTACTGAACATCCCACAATTCCTGAGCTTCACTGTTTGTCTGTTTCAGATCGAGAGCAGACCAAGAAGCTCTCCTCATCAAAGAGGAAAAGAGTGGCTGAGATCTTCTCTCCTCAGAAAGCCCCAGAGAGATGCATTGAGGATGAGGGTTCAGATACAGCAGGTGAGTTGGTGTTTGTGATGAAGTCCAGGTAACCATAAACACTTTAGTGTTGTCAGCTTTCACTATCAGTGCTTCAGTACTGAACATCCCACAATTCCTGAGCTTCACTGTTTGTCTGTTTCAGATCGAGAGCAGACCAAGAAGCTCTCCTCATCAAAGAGGAAAAGAGTGGCTGAGATCTTCTCTCCTCAGAAAGCCCCAGAGAGATGCATTGAGGATGAGGGTTCAGATACAGCAGGTGAGTTGGTGTTTGTGATGAAGTCCAGGTAACCATAAACACTTTAGTGTTGTCAGCTTTCACTATCAGTGCTTCAGTACTGAACATCCCACAATTCCTGAGCTTCACTGTTTGTCTGTTTCAGATCGAGAGCAGACCAAGAAGCTCTCCTCATCAAAGAGGAAAAGAGTGGCTGAGCTCTTCTCTCCTCAGAAAGCCCCAGAGAGATGCATTGAGGATGAGGGTTCAGATACAGCAGGTGAGTTGGTGTTTGTGATGAAGTCCAGGTAACCATAAACACTTTAGTGTTGTCAGCTTTCACTATCAGTGCTTCAGTACTGAACATCCCACAATTCCTGAGCTTCACTGTTTGTCTGTTTCAGATCGAGAGCAGGCCAAGAAGCTCTCCTCATCAAAGAGGAAAAGAGTGGGGAAAAGGGCTAAAGGGAAAGCTAAGGGTAAGTTTTTATTATATCTTTGCTCCTAACAATTTTGATAACTGATGGATCTAAAGATTATTAGAACATTTATTTGTCTTTACAGCACCCCTGCCCTCCACATTTAGTATGTCTTCCTTAACAGATACACCCAATTCAGGTCTTGCAGTCTCTACTAATGAGCTGATGAGTTAATGATTCGTAATGATGCATTGATTATAAAAGTGTTGACCACTTCCATAATGCTTAGGAAAAAAACAACGCCTTTTCATGGCAGGCTTTACATTTTACTTGGAGTTTAAAACTAGTAAAATAGGCCCACGGTTTGTGTATTTTCTTCAAAATAATCTTCAATTTAAATTTATTATTTTAATTGTATTTATATTACTAATAACATTTAGTTTAAACAAAAAACAAGACACTCCTAAAGTATCATGTTTAAAAAACAAACAAAAAACATTGAATAGGACTAGTCTAAAGCGTTTCTCAACTGGTGGGTCAGTTTCTGTTCAGTTTCTTACAAAAGCCTATGGTTTGGTGTCTTAGGACATCAGTGTATCGTCACAAGCCGCAGGGTGTCATTTTAAGTTTGGCATTTTTCAGTGTTTCCTCAAAACTATTTTTTTTATAGTTCAGCAATTTTAAGTTCAATTCTTGGGTGACTTTTTTTCCCATTATTTTTATTTTTTTGCAAAAAAAGTCAAAAGCAAAAACTTCTTTACTTATTTATGACCATTTGTTCACTTCATATTTGTTAGTGTTTATGACTAATCCTGTTAATCTACATGCATTAATGCATTAATTATTTATTATTGTTATCATGTGGATTGCTGGCTTGTGGGGTGTGCATGCTATTTACAATCTCCCCAGGTCAGCAGAGTCCCAGAATGCCAGTGGGCGGGGCCTGTGGTGTGGTGATTTATAGCTATTGGTTGATGTCTTGCTCTAGAGGTGGTCACGTGCAGATATATTTGTCCATGTAACGTCATCAATCCCACAGTATCCAAACAAGCTGCGTTTGGCGCTTGATTGATTAAATGCTTTTGTTTGTAATGAGGAGGGCAACTTAAGCTATGAAACTTGCAGAATGTTTTAATGGTACAGAGACCTCTTAAGACTAGTTTGAGCCAGGTTTTTTTTTGTTAGTACTGATGCATACTTAACAAATGGAATGAATTGGAACAAATATTTTTGAGGATAAAATTAGGACAAAATACTTTCTCTGACTGTGGACAAGTAAAAGCAGGTTAAGAAAGCTACATTTTGGTCTGTTTTTATTGTTCTGCAATCTGTATTGTCTTTGTCATTTGTAGAGATATCCGGAATAACACTGAGGAAACCATGGAGTGAAGCAGAGAGAAGGGCGGTAAACAAACATCTAGCAAGGTTTGTGGCAGAACAAAGAGTTCCTGGAAAAGCAGACTGCATGAGGTGCCTAGAAGAAGAGAAGGTCCTGAAGGAACGATCTTGGAAAGATGTTAAGAACTTTGTTTACAACACAATTGCTGCGGTGAAACGGAGGTCTGCTTCACGAATCCTTATGTTTTAAAAACGTCTGTGTCTGTGTTCGCCTTCAGTGTTAATTTCTGTGTTAAATGAATAAAACCGAGCTGTTCACTCTGGTTCATCTGCTTCGTCAAATTACACGAATAAAACAGTCTAACAAACGTTTAAGTAGACTGTTTTTAAAATACTTTTTTTTGCATTTCTCTAGTAGCTTAATGGTGACCAACAGGACAATGCTTAATCAATCACTTTCATTTATATAGCGCTTTTAACAATACAGATTGTAGCAAAGCACTGAAAATGACCAAATAGAAGAATAGAGTGATGGTAATGTATAATGACCAGATTAAACTATTTATTCTATCTTAATGCAACATGAAAAAAAAAGCTCTGAGTCATTACTGAACTCATGTTTGTTCAGTTAAATAATAACTTGGAGATGTTCATTCTAAAACAAATAAATAGATAAAAATAATGTACTAATTAATTAAAATATTCTAAAATAATTAAATCTGAAACGGACTCAATAGCGCCCCCCATGAAAATGTCCTCACTCAGGTGGTAAAAAACTGGGTCTTTTCCTTTGTTTTTTAAAGAATCTGAGGTGATAATGTGAATCACAGAGACATCTAGTGTTTAAATCTAGTCAACATTTACCTGTAGATGCAGCAGAAATGGTGGTCCTCAGTTTACAGGTTAATTTACCCGGACCTCACTATGACTGTCAAACAGGAATGTGTGTGTGTGTGTGTGTGTGTGTGTGTGTGTGTGTGTGTGAGAGAGCGTGTGTGTCTCTGTGTGTGAACGTGTGTGAATATGTGTGAGTTTGTGTGTGTGCGTGCGAGTGTGTGTGTGTGTGAGCGTGTTATGCACCTCAGTCATGCATAACTGCTCATATACAGTGAATCACAGTCAAATTTCTTCATTATGAATAATATTCGTCTCTGGTCGCTCCTCTGTCGTCTCTACAAACTTGTTTCTGCCACGGAATGAAAAAAATTAATAAAAAAGAAGAAGGTAATTGTGAGTTTTTAAAAGTCAGACTTGTTTTCTCACAATTGCACGCTGACGTCTGACAATTCAGATTTTTTCTGTCATTTTTTCCCCTCTCAATTCTGAGTTTACAATTTTTTTCTCAAAATGTCAGAATTCTGAGATAAGAACTGAGAACTGTGAGATAAAACAAAATTTTTTTTGATTTGTTTCCTCCGTGGCAGAAACATCCTTCGCCCTCAAACACAGACGCTTTGAGGAATGCCCAGTTTTTTCTCCCTGGTTTGGCAACGTCGTTTATAAATCATGTTTTTCGAGCCTTGCTCATTCCCACGGGAGAGACGAATCACAAAATCACAATTATTCCTCATAAACTTCAGATGTTTCTCCTGTGAAATCTCACAGTAATCTCACAAAGTCAGAGATCTCAATCTGTGCTCAAACATCTATAATCAAACGCTCTTCTCATTTGTGATTATTCAGAAACAGTGTTACACTCTATGAAGTGTGTGTCGGATCGTCCGAATCCGTCAAGCTGATGTTAGATGTAATCGGATTGAGCGCTGGCTTCCTCTCTCACGACTCGACTTCCTCACGTCAGATCCTGGACTTATCAAACATGACCATCTCCGTTCTCACATCACACACACACACTGCAGATATCCATCACACGTACAGGATTGCAACACGTTCTCTCATTCTCTTCTAATAATCAGACTTTCCTGTTGAATGTGTTTGAAAAGTCCTGGCTCATATAATAACTAATCGTTGCAAAATGCAACTATATTATCGCAACTGTTAAGATATGAACCTAGCCAACAAAAATATGTTATTTGAACATTCAAAATGTACTTTTTTAAAAATGTTTAAAAAAGTTTTTTCTTGGTTAAGGGAACGTTAAGGGAACGTTAAGGGAACGTTACAGTGTATCATTTTTCAAACACGTTACTTTTAAATGTTCTCTGAACGTTCCGAAACAAGTTGTTACATTTAAAAATTGTCCAACTGAAACATTTAAAAAATAAACCATTGCATGAATGATGTTTTTGTGCAGATGTTTTGAGAACATTATTAAAGAGCAGAAAACTTTGAACAAACATTCTATTACAGTTTTTCCCAATTGCTAAAACACAAAAAGTGAATGCCCAGATCAAAGCGTCAAAACCGTACCGTTTGCATGCATGTCTTACACACAGGCACCAAATGAATAAACACATTGTAGGCATTGCACTGCAAACAATTGTGCAACACACGGTGCAAAACACTACACACAGAGTGTTGTATGTTACACACGTTGGAAAATGAGGAAACA
>CM038631.1:1318630-1366130 GCA_021554675.1 Leuciscus idus | reverse complement strand
CTGTATAAATTTGACCAACAGTAGAGATTTCACTATCATCTGATGTTTTGCTTCTAAATAAATATAATATATTATCACTTTTATTTTTGTATATAGTATATAAACCATAAGTTTAAAACTGATTTTTTTTTTATAAAAAAAATATTTATATAATTGAATCGTGATTAATCGCATCTGACATAAGTTTGTTAATATAATATATGTGTATACACACACACACACACACACACACACAGATATATGTATAATATATACATAAGCCTATATTATATAAACACAAATTTGTATGTTAAATGCAATTAATCACGAATAATCAATTTAACAGCACTAATATATATATATATATATATATATATATATATATAAATAACATAAACGCATGCATACAGTTATACAGCATTAAAATGACTTGTATTACTATCCTAATTAATTTTGCCAGCAATCTCAAAATGAAACATTCACATCTTTTGAGACACTTTCTAATATCAACGTCCTAATATCTCAAATTTAAAAACTCAATGCAATTTTAATAAAAATTTCCAGCAGAAATAACTGTATTGTTGTCACACACAGAAGAGGACAGACGAGGTAAGTGATTAATATAATAATTTAGCAGGAGTGTTTGAGAAAGCAGAGTGGAAGGCTACAGGTAAGTCAGATGATTGTTTCTCAGTGCAGGTGAAGGACTGGAGAGCAGATGGACAGGAGTTCACGAGTTCACACTAACGTCAAATTCACAAGTTCACATATTAATGAAATCTGATGTAATATTATAATGCGTATTTGACTTGCTGTCCGGGGGGAGGGCTCCGAGCTCGGAATTCGGCCCGACCCCAGAGTACTCCCCCCTATGAATGTATAGCTCATGGGTATCTATGAGTAGACCCAGCCGAAAGTGAGGTGATGGGGTGGTGGCGGGATGCTGAGAAATTAGTCATGAGACAGGAGGTAAGGGAAGGCTTTATTTATACTGGCTTCTTCTTGTGCTGATTGGATGATTACCTGAACATGCTCCTCCCGAACTTTGTTACATAAAACTTCATTTAAACAGAGTAAAGATTATGTGTATTTGGCCCGAACCCAGAGTATCCCCTTCAGTTGTTGTAAGAGTATGTTCCAGTACAGTAGAGTATGTTCTCAGGTGAGTAACACAAATAGGGTCTCAGGTGAGTAACACAAGTCGGGTCTCAGGTGAGTAACACAGGCAGGTTCTCAGGTGACTAACACAGGTAGGTTCTCAGGTGAGTAACACAAGTAGGTTCTCAGGTGAGTAACACAGGTAGGTTATCAGATGAGTAACACAGGTAGGGTCTCAGGTGAGTAACACAGGTAGGTTCTCAGGTGAGTAACACAGGTAGGGTCTCAGGTGAGTAACACAGGTAGGTTTTCAGATGAGTAACACAGGTAGGGTCTCAGGTGAGTAACACAGGTAGGTTCTCAGGTGAGTAACACAGGTGAGTAACACAGGCAGGTTCTCAGGTGAGTAACACAGGCAGGTTCTTAGATGAGTAACACAGGTAGGGTCTCAGGTGAGTAACACAGGTAGGTTATCAGGTGAGTAACACAGGTGAGTAACACAGGCAGGTTCTCAGGTGAGTAACACAGGTGAGTAACACAGGCAGGTTCTCAGGTGAGTAACACAGGTAGGGGCTCAGGTGAGTAACACAGGCAGATTCTCAGGTGAGTAACACAGGTGAGTAACACAGGCAGGTTCTCAGGTGAGTAACACGGGTAGGGTCTCAGGTGAGTAACACAGGTAGGTTCTCAGGTGAGTAACACAAGTAGGTTCTCAGGTGAGTAACACAAGTAGGTTCTCAGGTGAGTAACACAGGTAGGGTCTCAGGTGAGTAACACAGGCAGGTTCTCAGGTGAGTAACATAGGCAGGTTCTCAGGTGAGTAACACAGGCAGGTTCTCAGGTGAGTAACATAGGCAGGTTCTCAGGTGAGTAACACAGGTAGGGTCTCAGGTGAGTAACACAGGTAGGTTCTCAGATGAGTAACACAGGTAGGGTCTCAGGTGAGTAACACAGGTAGGTTCTCAGATGAGTAACACGGGTAGGTTCTCAGGTGAGTAACACAGGTGAGTAACACAGGCAGGTTCTCAGGTGAGTAACACAGGCAGGTTCTCAGGTGAGTAACATAGGCAGGTTCTCAGGTGAGTAACACAGGTAGGGTCTCAGGTGAGTAACACAGGTAGGTTCTCAGATGAGTAACACAGGTAGGGTCTCAGGTGAGTAACACAGGTAGGTTCTCAGGTGAGTAACACAGGTAGGTTCTCAGGTGAGTAACACAGGTGAGTAACACAGGCAGGTTCTCAGGTGAGTAACACAGGCAGGTTCTTAGATGAGTAACACAGGTAGGGTCTCAGGTGAGTAACACAGGTAGGTTATCAGGTGAGTAACACAGGTGAGTAACACAGGCAGGTTCTCAGGTGAGTAACACAGGCAGGTTCTCAGGTGAGTAACACAGGTAGGGTCTCAGATGAGTAACACAGGCAGGTTCTCAGGTGAGTAACACAGGTGAGTAACACAGGCAGGTTCTCAGGTGAGTAACACAGGTGAGTAACACAGGCAGGTTCTCAGGTGAGTAACACGGGTAGGGTCTCAGGTGAACAACACAGGCAGGTTCTCAGGTGAGTAACACAGGTAAGGTCTGTGTAGCTTGTCATAGACGAGACCAGACAATAGGCTACGTTTACATGCAGAAACGTGATCGGGTTGATGTACACGTTTATATGTCACAAGATTCAAATCGGAATAGATTTTTTGACATGCGCACACTGCACAAATTACCCGGCGTTTGTGCATAATAACCATTCTCTAATATTGGTTTTTTATTTGTTTTAAACAGCAGACTTAATATTTATCTATTTCTGGTCATAATTTGGCAACAATGAGCATATGAACCGTTGTGCCGAGCTGCTTATTGATCACGCAGTAAAAATGCACTATAGATACACTTTTATGATGGATAGATGCACTTTTATGATGGATAGATGCACTTTTAAGATGGATAGAATCACTTTTATGATGGATAGATGCACTTTTATGATGGATAGATGCACTTTTAAGATGGATAGAATCACTTTTATGATAGATAGATGCACTTTTATGATGGATAGATGCACTTTTATGATGGATAAATGCACTTAGATGCAGTTTTATGATGGATAGATGCACTTTTATGATGGATAGATGCACTTTTATGATGGATAGAATCACTTTTATGATGGATAGATGCACTTTTATGATGGATAGATACACTTTTATGATGGATAGATGCACTTTTATGATGGATAGAATCACTTTTATGATGGATAGATACACTTTTATGATGGATAAATGCACTTAGATGCAGTTTTATGATGGATAGACGCACTTTTATGATGGATAGAATCACTTTTATGATGGATAGATGCACTTTTATGATGGATAGATGCACTTTTATGATGGATAAATGCACTTAGATGCAGTTTTATAATGGATAGATGCACTTTTATGATGGATAGATGCACTTTTATGATGGATAGAATCACTTTTATGATGGATAGATGCACTTTTATGATGGATAGATACACTTTTATGATGGATAGACGCACTTTTATGATGGATAGAATCACTTTTATGATGGATAGATGCACTTTTATGATGGATAGATGCACTTTTATGATGGATAAATGCACTTAGATGCAGTTTTATAATGGATAGATGCACTTTTATGATGGATAGATGCACTTTTATGATGGATAGAATCACTTTTATGATGGATAGATGCACTTTTATGATGGATAGATACACTTTTATGATGGATAGATGCACTTTTATGATGGATAGAATCACTTTTATGATGGATAGATGTACTTTTATGATGGATAGAATCACTTTTATGATGGATAGATGCACTTTTATGATGGATAGATACACTTTTATGATGGATAGAATCACTTTTATGATGGATAGATGCACTTTTATGATGATAGATGCACTTTTATGATGGATAGATACACTTTTATGATGGATAGATGCACTTTTATGAGGGATAGATGCACTTTTATGATGGATAGATGCACTTTTATGATGGATAGATGCACTTTTATGATGGATAGATGCACTTTTATGATGGATAGAATCACTTTTATGATGGATAGATGCACTTTTATGATGATAGATGCACTTTTATGATGGATAGACGCACTTTTATGATGGATAGAATCACTTTTATGATGGATAGATGCACTTTTATGATGGATAGAATCACTTTTATGATGGATAGAATCACTTTTATGATGGATAGATGCACTTTTATGATGGATAGAATCACTTTTATGATGACAGATGACTTTTATGATGGATAGATACACTTTTATGATGGATAGATGCACTTTTATGATGGATAGATGCACTTTTATGGACTTCAAAACAGAAACAGCTATTCACTGAGCTGTTGAAGAGCTGTTGGAAGAGCCAGGACATTTTTTTTATATAACTCTGATTGTATTCGTCTGAAAGAAGAACGTCATATACACCTAGGATGACTTGAGGGAGAGTAAATCATGGGCTAATTTTCATTTTTGGGTGAACCATCCCTTTAATATATCATGATGACTCACGAGTTGAGTATTTGCGCTAAATCTGCAGATTTGTCTTCTACAGCAAAGTGAGTAAACATTATAAGTACATCGCCAAATTGTCTAGTGATTTGACAGCGTGATCCGCCACAGTTGATTTTTACGCGCATTTGGCGGGTGTTAATTTCAAACCCTAGTTACTATATCTAAAACATTTTTAAAGAATGCATCTTTAATTAAAATTTCCAGCAGAAATAACTGTATTGTGATATATACAGTTATTATAAATATAAGATTATTTATATTTTGGTCCTAATTAATTTCTCGCAAAGGAACAGGCACATCTTCTGAGACACTTTTACTGTCCCGATCTCTGGTCCTGTATTTTATCCCTCCTCTTTCTGTCTCCCGCTGCGTCTGACGCCTCGGCTCTCTCGTTTGGGGAGCCACTAATAAACTTTGGAGCCGGGACTCTGTCTCGCTCTCGCTCACTCTCTCTCTCTCTCAAATCTCTATGATTTCTTGCCCAGTTCTCTTCTGTTGTCCAAAATGACAAGTGACTTTTTCTTAGTCTCTCTCTCTCTCTCTCTCTCTCTCTCTGTCTGTCGTTTTCTCGCATTCTGCCCACTGTGACAAGACTGTGCCAGAGAAACACACGCACACACACACACACACACTCGACAGCAGACACACAGCTGGACCCCAGCTGCCTACAAAGGCTGGGGTTTGGAAATCAATGAAGGGGAATGAAGAAAAAGGGAAAAGAGTTTAAATAAATTGGCACTTGAAAAAAGAAAACGCAAAGAGGCAATCGAGAGAGAGAGAGAAAGAAAACGTGAACAGCGAGAGACAATAAGCAGAGAAGTGAGCAGTAACTGAAGCACTACGGCAAAATCCAAGGCCGTAATAATCGCAGAAAACAAAGATGCGACGTTTCAGATCACATGACAATTAGACGTCCGTGAAATCTGATACATCACAAACTTGGCTCTAGTTGTGACAAATGCACACACACACACACACACACACACACACACACTCAGTCAGTCAAACACACACACACACACACACACACACACACTCACTCACTCTTTCACTCACACTCACTCACATACACATACACATACACACACACACACACACACACACACACACACACACACACACACATTCACACTCACACTCACTCACACACTCACACTCACACACTCACTCACACACACTCACACACTCACTCACACACACACACACACACTCACACACACACTGTATCGTAAAGGATTCCTCCGTAGAAAAGACATTCCCAGTGTTGTCGTCGGACTGAACAACATCTGCGTTCCTCAGGCTTGTTTTATGGAGCTGATCGGATGAAAGCGTTCGTTCTTTGAGTGACGCCGGCAAAACACGAAACTAGATGTTTTTGTCTTCGTGTTTTAGGACGGACACTGTCCACTGTCAGCCTGGAATCCCATTATACACAATATACACACACAGACACTCACACACACTCTTGCACACACTGATAACAAGCAGGTCTCGCTCACATAATGAATCTGAATCTGCAGTTTACACTTAAAACTGGAGAAAAGTGAAGTTGAGGAACGAAACAAGTAAAGAACGCGCCATGATCCAGAGAAGTGTTTGATGCAATTGAGTTTTCTCTCTCCACAATCATCTGTTCTACATATGCACACACACTCACACAGAGAGACACACACACCCTCTCTCTCTCACACACACACACACACACGTTACAGAATGATTTGCACGTCATTGTTCAATGTTTTTGTCACTCAACAGTGTCCCGCAAATATATCTGGACACTTACAGCACAATCTAAACCTGTGAACGTCACTGCATTAGATCTCAGATATTAAAGCAAGTGTCATTTATTGCAAAGAAAGATGCACAAACACACTTTTCAAATAAAAACAATAAGTTTTTCAAATAAAAACAATAAGTTTGACCAACTAATTCAATAGATGTAAAGTTGAAGACGAAGACAGTCAGTATTGTGTTTGTTAAAAAATACGTTATTTATTGGCATTAAATGTTCCAAGTAAAACCTTTAACATCCATGGAACCACTTAAAGTGCTTTATAGAGTTAAAAATATTGTTCGATTTTTAATATGTTCTTCACAAAAAATAAAAAAATAAAAAAATAATTAAGAAATGATCACTGAAAGGTTCTTTATAAAACTAAAAAAAGGTTTTAAAAAAAACTTTTGGAGCTTTTATTTTTAAGTGGATGATGTTGATGATTAATGTGATTCTCCTCACGTGTGTGAACTTGAGGAGAACTGATTTCATACATCCATCAAAATCACACGATGAAGAAAAGTGACGAGAAAAAGAAAACTTCCTGCAGCATTTGATTGACTTGCATATTTTTAAAGTCTTAAGTCTTTGTAAAACTGACCATTGGTGGAACAAGAAGCTAAAATCTCAAACGTTCCCTCTGTGCATCACTGACTAACAGAGGAATTAAGGAAGCGAGTTTATAAAGGGTCAGAAGCATCTCTCACCTCTACAAGAACACACACAGGGCGAGTGTGTGTGTGTGTGTGTATGAGAGGTGACAGGGTGGGCTTTAACCCGTTAGCTCTGAGGATCACACACACACACACACACGGGTGTGAGCTTGACAAAACTGACACTTATACCGCATCCAAAATGAGGAACCTCTCTAACCACACTCATGCACACAAATACACACTTTTCTGCGAGCATCTCCAACAAAACGTCTTCGATCATGTCAAACACTACAACTGTTAAGATACACAATCGCTCAGCAAAGCACATTCACAACTTTTTTTTTCTAAACGAATCGGATCCTCTGAGACATTGCCGAGAACAATTGTCTTACAT
This sequence comes from Leuciscus idus, assembly GCA_021554675.1. Classification (NCBI taxonomy): domain Eukaryota; kingdom Metazoa; phylum Chordata; class Actinopteri; order Cypriniformes; family Leuciscidae; genus Leuciscus; species Leuciscus idus. Next base: position 1,358,693 of record CM038631.1, on the reverse strand, counting down.
TCATCTACACACGATCTATAAACGAATGCAGTGTGGATGAAATGTGAAATAAACAGGCCGGCTGGCAAATGAGTTTATAGAGTGTGACTTGTGTGCTTATAAAAACCTATAGGCCCAAACGGAGCAACTCTCTTCACGAACGACAAAGGTATTCAGATTCAATACTGTATAACTGTTGCTTTTTTATAACTTAATAAGATTTTAAGATGAATGCAATTTAAATATCGATTTTTAAATGAATATGCATGATTGAACACACTGCATTTGTGCTTTAATGCCCTGACAAAACACTTTTTGAGGAACAAGTATAACCCTATCAACAATGTAGTTTTGAATTTTGAAGTTGCTCACAAAAATTAACCTTAATAATACTAACAATAATTAAAGAATGACATCAATTATAAGGTTAATTACATTAATTTCAAAGTCATTGTAATCTTCTTAATAAAACTTTCAACAACAAAAAAAGAAACGTTCAGGCTTCATCATAGCACAGAAACTGCACTCGTTAAATTACAAATAACTACATTTAGCTAGTTTTACTGGATATTAGTGCTGCGTTCGACACTATAGATCATAAAACACTCTTAGATCGATTACAAAATTACACTGGTATTCAGGGACAGGCTTTAAAGTGGTTTAGATCGTCCCTAACAAACCATTTGTCTATTTAAAGAGGAAAAATCTAAGATAATGTCAGTAAATTAAGGAGTGCCACAAGGATCTGTGTTCGGCCCTCTGTTATTTTCAATATAAATGCTGCCACTTGGTAATATTACAAGAAAACATGAAATTAGTTTCCACTGTTATGCAAATTATATTCAGTTGTATATTTCATTAAATCTCTAAATAAATTATCCAAGTTGACAGAGTGTGTTAAACATGTAAAGCATTGGATAACCTGTTAACCTGTTCTTGTATTAAATTCCGATAGTTGAGGTATTACTTAATGGACCAAAAGCAATTAATTAAAGAATGACATAAATCATAGTCCACGACATTCATTTCAAAGTCAGTTGTAATCTTCTTAATAGCACGTATAATATTCTATGAGATTCTATTTAGCGTTTTTTCTATTGGAATTGACAAATACAAATAGAAACAATTTTTTTTTCCATTAGTAAAAACCCCAAAATTAAGTCTGTGAGGAAGTGCAACAAGTAGTGCAGCTGAATGTTGTAAAAGTCAATGAAAACGTGATGCTGAGGACTGCAGAAATGATGCAAAGCGCACCGCAAGTTCTGCAACATTCAAAAAATAAATGCAGTCAACATTCAAAAAATAAATGCAGACATGTTTCCCGCTTTTCCTTTATCCATGTATGCACGGAATAGTTTGGGAAGTAGTTTGTCCGTAAACTGCGCGCTGATCGAGTTAGTTTAGCGGAATGAATGACTGCAGGAATAACCCGGACACTTCACAAACTTCTAAATGCACGACTGACTGACCTTGGTTCCTCCGCGGGTTCGCTTGTTTTCTCCGCTTTCCTCGGATCCTCTCCGTCATGTCGTCTCCGTGTTTAACCGGGGATCGCGCGCACGGATCGGTGGGATAAACGCGTGAAGTGTCGCTCCGCATCGCGCGCGCTGTGACTGCAGTGGCGCTCAGACGCGCGTCGCGATCACAGGCGTTGGTGATGTCATCATCATCATCGGAGGCAGGTCTGGGGTCAGCCCGGAGTGTGTGTTGTAAGAAGAGAGAAATTGAAAAAGAAAGTGTGTCAGTTCTTAGTTGGAGTTTTTTTTAAATATTATTATTATTATTGAATAAAATAGACATTTATGTTCATGTCTGATTCTTCTGGTCATAAATACCAACGTTAAATCATGTCATGCTGTGGAGATTATATATGACATCAACTATATGACAGTATATATGGCCATGCATTTCAAAGAATTTCACCAGCTGTACAGTTGTGTAGCTACATGGTGTTATGACAATAAAGTTATTTGATTTTGGCATACATATATTTTATATAAGTAGGCCGTGTAGGCCTAAATTAAAAGCGCATATAGCAAGTAATGTTGGGCATATTTTATTCATCGTAAAAGGTATGTCTACTATGCGTACGAAAAACTTGACCAAATAAAACGTTAAAGCAATTTAACTGTTGGCTACTCTAGCTAAAATTGCATACTTTTTTTTTTTGTGTGTGTGTGTGTGCAAAAAAGTTTAACTTTTTTGATCGCCCACGTGAATATTCTACCTGTAAAATATGCACAGGTAGGTGTTTGTGAGCGAATCGCAGTTATCGCACCTGTTCACCCCCCCATCAGCTCCCCTTCTCCTGTTGATCGCTGTAGGAAGTATTGCATTGTCACCTCTTTTGTGCGTGTAATTGAACGGTAATCTGTTTAGCAACTGAAAAAGAAAACATCAGAAAAACTCCAACACACCGTTTTAGGACCCCTACCTTGGCATTCACACACACACACACACACACTCACCCACCTGAACGCATACTGTCATGATAATGCCCGCGCAATACTTCCTGAGGCGCGCGAGGTAGGGTGGACCTTGATCCCTAAGCACTTCGAAATAAATTACTTTTTCCCCTTTATATTATGTTAATGGTTAAGTAATTAATGACATTCCGCTTGCTAATTATTATTAATGTCATTTTGTTTGGTCTTGCATTAGTCAACAATTTAAAATGAGGCTACTATCTAACTATAATAACACGCCATCTGTGATATATTACATTATTTTCTGCTCTTTGAAAACTATCGATTATATGTTGTCTTGGTTATATATCTTATTTTCCTGGCTCGCGCCAGAGAAAAAAGCGCGGCAACGAACTCATGGATTATGAGGGGAAAATAACTTTATCTTAATCGTTGTTTTTACAACAACGGGCGGATTTCTCTTTTTGTCTGGAAAAAAAACGTTCTTACAGACATTACAAGAAAACCCACAACGCCAAATATTACCACATAATTACAGAGATTTCAAAGAAAAATGTTTTGTATATATTTCTTGGAGATTTAGCTTAGCATAAACATCGTAAATTAAGTTGTAAGACTTACCCTCCATAACGTTATCTGTTCTTCCTTTAATATCTGACTCTTTTGCCGTTGTTCTACACAGAATGCCAACGGGATGCGTTTACAAAAATACTGAGTTGGTACAATGGTTCAGTGATGATATCTGGTGCTAATACTAGCATGTAGTACTTTAATTTCCATTGAAGAACAGGATAATTAATTTCCAAGGTATTAACTAACACTGTTTTATGGTTTCTTTTAACACTGGATCCTGTGCAAATGTGCATTTTAAAGAGCAAAAGAGCTTGTGTTTGCCGTTTCTAATGGACATTTGTTTTTAGGGACATAAAATAAAGGGTTTCAGGTGGTGAAAGCCAGAGAAAAGGAGAAGGGATGAGAGGTCACGGTCCTTTTGTCTAGGAGAGGAAAAGAGATGGAATGGGTCATAAACCTACACCCTGCTGTGGATCTTGGATGTGAGGAGTTAAGACACAAAGAAAAGCCTCATTCAACACTTTACCTCTGTCACTATAGATGACGGTAAGAAAGTGCTATTTGCATTAATGTTATAAACGAGGAACCTTTATGTGCAAAGAGTGCAGTTTGCGGTGTGCAATGAGCCTAAAAACAGTCTGTAAGAGCAGGAATCTGGGCACCACATGGTCTCCAACACCTCATACACACTGAGGGACGCCCTAGGGTGGGGTGTCCCGTGGGATTTCCAGCGTGCCGGAGTTTGGCAGGGGTTCAGAGAAGGAGCAAAGGGAGGAGTCTTCTTTAACAGCATATTAAACAGGAGTTAATTATATGCCAACCTTTGTGACAAAGAGAATAAAAAGCCTCGACTTGAATGGCAAACCAAGAAAAGAAAAGTCATTATGCTGGTTTCACTTCTTTGCATGTGAAAACCTCAGCGCTTATTTTGCCATTTCCATTTGTATCAGCAACCTCAGCTCAGTAGATTGTGGCTTAAGTCAGGCTGTAGATCTGCTAAACCTCTGCTCTCTCCTGCAGATCTTTAACTAGTGCATTGGCTGTATATCTGTTCAGTGGATTGAGTGCATATAGCAGTAAGGGCTTGCATTGATTCTTGTTGTTTCAGAGTTAATAGGCATCTCAAAATAAACATAAATTTTTGCTTAATGATTTTAAAGTCAAAGTAAAAGCAAACTACATGATTTTTAGTTTTGCAAAATATGCAAATACATTTTTTTTTTTTTTTAAAAGACAGCACTCCTCAACAAACCACATGATTTGAGTAATGGTTCATGTTCATAGCACAAACGGGTTCAATACTTAAGGTAACCCTAAGTATTAGTGATGTACTGATATGAACATTTTGTCTGATACCGATAACCGATAATTCTTTATATTTGAAAGCCGATAACCGATATATTGGCGGATAAATCTAAATCCAAATTTGTATATAATTTTTGAGAGCCTGATTATGAAAACAAAAGTCTCACCATTAAAATCCATGTCCCAAACACACAATTATAATGTTCTCATTATAATTTTATGTAGCCGATATGACAGACTTTTTGCACTGAAACTGTATTTTACTTTTTGAAGTGATTCCAATCATATTTCAAGCAGTTCAGTGCACATCTGAAGTGTCTCAGCTGAAGGAAATAATCCATTATTTATCGTCTTTTATATATCGTCCAAATCTTCTTATCGGGCCGATAACATTAAAAATGAACGTATATCGACCGATACCGATATGGTGGCCGATATATCGCGCATCTCTACCAAGTATGAGCAAAAGTAAAGGATACTTGCCTGAGCAAAAACCACTAATGATGAAGGAGGGCAAGATGCGATGGCTAATGAGGATGGGAGCAAGGTAAAAGAGGATCGGCCGGTTATATAGCGAATAACAGATGGGAGAATTGAGTCAGAGGAGTTGGCGATGGTCTTCATTGGTTACGCGCCGCACACAGTATTAGATCCATGGGGCCGAATCAGGGTACCAGGGACCGAGAGCTACAGCATTATACACTCAAACACACACTGGCATGTAGTGCAGGAAAATCTTTCTTTTGATCTCATAATCAGGGACAGGGAAAGGCCAAGTATGGAGAGGATTAGCTTTGTCACTGAGATTTCAGTATTAGTGAGCAAAAATGTTCTCTTTGTAACTAAAGGAGGAGGGATCTAATATGGCAGTGTAACACAAACCCTGTGTGTGGCTCTCGAGACTTAACTAAGATCATGAGCCGTAGCGCTGCCGCCATCTAGAGGACATCTGACGTGCTTCCAGCGTACAAATAATAGCGGTGAACACATATACTGAAGCATTTACAGGTTTTTTACACTTACACACATTTCCAAATATTTGCCTCTTTTTTGCTCTCAAAACTTTACACACAAATCCAAGAATTGCACACAAAATGCAAAATGCCTCACATCTCTGGCAAAATGAAGCACTGCATTCAAAATATCACAAACATCTCAAAAGCAATAATATTATATTTTTGGATATATCAGTTATTCAAAACCTAAAGCTCTTCTTTCATGAACTCCTGTGTGCATTTCTGTTCAAGACTGAGAGTAATTGGCTGAGAGATGTTGAAAAATTCACGCTAAACACGAAAGCAAGATTGAAACAAAACTATTAAAAAAATTACTGTAAGCATTTGTGTTTGTGAATACAGTATTACACAGTCTGAAAAACCTATAACTCGACCTTTGACCTATTTATAGGCCTATTCTAAAGACATGATTGGTTGGTGTTCAGTAAAGCAATGAGTGTTTGCACATGTGAGGAGTGTGTGTGTGTGTGTGTGTGTGAGGCACTGATGAATTACTGTGGCATTTTGATAGGTTGTGTTTAAAAAAGGAAATCATAGAGAATTATGTTGTGGTTTGCAAAAAGTGTTTTATGAAATTGAAAACTGAGTCGAAGGGCCGAGAATTAGTGTGTGGGTTTGCAGTGTTGTGTCAGGTTGACGAGTAAGGATTTTGTGTGTAAGCAGTTGGAAAAAACTGTAAAATGCACACACAAATGATGTAGTTGTCCAATATTTTCATTGTTCTCCAGAGTGGCACAAAAGAAACATTACAGTACAACACATCATCTTCTTCCATCACAGGCTCTGTTTATTTATAAACTGGTATAATATAGTACCTTTGTACAAAAATGTAGAAAATGGTACGCAAAAATATCACTTGTAAATAGATGGGATAAATGCTAATATCATAAATCTGTTACTACTTGATGAAGTTTTGCCAGCAAAAAAACGTTTGAGTGAACTGTGACAGATATAAAAACACACAGAAATGCAAAAACCTCAAAATGTTTTTTTTTTTCCTTTAAAAAAAAAAGAGGAAACATTCTTTATCACAGCAATATGGAAGCACATGACGGTGTTTCTCGCAAATATCAAGTGTGGCCTCGTCTCAGTGCCAGTCGTCTTTGGTATGCCACAGAAAGTGGAAACACTGGGATTGTTTAAAGGGTCGAGTCCGTACCGCACCCCTCGATAACACTTCAATGATAAAAAACGAGATAGGCACAAGTGTTGAAATAACAGAGGACTTAAAACCAAAAGCTTGACAAACATCAAGTACCTGCACTGTATGTAACTATATGGAAACTTTATAATAAAAATTCATCACTTCTCCTCAGCTCAGTGCTGTTGTCAGTGCAATGCATATGCATGCTAGCTTGGGTTATGTAGCGCAGCGCAGACTAAAGAGAAACATTACAAAAAACACATCTCAGTGCCGTTACCCTTTAACGTATCTGTCTGAAAGCAGACTAGTCAAACAATCAGAAAACAAACACTACAACTTTGAATGAATATCATGATTCGGAGGCACTTGTCTAGACCTAGAGAGATAATTGACAAGTCTTTAAAATACTGTTCTGTAATCTGCCGTTATGACAGTAAGCGATGAGTTTTAATAAGAAACACTTTCTCTTAAGCCCAAAATATACTTTTTTTTTTGGTATACGTAAAGTATACGTAAATTTTGTCCACATTATAGCCTGTTTTTACTATCCGCAGCTTGTGCATACGCCTTGCATTTTTTGTTGTTGCACTAATAAGTTTGTCCACAAGGCGACACTGGCCTGGCCTTTTCATGGTTGAAAAATAAATGGACGGAACAACAAATTCCAGAAGACCTAAAACAATAAACGCCTGCTTGTGTGAGGAAGTTCAGTATGGAAGCTTGTTTCCGCCACAGAACAAAACATTTTGAAAGATTGCAACTTTTTTATCTCACAATTGCGAGTTTACATCTTCTCAGAGTTGCAAGATATAAAGTCAGAATTGCGAGATATAAACTCTTTTAAGGAATAAAATAATTCCTCATTATTGCGATATCACTTTATATCACGCAATTCTGACTTTATAACACACAATTGCAACATTATATCACACAATTCTGACATTATAACACACAATTGCAACATTATATCACGCAATTCTGACTTTATAACTCGCAATTGCAACATTATATCACACAATTCTGACTTTATAACTCGCAATTGCAACATTATATCACGCAATTCTGACTTTATAACTCGCAATTGCAACTTTATATCAGGCAATTTTGAGAAAATGTAAACTCGCAATTGTGAGAAAAAAAGTCAGAATTGTGAGATAAAAAGTCGCAATTACCTTTTTTATTTTTTATTCTCTGGCGGAAACAAGCTTCCATAGTTCATAGATACACAGAACTCTAGTTTAAAAGAGTACCAAGACGTTTTTTATTGCTCATAACTTCTGGAAAGAAATCGCGCAGACAAGATGAAACGTTCTTGCTGTCGACCGCCTGTGTTGATGCACACTATCAAATGGAGTATACTTTGAAAGGCTATGCATTGTGCTGTACTCATACGCTAGGTGTTACGCTGAAGTATACTTTGGGCTTCATACTGTTTATCCATCCATCCATGTGTCTCAACTGTCTCGTTTTCTCCAACATGTCGTACCTGTGATCAAAGATAAGAGGCCATAACGGTCAAAGGCACTTGAGTCCTGTCTTCACCAATACTTTAAGAGAATGTGCCTACCAGCTTCTTCCTTGACACATTCACTCACTTTGTATTTCAGTCTTCTTATGTGGTGTTCATGTGGCAGTCCAAGTCCAGATATATATCTAAAAGTAAATTTTCTTTGTTTCTATCTTGCCACCATTTACAGTCCAATGCTCATATTTACATTTTAAACAAAGACTTCCATCTTTACAGCCTCACAGTAGTGACTGGAATGCCCCTTGAATAATAGTCATTAGGCGGTAATGTCAAGCAACATATTTTACACACTTAAAACACCATTACGCAAAATCTGTGTGATCCCATATTGGACACCAGCAGAACCATCAGTACCTGGGATGCACGATATATTGGCCACCATATTGGTATCGGCTTATATATGTTCATTTGTAATGTTATCGTTATCGGCCCGATAAGAAAATTTGACTTATATATTAAAGCCGATAAATAATGGATTATTTCCATCAGCTGAGACACTTTAGATGTGCACTGTTCATCATGATGGTTTTGAATTAATTGAAATATGATTAGAATCACTTCAAAAAAGGAAAGTGCAACATGTGCAGCTCAAGTCTGTCATATCGGCTACATAAAATTATAATGAGAACATTATAATTGTGTGCTTGAGACATGGCTTTTAATGGTGAGACTTTAGTATTTTGTAATCAGGCTCTCAAAAATGCTAAAAAATTTGGATTTAGATTTATCGGCCAAGATATCGGTTATCGGCTTTCAAATATAAAGAATTATCGGTTATCGATATCGGCCCAAAAATGTCACATCGTGCATCCCTAATCAGTACGTGGCATACGAGCAAGAAAAGGGACGTTCAGAGGAACCTTTAGTGTCGTGAGGGCAATAGTTTCTGAGTCAACATGCTCACTTTGGCCCTGTTATTTGTAGAAAACACTTTAAGACAACGTGTTCAAGTACTTGTTCTCCCCAGCTAGGGACGTCAGCATTGAGGTCATGTCCCCGATTGCCATATTAGACAGGCCACTTGGAAGGGTGATGGAGGTTTGGGGTGTGGTGAGACGAGAGGAGGTCTGAGAGGAGCAATGGTGGTGTGGGTTTATTGGACTGTAAGATGAAGGCTCTGGGTCATCGATGATGGAGGTAAAGTCAATCTGAGCATTCTCCAAGTCCAGGTTTTCTAAGGCATTGGACATGGGCGCTGGTTCTGAGTAGGCCATCGATGTGGGTTTGGTACTAGGGTCTATCCCAGTCAGGTGTTGCTGGGCCAGGCATGGACCATCTTGAGGTTTCTCAATGTCATGGTGCATGTGTATCTGGCCTGTGTAGTACATGGGGTTGTTGTTATTTGTGAAGTTTTCCGAATGCTGTTGTGGGACTGGTGGGAGGCGCACTCCTCTTCTGGGACTGGCGGTGGAGTGGACCGGGCTGAGGTGAGGTGGGCTTCCCAGATAAGCTCCACCTGCTTGTTGGGACTGGGAAAGACTGTTCTGGCGACTCAAAGGCTTTCGTCCCTGAGGTGGTCTTGGCACTATATCCGGCCCGTAGCACGATCCCTGCATCCCAGCTGTATGCTCCTTAACAGAACCGGGAACTCGATTTTGCGGTGGGCTCATTAAGTTCTGATTCGGATAGCCTTGATAAGCATTACCGGGATAAAGGTTCTGGTTAGGTTGTTGATGCTGCGGACTGTGTTGAATCATTGCCGTTTGTCCTCCCATGTCTATCCCATCAGGCTTCCCAGAGAGGCCATCGACTACCCTTTGCTCCTGCTGCTGTTCCCATAGGAGAGCCTGCTGGGATTGCACGTAGTTCCTCACCATCATCTCTTTCATTTGATGCATTGGTGTCTGCGACCTGCGGCTCTCCGCAAGTGCAAGATTTATTCCTCCTCCACTCGGGAATGATCCCGCTTGGCTTTGCTGCGGAAGACCGGCTTGCGTTCCCATCTGGCCGTGAAGAAAGTCACAGCTTGCATTAGAGGATCTGCCCATAAGGCCTTGGCCTTGCGGTGGATATCCCTGCATGTTTGCATTATGCCGATGCTGGTGTAGAGGTTTGATGTTCTGGCAAGAACTGGATCCTCCCATTGACGGATGGAACTGTTCAGGTTTTACAGTAACTCTTTGATGGCCAGGGTCAGATGTAGGGTCATATACGCCCTGTTGATGGTAGTGCTGTCCTTGAATGCCTACACCCTGGAACTGCATGCCGGTTTGAGGACTGTGGAGTTGGTTAGTTGGTCCCCATGGACCTGATCCATCACCTTGACTAGGAAAGTGTGGGCCGGATGGGCTAAGCTGACAGGTACTCATACCATACTCAGCTTGCTGTAGGAGATTGTTTGCAACGTCAGCTTGACCAATCACTCCAGTTGTGCAGATCTCCTCGCGCTGACCCTGGTACGGACCTTGCATTTGAGATTGGAAGACTTGATCCATGCAACCCAAGCCTTCTTGTCCAGGAGACAGTTGACTTGTGGGGTGTAGCTGAGTTTGCTGGTAGCCCATGTAAGCTCTGTCTCCACCTGGGATCATGTTGCCTTCGGTTTTCCCGTGAGGTTCCATAGCCATGGCCTCCATCATGACATTTTCAGTGATGCTCGGTGGACGAGGCGAGTACATGTGCCGGCTGAGAGCCGCGTCAGATCCGCACTGATGCAACGCATTGCGACGACTCATTAGGGACACGTTGCTCAGGCTATTAAAGCGTTGCACTTTGGGTAAACCCTGCGGATCGGCTCCTGAGCGCACTGGATCACTAGCGCGTCTCGTGTTGTTTCCGGGTGCCTGGTGTGGATAGATCACTCCTGTGCCGTACTCGGCATTAGCACTGTGTCTTCTCATGCCACCTTGCTGCATAAATGGAGGAAGAGGCTGGCCGTGGCATTCCCTCAAGAATCTACCGGGTTGGTCCATGTTGGGTAGCGGGGTTGGCGGTGGACCGCCTGTTGCTGCCGCGTATTTAGCCTTCAGACTATATTGCTGTGCCGGTGTGAGACTCGGTAGACCTGGCAATCCACCAGCGTTCTGGCATGATCCACTTCTTTGGCTGCTCTGAGGAGACAGTGGGTCGCCCGGCACATCGGTTCCCATCACGGATTGGCAGTGACCCACCTGGGACACGTCACTGGAGCGTCGGCTTGACAGGTAGGGCGAGACCATTGACGAACGACGGCTAACTGTGTACGCAGAGCTGAGGCTGCTGGTGCCGCTGCCGCGCCGATCGTTCGGTTGGCAAGACATTCCCATTCCGGTTACTCCACCTAGATCAGGAGCAGAAAGCTCCATTACACGCCGGTTGGAGAGTAAGGGCGAGGGCGCACACATGCCCATCATCTCTCCTGTTGCTGAAAGGAGCAGAGAAGGAAGCAGAGTTAGCATTAGAATTACTGAGAAAACCATGAGGCTAGCAATGCATTACTATAACATGTAAACCTTAAAGTCCCCCTGTACTCAATAATCGTATCCCTTAAAACTCATCTTTGATCACCAAAATTACATATTTAAATGTTTTTCCTTGAAAAAAGAAATTCTTTGTGCTTTAAAATAGCTTGAATGTAACTCAACACCCTTCCCTCATTTAGTATACGCGGTTCCATAGAGATCCACTCATTGACGATCACAAGTTGACCTGATTGGTTACAAGGTAGTTTGTGACGTCAGAAACACCAACGCAATCTACAAAAAGCAGCGCAAATTACTGTCTGGTTTAAGACATGCTTTTTTGGGTGGTGAATAATGCCGCAAATACCAGTAAATTGACGAGCGTAAACCTTAGGAAATCACCTTGCATGATAGATTTAAATACTCCTCCCATAAATTTTGCGCCTTAATGGGAAACTCCTACAAATGCATATTTATTAAGGTCAGCCGCAAATAATAACCTTGTCCACAGCTTCTCAGCACTAATCATTCACTGTGTGTCTTTAGTAAATCCTGACAGTAGTTTACCATCGCCAAAAGAGGGTTTGTGCTGGCACAAGCTTTTTTTTGTTTTTTTTAATCTTGGAAATATTGTCAAGTCATATTCATTCATTTTAGTCAGTTTTAATTTTTGCATTAATTTTAGTGGACGAAAATAACATTTACACTTGTGCAGCTGTCATTGTGTGCAGGTTGTTATATTGTTAATGTTGTGCATTTGTCTGATTAATCTAAAATCAGTTGATATTTGACTGGTTTTGTCCATCCTTCTGTTAGACTGTCTCACACATGAATTATGTTGAATATCTGTCAGCTGTTAAATTTAACTACACAATTAGATAATACCAGTTTAGCTCAACCAATCACCAAGCAATGCTTCATTTTGTTCAGTCTGTGTGTAAAAAGAGCATTAGCAATTAAAGACAAAACACTTCAGCAAACCATGATCAGCTCAAAGTGTCTGAGTAATATTTGGTCTAAAATTTTTATAAATGTTACAGGTAGTCACTGTATGAAGACTTTTTGGGTATAATATGTCACAGTTTACTTTATTTTGCTCTTCTCACTTCCATAAATTATATAAACTATTGTGTCCTGCACCCACTAGTAAAAATTATATCTGGTGTCTGAATCATTTTTGGTTTGACTGTCTATGAGTTGAATAACCTGCGATCAGGTGCTTGATCTGCTTTGTGTTTTACCTGAGAGAGCCGGTAGTTTGTTCCCTCCGCTCCGCCCAGGTGGGGTTGGCCGGCGGATTTGCTTCAGTTTGTCAATCTTCAGATTCTCCAGCCTCTTCAGGGCCTGAACGGACATGCACATCGACCCCACGCCAGCGCTGGACTCGGACACACCGGCGTTCCCGTTCTCCTCTTGTGTGGTCAGGTCCTCGAGACTGCCCGCCGCGTTCAGGTTCATCTCCACACCGCTGTCATTGTTGTTGGCGCTCCCTAGTGGAGAACGTTCGCTACTACAGGACGACTGGCCACCGGGGCTTGGCTGAGATTTCTAGAGGACGAGAGAAATGATTCAAGATATAATTGTTGTTATTATGCACGTGACTATCCATTAGGGCTGCACGATATTGGGAAAAAAAATTGCATTGCGATATTTTGTTTGTCTGCGATATATATTGCGATATAAAAACAATTTGAACAACCAGATGATTAATAGCTCTATTTAAAAATAATTCTAGGATAATTGGGGTGAATCTGCATGGTAAATAATAAACAAATTATTAGCGTAGATAAATACAATAGAAATAAAAAAATACAATTGAAATAAGCAGTGCTTTAAGTTTTTCAGGTAAATCTAACAGTATTCAGGTACAGAAATTCAATACTTTTAATTAATTAATTAATACAATTTATCTTTGGTAAAGCTACAAGTAATTTTCTCTTTCTCTTTTAATCACCACTGGTGACACAACAGCTGAGGGTATATTAGGCTGCTGTCACTTTAAGACGAATGCAGGGATCTAATCCTGTATAAATGACACGCATCCATTTTCTTTCTCTGTTTACAACACACAACCTACTGTGTTTACAGAGTGTTTACGGGGATACTCGCCGAGACGGGCATTTTGACTTCATTTTGCGTGCGCATGTCCGTTTAAGCTCAAAACTAAGAGAAGGAGAACTGAAGTCGGCGTTCACGTGTTTGCGCACACAAAACCTAATGACTGATTCGAATTAAAAACATGCACAGGATAAACTTTCACTTTTTATGATGGTTAAACGTAGCAATTAATCCGCAAATCACATGCGTTCTGAACCGGGGAGCCGCTACGGATCACAGATCAACTACGATCCCTATACTTGACATCGCACATTCACTATATTGGTGCTAAAACGATACATGTGACCCTGGACCACAAAACATGGGTCACATGGGTCAATTTTTGGAAACTGAGATTTATATCTAATTTGAAAGCTGAATAAATAAGCTTTCCATTGATGTGTGGTTTGTTATGATTTGACCATATATTTGGCCGAGATACAACTATTGTAAATCTGAGGGTGCAAAAAAATCTAAACATTGAGAAAATCTCCTTTAAAGTTGTTCATTTATGTTCACGATTGTGTTGGATTCACTCACACAAATACATGTTTTATATATTTACGGTAGGAAATTTACAAAATATCTTCATGGAACATGATCTTTACTTAATATCCTAATGATTTTTGGCATAAAAGAAAAATCGATAATTTTGACCCATACTATGTATTGTTGAATATTGCCACAGATAAACCCGTGTGACTCGAGACTGGTGACGTGATCCAGAGTCACATATCGTGCAGCCCTACTATCCATTAGAATGAGCATTGGGATCAAGCCTTACCAGTGTGGATTCTGGAGCGAGTAATTTGCAGTCCTCTCGACTTCTCTCCTCTTTCTCTATCAGAAGCTCTGAGTTCTGCCCGGCCGGGGTCAGACCCGGAGCGCGTGGACCCGTATCTCCACGGTGCTTTTTAGTGATGTGAGCCTCCGGCCCGTGAACCGTCTTCACATGCTTCCTCAGAGAGCTCGGGTCCGTGTAGCGCTTCGTACAGCCGGGAATCTTGCAGACGTACGGTTTCTGAAGGCCAGAGAGACGAGAGCATGACATGTGATCTACAGCTGGAGCCAAACCTTTAGATATCAACACACTGTGATAGTTCACACTATAGTTTATTGCTGTTAGTATTTCTCCTCCTGTTTGGCATCATTTAAGAAAGAATGTCAGCTTAGACTGTATTAAATGAAGTCACTGAAATCAAATAGAAATGCTGTTTGAAAGTGTGTTTAAACTGATGCAACTAATAAAAGATTTATAGATCTTGAAGTACATTATAAAGCACAATAACCAGCAGATAAACATGATCACTTAATTCACTTATCATGTGTAGTACTTTAGTCATTGTTTTGGTCCTTTGATTAAAAAATAACCTACATGTTTTTAATAATAAATTGATGTAATAATAAATTGTAATCAGTGATCAAAGTAATTGCAATAATTAATTACAAAAGTTTTTATATAAATTAATTGCAGAAATAAATTGTGATCAATGTTCATTTCTACAGTTTTTTGTTTCAGGCATTTGTATTAAAAATACATTAAATGCAATAATAAATTGCGATCAGTATTCGTACAGTTTTTAGTACATTTTTGTCTAACAACAAAATAATTGCAATATTTTTTAATTAACTGCAATAAAGCAGTTTTTGCAAAAATCATAATTGCAAAAATTAAGTATAATAAAAAAATTAAAAATAAATTAATTGCAGTAACAAATTGTGATCAGAGTTAATTTCTAAAAAAAAAATTTTGTTTTAGTCACAGCCTTTGTCTTTTGACATGCGAAATCTGTCATGTCATAAACGTTGTATTGAACAGCAAGTAAATTATAAAAGACAAAAAAAGCAAATTGCAACACAAAACCAGCAGATAAACATGACGTGTGTGTGTGTTATCATGTGTGCCTCGTTGGAGTGTGTGTATATCTGTGTGTGTTATCATGTGTACCTCGTTGGAGTGTGTGTATATCTGTGTGTGTTATCATGTGTACCTCGTTGGAGTGTGTATATATCTGTGTGTGTTATCATGTGTACCTCGTTGGAGTGTGTGTATATCTGTGTGTGTTATCATGTGTGCCTCGTTGGAGTGTGTATATATCTGTGTGTGTTATCATGTGTACCTCGTTGGAGTGTGTGTATATCTGTGTGTGTTATCATGTGTACCTCGTTGGAGTGTGTGTATATCTGTGTGTGTTATCATGTGTGCCTCGTTGGAGTGTGTATATCTGTGTGTGTTATCATGTGTACCTCGTTGGAGTGTGTATATCTGTGTGTGTTATCATGTGTACCTCGTTGGAGTGTGTGTATATCTGTGTGTGTTATCATGTGTACCTCGTTGGAGTGTGTATGTCTGTGTGTGTTATCATGTGTACCTCGTTGGAGTGTGTGTATATCTGTGTGTGTTATCATGTGTGCCTCGTTGGAGTGTGTATATCTGTGTGTGTTATCATGTGTACCTCGTTGGAGTGTGTATGTCTGTGTGTGTTATCATGTGTGCCTCGTTGGAGTGTGTATATCTGTGTGTGTTATCATGTGTACCTCGTTGGAGTGTGTATATCTGTGTGTGTTATCATGTGTGCCTCGTTGGAGTGTGTATATCTGTGTGTGTTATCATGTGTACCTCGTTGGAGTGTGTGTATATCTGTGTGTGTTATCATGTGTACCTCGTTGGAGTGTGTGTATATCTGCGTGTGTTATCATGTGTGCCTCGTTGGAGTGTGTATGTCTGTGTGTGTTATCATGTGTACCTCGTTGGAGTGTGTATGTCTGTGTGTGTTATCATGTGTACCTCGTTGGAGTGTGTATGTCTGTGTGTGTTATCATGTGTACCTCGTTGGAGTGTGTGTATATCTGTGTGTGTTATCATGTGTATCTCGTTGGAGTGTGTATATCTGTGTGTGTTATCATGTGTGCCTCGTTGGAGTGTGTATATCTGCGTGTGTTATCATGTGTACCTCGTTGGAGTGTGTGTATATCTGTGTGTGTTATCATGTGTGCCTCGTTGGAGTGTGTATGTGTCTGCGTGTGTTATCATGTGTACCTCGTTGGAGTGTGTGTATGTCTGCGTGTGTTATCATGTGTACCTCGTTGGAGTGTGTGTATGTCTGCGTGTGTTATCATGTGTACCTCGTTGGAGTGTGTGTATATCTGTGTGTGTTATCATGTGTACCTCGTTGGAGTGTGTGTATGTCTGCGTGTGTTATCATGTGTACCTCGTTGGAGTGTGTGTATATCTGTGTGTGTTATCATGTGTACCTCGTTGGAGTGTGTGTATATCTGTGTGTGTTATCATGTGTACCTCGTTGGAGTGTGTGTATATCTGTGTGTGTTATCATGTGTACCTCGTTGGAGTGTGTATATATCTGTGTGTGTTATCATGTGTACCTCGTTGGAGTGTGTGTATATCTGTGTGTGTTATCATGTGTGCCTCGTTGGAGTGTGTATATATCTGTGTGTGTTATCATGTGTACCTCGTTGGAGTGTGTGTATATATGTGTGTGTTATCATGTGTACCTCGTTGGAGTGTGTATATATCTGTGTGTGTTATCATGTGTACCTCGTTGGAGTGTGTGTATATCTGTGTGTGTTATCATGTGTACCTCGTTGGAGTGTGTATGTGTCTGTTTGTGTTATCATGTGTGCCTCGTTGGAGTGTGTATATATCTGCGTGTGTTATCATGTGTACCTCGTTGGAGTGTGTGTATATCTGTGTGTGTTATCATGTGTGCCTCGTTGGAGTGTGTGTATATCTGTGTGTGTTATCATGTGTACCTCGTTGGAGTGTGTGTATATCTGTGTGTGTTATCATGTGTACCTCGTTGGAGTGTGTATATATCTGTGTGTGTTATCATGTGTACCTCGTTGGAGTGTGTGTATATCTGTGTGTGTTATCATGTGTACCTCGTTGGAGTGTGTATATATCTGCGTGTGTTATCATGTGTGCCTCGTTGGAGTGTGTATATCTGTGTGTGTTATCATGTGTACCTCGTTGGAGTGTGTGTATATCTGTGTGTGTTATCATGTGTACCTCGTTGGAGTGTGTATATATCTGTGTGTGTTATCATGTGTACCTCGTTGGAGTGTGTGTATATCTGTGTGTGTTATCATGTGTACCTCGTTGGAGTGTGTGTATATCTGTGTGTGTTATCATGTGTACCTCGTTGGAGTGTGTATGTGTCTGCGTGTGTTATCATGTGTACCTCGTTGGAGTGTGTATATCTGTGTGTGTTATCATGTGTACCTCGTTGGAGTGTGTATATCTGTGTGTGTTATCATGTGTACCTCGTTGGAGTGTGTGTATATCTGTGTGTGTTATCATGTGTACCTCGTTGGAGTGTGTGTATATCTGTGTGTGTTATCATGTGTACCTCGTTGGAGTGTGTATATATCTGTGTGTGTTATCATGTGTACCTCGTTGGAGTGTGTATATATCTGTGTGTGTTATCATGTGTACCTCGTTGGAGTGTGTGTATATCTGCGTGTGTTATCATGTGTACCTCGTTGGAGTGTGTGTATATCTGCGTGTGTTATCATGTGTACCTCGTTGGAGTGTGTATATATCTGCGTGTGTTATCATGTGTACCTCGTTGGAGTGTGTGTATATCTGCGTGTGTTATCATGTGTACCTCGTTGGAGTGTGTATGTGTCTGCGTGTGTTATCATGTGTACCTCGTTGGAGTGTGTGTATATCTGTGTGTGTTATCATGTGTACCTCGTTGGAGTGTGTATATATCTGTGTGTGTTATCATGTGTACCTCGTTGGAGTGTGTGTATATCTGTGTGTGTTATCATGTGTACCTCGTTGGAGTGTGTGTATATCTGTGTGTGTTATCATGTGTACCTCGTTGGAGTGTGTATATATCTGCGTGTGTTATCATGTGTGCCTCGTTGGAGTGTGTATATCTGTGTGTGTTATCATGTGTACCTCGTTGGAGTGTGTATATCTGCGTGTGTTATCATGTGTGCCTCGTTGGAGTGTGTATATCTGCGTGTGTTATCATGTGTGCCTCGTTGGAGTGTGTATATCTGCGTGTGTTATCATGTGTACCTCGTTGGAGTGTGTATATCTGCGTGTGTTATCATGTGTGCCTCGTTGGAGTGTGTGTATATCTGTGTGTGTTATCATGTGTACCTCGTTGGAGTGTGTGTATATCTGTGTGTGTTATCATGTGTACCTCGTTGGAGTGTGTATATATCTGCGTGTGTTATCATGTGTGCCTCGTTGGAGTGTGTGTATATCTGCGTGTGTTATCATGTGTACCTCGTTGGAGTGTGTGTATATCTGTGTGTGTTATCATGTGTACCTCGTTGGAGTGTGTATATATCTGCGTGTGTTATCATGTGTGCCTCGTTGGAGTGTGTGTATATCTGTGTGTGTTATCATGTGTGCCTCGTTGGAGTGTGTGTATATCTGCGTGTGTTATCATGTGTACCTCGTTGGAGTGTGTATATATCTGCGTGTGTTATCATGTGTGCCTCGTTGGAGTGTGTGTATATCTGTGTGTGTTATCATGTGTACCTCGTTGGAGTGTGTATATATCTGCGTGTGTTATCATGTGTACCTCGTTGGAGTGTGTGTATATCTGCGTGTGTTATCATGTGTACCTCGTTGGAGTGTGTGTATATCTGCGTGTGTTATCATGTGTACCTCGTTGGAGTGTGTGTATATCTGTGTGTGTTATCATGTGTACCTCGTTGGAGTGTGTATATATCTGTGTGTGTTATCATGTGTACCTCGTTGGAGTGTGTGTATATCTGTGTGTGTTATCATGTGTACCTCGTTGGAGTGTGTGTATATCTGTGTGTGTTATCATGTGTACCTCGTTGGAGTGTGTATATATCTGCGTGTGTTATCATGTGTGCCTCGTTGGAGTGTGTATATCTGTGTGTGTTATCATGTGTACCTCGTTGGAGTGTGTATATCTGTGTGTGTTATCATGTGTACCTCGTTGGAGTGTGTATATCTGCGTGTGTTATCATGTGTACCTCGTTGGAGTGTGTATATCTGCGTGTGTTATCATGTGTGCCTCGTTGGAGTGTGTGTATATCTGTGTGTGTTATCATGTGTGCCTCGTTGGAGTGTGTATATCTGCGTGTGTTATCATGTGTACCTCGTTGGAGTGTGTATATCTGCGTGTGTTATCATGTGTGCCTCGTTGGAGTGTGTGTATATCTGTGTGTGTTATCATGTGTGCCTCGTTGGAGTGTGTGTATATCTGTGTGTGTTATCATGTGTACCTCGTTGGAGTGTGTATATATCTGCGTGTGTTATCATGTGTGCCTCGTTGGAGTGTGTGTATATCTGCGTGTGTTATCATGTGTACCTCGTTGGAGTGTGTATATATCTGCGTGTGTTATCATGTGTGCCTCGTTGGAGTGTGTGTATATCTGTGTGTGTTATCATGTGTACCTCGTTGGAGTGTGTGTATATCTGTGTGTGTTATCATGTGTACCTCGTTGGAGTGTGTATATATCTGCGTGTGTTATCATGTGTGCCTCGTTGGAGTGTGTGTATATCTGCGTGTGTTATCATGTGTACCTCGTTGGAGTGTGTATATATCTGCGTGTGTTATCATGTGTGCCTCGTTGGAGTGTGTGTATATCTGTGTGTGTTATCATGTGTACCTCGTTGGAGTGTGTATATATCTGCGTGTGTTATCATGTGTGCCTCGTTGGAGTGTGTATATATCTGCGTGTGTTATCATGTGTGCCTCGTTGGAGTGTGTGTATGTCTGCGTGTGTTATCATGTGTACCTCGTTGGAGTGTGTATGTGTCTGTGTGTGTTATCATGTGTACCTCGTTGGAGTGTGTGTATATCTGCGTGTGTTATCATGTGTACCTCGTTGGAGTGTGTGTATATCTGTGTGTGTTATCATGTGTGCCTCGTTGGAGTGTGTGTATATCTGTGTGTGTTATCATGTGTACCTCGTTGGAGTGTGTGTATATCTGTGTGTGTTATCATGTGTACCTCGTTGGAGTGTGTGTATATCTGCGTGTGTTATCATGTGTACCTCGTTGGAGTGTGTGTATATCTGTGTGTGTTATCATGTGTGCCTCGTTGGAGTGTGTGTATATCTGTGTGTGTTATCATGTGTACCTCGTTGGAGTGTGTGTATATCTGTGTGTGTTATCATGTGTACCTCGTTGGAGTGTGTGTATATCTGCGTGTGTTATCATGTGTACCTCGTTGGAGTGTGTGTATATCTGTGTGTGTTATCATGTGTGCCTCGTTGGAGTGTGTGTATATCTGTGTGTGTTATCATGTGTACCTCGTTGGAGTGTGTGTATATCTGTGTGTGTTATCATGTGTACCTCGTTGGAGTGTGTATATATCTGCGTGTGTTATCATGTGTACCTCGTTGGAGTGTGTGTATATCTGTGTGTGTTATCATGTGTACCTCGTTGGAGTGTGTATATATCTGTGTGTGTTATCATGTGTACCTCGTTGGAGTGTGTGTATATCTGCGTGTGTTATCATGTGTACCTCGTTGGAGTGTGTGTATATCTGTGTGTGTTATCATGTGTACCTCGTTGGAGTGTGTGTATATCTGCGTGTGTTATCATGTGTACCTCGTTGGAGTGTGTATGTGTCTGCGTGTGTTATCATGTGTACCTCGTTGGAGTGTGTATATATCTGCGTGTGTTATCATGTGTGCCTCGTTGGAGTGTGTGTATATCTGCGTGTGTTATCATGTGTACCTCGTTGGAGTGTGTATATATCTGCGTGTGTTATCATGTGTACCTCGTTGGAGTGTGTATATATCTGTGTGTGTTATCATGTGTACCTCGTTGGAGTGTGTATATATCTGTGTGTGTTATCATGTGTACCTCGTTGGAGTGTGTGTATATCTGCGTGTGTTATCATGTGTACCTCGTTGGAGTGTGTATATATCTGTGTGTGTTATCATGTGTACCTCGTTGGAGTGTGTATATATCTGTGTGTGTTATCATGTGTACCTCGTTGGAGTGTGTATATATCTGCGTGTGTTATCATGTGTGCCTCGTTGGAGTGTGTATATATCTGCGTGTGTTATCATGTGTACCTCGTTGGAGTGTGTATGTGTCTGCGTGTGTTATCATGTGTGCCTCGTTGGAGTGTGTATATATCTGCGTGTGTTATCATGTGTACCTCGTTGGAGTGTGTGTATGTCTGCGTGTGTTATCATGTGTACCTCGTTGGAGTGTGTATGTGTCTGCGTGTGTTATCATGTGTACCTCGTTGGAGTGTGTATATATCTGCGTGTGTTATCATGTGTGCCTCGTTGGAGTGTGTATGTGTCTGCGTGTGTTATCATGTGTACCTCGTTGGAGTGTGTATATATCTGTGTGTGTTATCATGTGTACCTCGTTGGAGTGTGTATATATCTGTGTGTGTTATCATGTGTACCTCGTTGGAGTGTGTATATATCTGCGTGTGTTATCATGTGTGCCTCGTTGGAGTGTGTATATCTGCGTGTGTTATCATGTGTACCTCGTTGGAGTGTGTGTATATCTGCGTGTGTTATCATGTGTACCTCGTTGGAGTGTGTGTATATCTGCGTGTGTTATCATGTGTACCTCGTTGGAGTGTGTGTATGTCTGCGTGTGTTATCATGTGTACCTCGTTGGAGTGTGTATGTGTCTGCGTGTGTTATCATGTGTACCTCGTTGGAGTGTGTATATATCTGCGTGTGTTATCATGTGTACCTCGTTGGAGTGTGTGTATATCTGTGTGTGTTATCATGTGTACCTCGTTGGAGTGTGTATATATCTGTGTGTGTTATCATGTGTACCTCGTTGGAGTGTGTATATATCTGCGTGTGTTATCATGTGTGCCTCGTTGGAGTGTGTATATCTGCGTGTGTTATCATGTGTACCTCGTTGGAGTGTGTGTATATCTGCGTGTGTTATCATGTGTACCTCGTTGGAGTGTGTATGTGTCTGCGTGTGTTATCATGTGTACCTCGTTGGAGTGTGTATATATCTGTGTGTGTTATCATGTGTGCCTCGTTGGAGTGTGTATATCTGCGTGTGTTATCATGTGTACCTCGTTGGAGTGTGTGTATATCTGCGTGTGTTATCATGTGTACCTCGTTGGAGTGTGTATGTGTCTGCGTGTGTTATCATGTGTACCTCGTTGGAGTGTGTATATATCTGTGTGTGTTATCATGTGTACCTCGTTGGAGTGTGTGTATATCTGTGTGTGTTATCATGTGTACCTCGTTGGAGTGTGTATGTGTCTGTGTGTGTTATCATGTGTACCTCGTTGGAGTGTGTGTATATCTGTGTGTGTTATCATGTGTACCTCGTTGGAGTGTGTATATGTCTGTGTGTGTTATCATGTGTACCTCGTTGGAGTGTGTATATGTCTGTGTGTGTTATCATGTGTACCTCGTTGGAGTGTGTGTATGTCTGTGTGTGTTATCATGTGTACCTCGTTGGAGTGTGTGTATATCTGTGTGTGTTATCATGTGTATCTCGTTGGAGTGTGTGTATATCTGTGTGTGTTATCATGTGTACCTCGTTGGAGTGTGTGTATATCTGTGTGTGTTATCATGTGTACCTCGTTGGAGTGTGTGTATATCTGTGTGTGTTATCATGTGTACCTCGTTGGAGTGTGTGTATATCTGTGTGTGTTATCATGTGTATCTCGTTGGAGTGTGTGTATATCTGTGTGTGTTATCATGTGTACCTCGTTGGAGTGTGTGTATATCTGTGTGTGTTATCGTGTACCTCGTTGGAGTGTGTATATGTCTGTGTGTGTTATCATGTGTACCTCGTTGGAGTGTGTGTATGTCTGTGTGTGTTATCATGTGTACCTCGTTGGAGTGTGTGTATATCTGTGTGTGTTATCATGTGTACCTCGTTGGAGTGTGTATATCTGTGTGTGTTATCATGTGTACCTCGTTGGAGTGTGTGTATATCTGTGTGTGTTATCATGTGTACCTCGTTGGAGTGTGTATATCTGTGTGTGTTATCATGTGTACCTCGTTGGAGTGTGTGTATATCTGTGTGTGTTATCATGTGTATCTCGTTGGAGTGTGTATGTCTGTGTGTGTTATCATGTGTATCTCGTTGGAGTGTGTATGTCTGTGTGTGTTATCATGTGTACCTCGTTGGAGTGTGTGTATATCTGTGTGTGTTATCATGTGTATCTCGTTGGAGTGTGTATGTCTGCGTGTGTTATCATGTGTACCTCGTTGGAGTGTGTGTATATCTGCGTGTGTTATCATGTGTGCCTCGTTGGAGTGTGTGTATATCTGTGTGTGTTATCATGTGTATCTCGTTGGAGTGTGTATGTCTGTGTGTGTTATCATGTGTACCTCGTTGGAGTGTGTATATATCTGCGTGTGTTATCATGTGTGCCTCGTTGGAGTGTGTGTATATCTGTGTGTGTTATCATGTGTACCTCGTTGGAGTGTGTGTATATCTGTGTGTGTTATCATG
The DNA here is from genome assembly GCA_021554675.1 of Leuciscus idus. Taxonomy (NCBI): domain Eukaryota; kingdom Metazoa; phylum Chordata; class Actinopteri; order Cypriniformes; family Leuciscidae; genus Leuciscus; species Leuciscus idus. The sequence continues at coordinate 1,334,819 of CM038631.1, read as the reverse complement.
TGTACCTCGTTGGAGTGTGTGTATATCTGTGTGTGTTATCATGTGTATCTCGTTGGAGTGTGTATGTCTGTGTGTGTTATCATGTGTACCTCGTTGGAGTGTGTATATATCTGCGTGTGTTATCATGTGTGCCTCGTTGGAGTGTGTGTATATCTGTGTGTGTTATCATGTGTACCTCGTTGGAGTGTGTGTATATCTGTGTGTGTTATCATGTGTACCTCGTTGGAGTGTGTGTATATCTGTGTGTGTTATCATGTGTACCTCGTTGGAGTGTGTGTATATCTGTGTGTGTTATCATGTGTACCTCGTTGGAGTGTGTATATGTCTGTGTGTGTTATCATGTGTACCTCTTGGAGTGTGTGTATATCTGTGTGTGTTATCATGTGTACCTCTTGGAGTGTGTGTATATCTGTGTGTGTTATCATGTGTACCTCGTTGGAGTGTGTGTATATCTGTGTGTGTTATCATGTGTACCTCGTTGGAGTGTGTGTATATCTGTGTGTGTTATCATGTGTACCTCGTTGGAGTGTGTGTATATCTGTGTGTGTTATCATGTGTACCTCGTTGGAGTGTGTATATGTCTGTGTGTGTTATCATGTGTACCTCGTTGGAGTGTGTATATGTCTGTGTGTGTTATCATGTGTACCTCGTTGGAGTGTGTTCTGTTCTGGTGCTTGGCTCGGTCTGAGGCGTTGGAGAAGGCCTTGTTGCAGCCCTCGTGCTCACACACATACGGCTTCTCTCCGGTGTGTGAGCGCAGATGAGTCTTCAGGTTCTCCAAACGCGAGTACGCTTTATTACAGCCTTCAAACTGATGCACACCAACATAAACAGTTACACTCAGTGGAGCTGCACAATATCCAAATTATAGAAATATCGCAAATGTATATATCGTGATTTGCATATCACAGCGGCTTATGATAACTGCGGTCATGAAGAAAAGATGAAGAGAAAAATCACTCTCTGCTCTCGGCTGAATAACTTTTGTAGCTTTAATAAGAATCAGGATATATTTAATTCATACAGTGAAAACTAAGCAGTGTTTTATTTTTACATTTGATTATTGAGTTTCTGTTGTTTAATAACTCTAATGTAGAATAACATTGGCGTGTGTTACTGGTGGTGGTTGAGGAGATTCCCCCCTTCTATGTAAAGCGCTTTGAGTGCCGAGAAAAGCGCTATATAAATGTAATGAATTATTATTATTATTATTATAACCTGACCCCTGACCCCCTGAACCCCTGAACCCCTGACCCCTGACCCCCACTGATGTTAGAATAACACTTCTGATATACAGTAAAACACTGATGTTCACTTTCAGAAGTTTAGGGATGTTTTACTGTCACAAAAACAATGTGAAACACGTACAGATGTATATAGGTCATATAATTTTAAATATATTTTTAAGATAATTTGTTTATTTTACTCACTTTAAGCATTATCATATCGCATATCGAATATTGCATTATTTAATGAGTTATCGCATTTTTCGGTAACACTTTACTTGAAGGGGTGTGTGTAAGACTGACACGACACACGTCATGAATATGAAGGAGTTTTCATGCATGTTTATGACAACTGTCATTAAGTGTCATTCGCTTTAATTATGACATTTTTTATTTAAATATGACACTGTTTGAGATGTCTTTGTCATGACAACATGACATAAACCAATACATCATAAACCTGTCATAAATGTGTCATAAACGTGACATAGCAGATTAATTAGTAGTTAAGAAACTACTCAGCTTTATGGGTTAATATTACATTAAACTGTCTTGTGTTTGGTTTTGACATGGGCTGTCATGAGGCCATTATTACTGTGTCATGAATATATTTCTGACCACTTTTTTCCCCCACAGTATTCCAGTATTAGTTATAAAATATTTTGACAGCATTAACACTTAATGACATTTTAATGACAAATTAAAATTGTATCACTGTAGTTGAGGTCAAGAAAAATATTCATGACCCTGTTACAAAATTATTTGACAGAGTATTAACACTTAATAACATTCTAATGACAGATTCAATTGTACCATTGAAAAAAAAAAAGTGGTCAGAAATACAGTATAATGTAATGTTAACCCATAAAGCTAAGCAGTTTCTTAAGTTGGATGATTAATCTGCTATGTCATGTTTATGACATATTTATGACATATTTATGACAGGTTATGTTGTCTTGGTAATGTCAAGTTGTCATGACAAAGACAGTGTCATATTTGTCATAACAGTGTCATATTTGGATAAAAAATTCATAATCGAGCGAATGACACTTAATGACATTTACATAAACATGCATAAAACCTCCTTCATATTCATGACATGTGTCATGTCAGTCTTATGCACACCCCTTCAAGTAAAATGTTACCCATTTTTCTTCATTATCGTGCAGTTTTGAGAGAGTTGAACAGAAGTCATGTCATGTGACACAGCTTGAACAGAAGTCATGTGACCGCTGTAACTCACAGTGCACTTGTGTGGCTTCTCGCCGGTGTGTCTGCGCATGTGGACCACCAGCATATACTGGGCTTTGAAGGGTCTCTGCTCTCGAGAACAGTCCTTCCAGTGACACACGAACTCCTTCTTCTCCCCGTGGATGTGCTCGTTGTTGATGTGCTGCGCAAGAGACGGGAAAATCAGGACACAAGACACGGGAAGCTTGATGTGGGATAACACCTGCGGCCAGTCTGATTTATAGACTATTATAGTATCTATGCATATTTTGAGTTAGCGTTTATTTGTAGTTTTCAGTTTTATTTTATTTATTTTTGTGTGTGATTTTATTTATTCTTTACAATAAAATCTCCTTAGTTTATGGATTGACTAAAATGAGAAATTCATTTATTACAGTATTTCATCATTTTTGTTAGCATTAGTTCATTAAAACACAACTGTTCATTGTTAGTTCAGGGCTGCGTTTCCCAAGAGCATCGTAAGCCTAAGAAGTTCGTAAAAACGATCGTACGACTGATCTTAATATTACAGTCTGTTTACCAAAAGCATCATAACTTTATTCAAGTGCAATATGATTATAATATGTGACCCTGGACCACAAAACCAGTCACATGGGTCATTTAAAAAAAAAAAATTTGATTTATACATCATCTGAAAGCTGAATAAATACGCTTTCCATTGATGTGTGGTTTGTTGGGATAGGACAATATTTGGCTGAGATACAAATATTGTAAATCTGAAATCTGAGGGTGCAAAAAAATCTAAACATTGAGAAAATCTCCTTTAAAGTTGTTCATTTATGTTCACGATTGTGCTGCATTCACTCACACAAATACATGTTTTATATATTTACGGTAGGAAATTTACAAAATATCTTCATGGAACTTGATCTTTACTTAATATCCTAATGATTTTTGGCATAAAAGAAAAATCTATAATTTTGACCCATACACTGTATTGTTGGATATTTCCACAGATAAACCAGTGCGACTCGAGACTGGTGACGTGATCCAGGGTCACACATGCCATCTGAAGCCCTTGTGCCAAGCATTGACAAGGCCTTTTCTTCTCTTCCTCTGCTGTGAGAAAAACTCTGCTTGTTTTATTAAATGTGTAAAGTCCTGCCACTTCTTCCTGCCCTGATCTTTTAATGCCCTCAGTTGCACTCAGTTTTGTAGTAATATCCTCCATATGCTTTGTATTAGTGTATTTGTATGAAACTAATATGTGTGTATATCTCCACCTCCTCTAAAATGACATTAATCTCCTCTTTTTGAAAAATGTCTTTTCTTAGTTTTTTTGTTTCAGCCCTTCTGCTAGTGTCTCCACCCGTAGGTTTGTGCTTTATAGATTATTGGCCTCGTAGAAAATGCACAACAATCAGGCTAAACATTTCAGAACACAAGCGTGTGCTTCAATTACGAGCCAAATCACTACAAGGAGACATTTGACACGCACTTAAAGCACAGTTTCTGTCAAACGCACGTGAAATGAACACGACGTATTTTCACTCTTAGTTCATGTTAACTAATGTAGTTAACTAACAAACAAAACCTTATTGTAAAGCGTTAGTATTTTTTATATATTTTTATTTTGTTATATTTTTTTCAGTTTTAATAATTTTAGAACTTCAAATTAAATTTTAAATTTTTTCATTTAATGTTTATATTTTGCTTCTTTTTTTCAATTACAAAAACAATTTTGGTAACACTCTATTTTAAGGTGTCTTTGTTACACTGTAATTATACATTAGTCATATTAATTAACTACATGCACTTACTGTAGGGTTAGGATTAGGGTCTGGTTTGTTTTAGGGTTAGTTGCATGTAATTATGCATAATTTATAGTAATTATTAGCATGTAACATATGTAACAATGATACTGTAAAATAAAGTGTTACCACAATTATTAATAGTTTTAGTTAACAATAACAACACTGAGTGGTGCAATAAAAGCGAGATTTCAGATTTCAGAAAATGATCAGTGAATAACGGTTTGATTTTCTTTCTGTTTATCACACAAATCTATCATACTGACTTGCCATATAGCATACAAGTCTGTTACGGACTGCTGTTATGCTGCTTTCATGGCTTTTCTTCCTTTTTGGAGACAAAATGTGAAGCAAAATGTGAAACAAAATAGCAGAATACTGGTGTGGACTGACGTCCGACGGCGAGTGAATAACTCTCTTAAATCCTCCTTACATGTACGAGCTGTTCCTGAGTGTCGAACTCTTTACTGCAGTTTTCCCAGTGGCAGTTCGTCTCGTAAACGGCCTCGGGTTCAGGCTTCTCCTCTTTATCCAGATCATCTCTACCTTCTAATAAACCCAGAAGAGGATCCTGCAAAACGGGGTCGGAATCACATAAACAACCAAGAGTGTCCACCTCATTCCTACACCTACTTATACAACTTATTGATGACGATTTGCGTGAATTATGGGTGTAACTTCCGTAAAGCTGGAAACAATCAGTGAAAGGCTCGCTCTATGAACGCAATAATACGTTGTTTTAAAAACTGTGTACAGTGAGATGACATTATTCTACTCGCACTTCAACCATTGAACATTAAAAGGACATTTAAAGGAACACTCCACTGTTTTTTGAAATAGGGCTTATTCACCTTCTTTCCTACATTTAGATAGGTGGGCAAATGCATTTTTGTCTCAGTGCATGCATTGTTTTAGTTTGACAGGGTCGGCGCTAGCTTAGCTTAGCATAATGAATGGAATCCTTTGTTGCCAGCTAGCATGTCCTGAGTAAAAGTGATATAAATTTTTTTTAAAACCCACCTAATTACTTCTTGTGGCCTGCGTATTCACAACAAGTACAAATAGCGATGCAGATTAACACTAGACGATTTCCTATGCAGATATTGACTTGGGACTATATTAGGGGGAAGCACAGGTGAAGCACTGCTACTTGGGCGCAGAGATATCACGCCCAAGTAGCAGTGTTCGCCTGTGCTTCCCCCTAATATAGTCCTTAATATATAAGTCAATATCTGCCTAGGAAATCGCCTAGTGTTAATCTGCATCACTATTTGTACTTGTTGTGAATACGCAGGCCACAAGAAGTAATTAGGTGGGTTTTTTAAAAATTTTATATCACTTTTACTCAGGACATGCTAGCTGGCAACAAAGGATTCCATTCATTATGCTAAGCTAAGCTAGCGCCGACCCTGTCAAACTAAAACAATGCATGCACTGAGACAAAAATGCATTTGCCCACCTATCTAAATGTAGGAAAGAAGGTGAATAAGCCCTATTTCAAAAAATGGTGGAGTGTTCCTTTAAAAGTGTAAAAGCATCAACAAGGTTCTTTCAACAGACCAAATAACCCCAAAATCACGAAGGTTAAATATCACTGTAATAATATATATCTGGATTATGTAACAGACGTCGCCTTAATAACAAAATGTTCATTTACTTCAGCATTGCGTGATACGATTTCAAAGTGATTTCCGTCATTTTGACAGATTATAAATTGTATTTACCCGTGAAAACAAACAACCCCAAAATCACGATTCTTTCCACAGGGTTAAATATATTTACCCGTGAAAACAAACCTGGAAAGAGATGTGAGGATTTGAGGAGAAAAACGAGAGATTCTTCGCGCATTCCAGTGAATTATTAATGGGATATTTCGTAAATTAAATCAGGAGAACAGACCACAGATGTGCAGGATATGTGGTCCTTTTTCATACTTTTAAAACAGATTGCAAAGGGAAAAAATCATATATAATAATCATGAAGAAAGGAATTCAGCGACTGAAAATACCTCTTGCCGTAGATATTCTTGTTATAAGTCTGAAAATAAAACATGAAGGGAAACTGACAGCTCAATTCAGTCAAACTGACGATCAGCTTTATTATAGGGCAACCTTATGATCTGATATGATTAATTTCAGTCTTTTTGAATGGAAGTTCCCCGAACTGGAAGTGCCACCCATAATTCAAAACAGGAATAAAGTGGATTGCAACCAAGATTCTGGAGGATGTGAAGAGTTTGAACATGATGTAAACACAGTATTAGTCAAAGATGGGACATTACCTGTGTTCCCGTTGATGAAGGACTCGCCACGTCTCCCTCAGAATGCTCCTCCAGGCTCTTGATGTTAATGCTGTCCATCACACTTCCCAGGATCGGTTCTGTCTTCAACTGAACACACACACACACACACACACACACACACAGCAGGGTTAATTATTAGTGGCAACTAACACTGAAACTACTGAAACATTTACCTTAACAATCTGAAATGTATAAAGCGCTATCGAAATAAACATGATGTGCAACTGACAAAGCTGAAATAAAATAAAATATAAATATTAGATGTGGGGATGCACCGATATGAACATTTTGGCCGATACCGATAACCGATAATTCTTTACATTTGAAAGCCGATAACCGATATATTGATCGATAAATCTAAATCCAGATTTTTATATCATTTCTGAGAGCCTGATTACAAAAACAAAAGTCTCACCATTAAATCCACATCCCAAACACACAATTATAATGTTCTCATTATGATTTTATGTAGCCGATATGACAGACTTGCGCTGCACATGTTGCACTTCACACTGTATGTTCCTTTTTTAAGTGATTTTCAATCATATTTCAAGCATTTCATAATCATCATGTTGAACCGTGCGCATCTGAAGTGTCTCAGCTGAAGGAAATAATCCATTATTTATCGGCTTTAATATATCAGCCAAACTTTCTTATCAGGCCGAAAACCATAACATTAAAAATGAACATATATCGGCCGATACCGATATGGCCGATATATTGAGCATCCCTATGTAGATGAAAAACTTAAAAGAAAATATATTTTTTTGAAATAATGCTGAAATAAAATAAGTTGAAGTACTGAAAATGCTAAATAGAAATGTAAAAAATGGGAACACTTTACAAAAAAGATCCATTTGTTAATAGTAGTTGATGTTTATTTATTTATTTATATTTAATAAAACTAATTTCAGTTCATTGCCAGAGCAACTTTTCTATTTTTTGTTTAGTTTAATTAAAAACACAAAAATTTGTAACTGGAAATGAAAATAAAAAAATAAAACTGAAATACGAATAATAATAAAAAACTAATAAAAATGACAAATACACAACAAAATTAAAGTATAAAAATAAAAGCTAATTCAAAATATTGGCACTTTACAATTATGTCTCATGAACTTTAGTGAATGCATTAACTAAAAATGAACAATATATTTCTTACAGCATTTATTAATATTAGTTAATAAATGTTCATGTTAGTTCACAGTGCTTTAACTAATGTTAACAGAGATTAAGTAAGGGTTAATGCCCGACGAGGTGTCCATTATCAGGTATTAATGGACGACGGCGAGGCGTGAACCGTCCGACGCGCAGCGGAGGACGGTTGCCTCCGCCGAAGTCCATTAATACCTGATAATGGACACCTCGAAGGGCATTAACCCGCTTATACCATGGTCACTTACGAAAGAAAGAAACATTTAATCAATTAATAATACTTTAATGTGTTTTAGAGTAAAAATCGTGAGGGTTTTTATTTAAGTCGAGCGCACTATTTAATATCTCCCGTATACAGGCGTTGCCAAGCAACGTGGCCACAGCGACCCGACCGCAGCAGTTGATCAGTGAGTTTGAGCCAGCGCAATCATTTAGAACTGTCATGCAGTTCCTAGGTGTACATTATCACTTTTTAATGGACACCCTGCAGCCAATCAGAATCGAGTATTCACCCAGCCCATGGTATAACATTAACTAAGATTAATAAGTACTTTATAAGTATTGTTCATTGTTAGTTCTAATGTTAACAAATGAAACCTAAAAAGTGTTACTAATAAAACTTATTTCAGTTCATTGCCCAGGGGAACATTTCTGATTTTTGTTTAAGTTGAAACACTAAAATTAGTAACTGGAAATCAAATAAATAAAAACTACAACTACAGTATGACTGAAATAAGAATAAATTAAACCCAAATAGTAATATTTTTTTAAAAAGTAATAGAAATGACAAAAGCACATAAAATTACAACAACAACAAAAAAACTAATTCAAATATTAATAAAAATGGTAACATTACAATAAGGTTCCATTTGTTGACATTAGTAAACTGCATTATTTAAAATGAAAAGAGTAAAAAATACTTTTAAAGCATTTATTAATCTTAGTTGATTTGCCAATACATTAAAGCATCTGTTAATATTATTGTAATGGACCTGAACTAACAATGAAGAGTTGTGTTTTTATTAACTAACATTAACAAAGATTAATAAATACTGTTTCAAATGTATAGTGCAAATGCACATTAATAGTTAATGCATTCAGTAAAGTTAACTAATGAGACCTCAGTGTAAAGTGTTACCGTGAATAAACTAAACCAGCGCTGACACACAGAGCAAACGCATGGACATCAGCAGGAGACGGGACTCACGTGTGTGTGTTTGAGTCTGGGGTTGTGTGTCGGCAGGCGAGGCGAAGGCCCGTGACATGATGATGATGATGGAGAGCCGTACATGTTCCCCTGAGCTCTGGAGTAGTTCATGTTCATGGAGCTGGAGAACCCCAGCGACGGGCTGAAATCACAGGGAACGCGTGTTAATGGATCAGGCTGTGAATGTAGCCGTGGTTTGTGCTGTAGCGTAACACTCATGATTTACTTTGCTTAAATGTTCTTGCATTGGAATAAACTTGCTTGTGACTTTGCTCTAACCAAAACTAACCAAAATATTGTTGATATATATATTTTTTTTTTCAAGTTGTTACACATTCTTGTAACACAAAAAACTGGGTTACAGTGTCCTTGTTACATATGTTACATGTACTTACCATAGTAATAAGAGTAAATTATGCATAATTACACACAACTAACCCTCAACCAAAACCTAATCCTACCCTAACCCTATAGTAAGAACATGTAGTTAATTAATATTACTCAGTACTTAAATATATAATTACACTGTAACAATGACACCTTAAACTAAAGTGTAACCCTCACTTCGTCACTTCTTCTCGAGTCTCTCCATTATTGTCTGACTCCAGTTTGAACATAAACATAAACATTTTCAGTGTGTGTGTGTGTGTGAAGTAAAAGGACATGAGCTGTTGAAGCTCCGCCCCCTGTGCCGGGAGCAGCAGCTCATTTGCATTTAAAGGAACAGACACAAAGACGGCACGTTTTTGCTCACCCTCAAAAAGTGACAATTTTAACATGCTATATAAAAATATCTGTGGGGTATTTTGAGCTAGAACTTCACATACACACTCTGGGGACATCAGAGACTTATTTTACATCTTGTGAAAAGGGCATTATACCACCCCTTTAAAAACAAGTCATTTTCGACCTGCAAGCCCATCTCATGTAAAGGGTTTTGATGAGGGGTGCTAATGTAACTCAGTGTTCACCTCATGGTGCCCACAGACAGATGCCCGTACGAGCTGGCAGCGCTCGGCCCACAGCGAGAGTTCACGAAGGCCACCAGAGAGTTTGGAGAGGTGCGTATGACGGTCTGCAGATCCACGCTCGCGTCCGACAGCGGAGAGATCGACAGCGCTCGCTTCTTACTCAACTTCAGCATCGAGCGAGGCGTCGAGAAACAAGATGCTGGCGGACACACAGAGAGAGAGAGAGAGAGAGAGAGAGAGAACACACATTTCATTTCTGGTCTTAGCAGCACTTTATAATACATTTCAATACGGTAACATGTTCACAATGAGCAATATTTATTGCATTGATTAATCTGCATGTTACAATATAACCTTTTTCAATGTATTGTGAATGAACAATCATTATCATTTGATAACAAACAAGTATTCAAATCTTCAATGAGCTCATTATTTCTGCCTTAAATTATTACATTGTTTAAATTAATTAATTTTTAGCTAGCTGTGATTTTGTATATGTACATTTCTGAAATAGATAACTTACAGTTTCCTCTGATAACAGATCACTCTAAATTGTAATGTGCATTTTCTGTAAATCTGCTTGGAAATTATGAGTATTTTTGTATATGATATCAATTCTTATTGCATTTTTAATCTATGTTTACAAGTTACAATATAACCTTTTTTAATGTATTGTGAATGAACAATAACTAATAATGAACAAACAATAGTAGATTTATAAATGAACATTTATATCAGGGTTTGTGAGTTGATAAAAAAAAAGCTAATGATGAATTAAATCATACAAATGTACAGTTAAACAGTTTAAAAATAAAAACAACCATAATTGAACACTTGAAATTTGTACCATTTCAATTTGGATACATTAACTTTAATTACTGCAAGGTTTCCAAAGCTGGGGTTTGTGAGTTAAACTAACAATTAATTAATATATATATATATGTAACCTGTAAATAAAATGTTTTTTAACTCTTTCCCCGCCATGGACAGAATTTTCTGGCTTTCTGTGTTTTCACTGTTATACTGTAGGGGGCGCTATTACACATGTTCTGAAAGAGTACCGAATCTCCAATCAAAACACAGGAGAAGAAGAAGCGGAAACAAGCGAAAAAAGCTCATGCATGTTGTAGTCTTTGAAAAAAACACGATTTTCTCTTTTTTGTAAAAAAAAGAAGGTGTTTTTGATTTAAAAAAATGCTTGAAGTGAAGAATAAAAGTTTTTTTCTGTTTTGTTTAAAAGCAAAGGCTCTGTTCTTTCTTTCGATATATTGCACGAACAAAATATTCTGAGCCGGCGGGGAAAGAGTTAAGTGCAACCATGTGACCATAAACCCACGTTAGAGATCCGTGAACATGCGAATGTGTTGTTAAATTATTGAAATATGAACTATATTAATATTTAATTCTTGGCTTGACTCACCGTCTCCTGAGCCCATGAGTTCAGATCCCGACGGGTGATGATGTGGGAGTGTGTGATGAGATGACATCATGCTCGGGTTACAGTAGGGGGCGCCACTGACTCCTAAAACAACAATACGGTTCATGCTTTTGACAATACACATAATGCATCTACTTTATTTATAATAGCATTGATTAGCAAAGTTTTGAGATTCGATTTCCAATAATCTGATATATCATTACACTGCTCTTACAGGAGTAGTTCACTTCAGAATTAAAATTTCCTGATAATTTACTCTCCTCCACGTCATCCAAGATGTTCATGTCTTTCTTTCTTCAGTGGAAAAGAAATGAAGGTTTTTGAGGAACACATTCCAGGATTTTCCTCCATATAGTGACTTCAATGGGGTCCAACGGGTCGAAGATCCAGATTTGAGTTTCAGTGCAGCTTCAAAGTCTCGACACGATCCAGCCGAGGAATAAGAGTCTTATCTAGACAAACCAGCCGACATTTTATAACAAAATAAGTATTTTTATACTTTTAACCACAAATGTTGGTCTTGCACTAGCTGTGATGCGACACACATTATGTAATCAGATTGAAAGGTCAAGCGTGACGTAGGTGTAAGTACAGACCTAGTGTTTACAAAGCCAACGTGCAAAGACTGAGTCAAACGCCATTTACAAAAATAAAAGTTAAAACAACGATGTCGTACAATTTTGAAGTTGGAGGATAAAATGAGATTGAGTTTTTCGCCCTTCCCTACATTTCTGACCCGGAAAACACGTGATCTTTCAACATGATTACGTAATGTGTGTCGCATCACTGGTTAAAAGTATATAAATGTTTATTTTGTTATAAATGTCCACTGGTTTGTCTAGATAAGACTCTTATTCCTCGGCTGGATCGTGTCGAGACTTTGAAGCTGCACTGAAACTCACATCTGGATCTTCAACCCGTTGGACCCCATTGAAGTCACTATATGGAGAAACATCCTGGAACGATTTCCTCAAAAACCTTCATTTCTTTTCCACTGAAGAAAGAAAGACATGAACATCTTGGATGACGTGTGGGAGAGTAAATTATCAGGAAATATTAATTCTGAAGTGAACGACTCCTTTAATGTAGTCTTATGAATGACAGCCCAGCTCAGTTAACTGAATGAACAGTGAGTGATTCGTAAAGACAGTCTCACCCTCGGGTGGGGGCATCCCTCGGTGTCCCATCATGCCGTGCGGCGGGGGGGCGTGTGGCGGGCGCATGTACGGGTCCATACAGGCTCCAGGGGTCATGGAGGGGTTAAACATCTCTCTGCTATCCGGTGGTTGACCACTAGGGCGCGCCACACACACAGACGACACCTCGCTGTAAGGGGATCTCACTGACGGAGCCAGTCTACACACACACACATACACACACACTTAAAAACACATTTTTTAAGATGTAAACAGAAATGTTTATATGTGCAATAACCCATATTGGTTATTTTTTGCGTTTTTCTGAGCAATTTCGTTCTTCCGAAATGACTCGAAGCCCTAAAATTATACTTAATTAATTTTTTTGTCCAGAAAGCTTATTTTATTTAATTTCCACTAAAATGGATCATGGACTTTTATGACATCACCGCGGACTTCAGCTTGTCATCACATCTTCTGTCCAATCAAATGCTCTCTAGAATCTGAAGCTCCGCCCCCTATGCTGTAAACACCACCTGACCAAAGCGACCAATGACACATCAGAACAGTGTGTGTTGGAGTGTGTGTTCGGCTGCTCAAACGCTTGAGTTTTATTCCGTTTTCTATCTGTATGTTGATTAAGAATGAAATTAATGAATCCTCTACTATCGGCGCTCGGATTCGCTTCCATGGAGCTGTCAGTCTGTGAGGTAAACTAAACGCTATTGGCTATTTGAAAAGAGGGAGGAGCTATTCAATATGTCCCGCCTTATCTTCCCGTTTCAGAGGAAATTACGACAACGTATCAAACAAAGCTGTGCGATCCAAGACACTTCAGTGGGGCTTTAAGCCCAAAGTAAACTTTGGATGTTCGCGTGGGTCCAATTTTTTCAGATGGGTTTCATGACACTTTAAAGGGGTGGTATAATGCCCTTTTCACAAGATGTAGAATAAATCTCTGATGTCCCCTGAGTGTGTATGTGATATTTTAGCTCAAAATACCTCACAGATATTTTTATATCGCATGTTAAAATTGTCACTTTTTGAGGGTGAGCAAAAACGCGCCGTATTTGTGTCTGTCCCTTTAAATGGCAATGAGCTGCTGCTCCCGCACAGAGGGCGGAGCTACAACAGCTTGTGTGTGTGTGTGTGTTGTGTTCAGATCTGATTACTTCACACAGACACGCACTGAAAAATTCTGAAACTTTTAGCCTTTTATGCTCAAACGGAGTCAGACAAAGATGGAGAGACTCAAGAAGAAGAAACAATATGTAGAAGCAACAGGACATTTCTGAATGGTTAGTTAATGAATTTATACAGCTTATGTGGAGTAACTATCTTCAAGTCATTTATTAGCATAATTCTGTCATGATAATCTAAAATAATTTTCCCAGGGGCGGGGTTGTTATGTAAATTTTAGGGTTTGTGATGTCACTAACACTAACAGGAATGTCCGTGTAGTCCCAACCAGCCGTTTGTTGTAGTCCTTAAAAAGTGATTTATGTAAAATAAAATATCTTCCTTTGCCTTTGAACTTTGAGTGTTGTAACTTTGCAGATGTTGTTTATGCTCAAACAGCAACATTACACACTAACTAAAGTTAGAAAAGTCTAATCATAGTCAACTACCACTTTAAAGTGGAGAACATCTGGGTTTATTGTGATTCGCTCGCTCGGCCACCGTGAGGCGCCACTTCCTTCTGCTTTCCTTCAAACTTACACCAATGAAAGACTAAGAACATGTCAGTGGGAATCCCCAACATTCCTCTATTCTCCTCTCTATCCTCTCATATTGATCAGTTTTCTTCCCATCTTTCTGGTTTTCTTCCTCTCTTTCGCACATGGTCTGCCTCTCTCTCTTCCCCGATGTGTGGTGTGATGTGTGTGTTGTTCAGTGACGGTGGTCTCACTAATTCCCTCTGAACATTGTGTGTATTCCGGAGCGGTTTAATCTCCTCACACTAATCCCGCATGTCTCTCCCTCTCTCTCTCTCTCTCCTCTCTCTCTCCCCTCTCTCTCTCCCTCTCTCCTCTCCCTCTCTCTCTCTCTCTCCTCTCTCTCTCTCTCTCTCCTCTCTCTCTCTCTCCCTCTCTCTCTCTCTCTCTCTCTCTCTTCCCCTCTCTCTCTCTCTCGTCGTCACACTGCTCGTGGATCTGTTGTTCTCTCTGTGCAAATTCCTTCTCTGTTCTCTCTCTGGAAAAAAATCATATCTTAATGAGCGTCTTTGTCTTGTTTTCCAGTAATAACATCTAAACATTCCTAAACGAAGATGTGTCTGATAAGCAAAGCTGTTGTTGAGAAGTAAACTGAGAAGATTCATTAGATTATTTATTTTACTAAGCTATTTAATATTGTTTTTTAGAGTATCTTTTTCAGATCTTTTTCACTTGATTTGATTCTCTGAAATCCGTTCTGCTTCTCAAATGAATTTATGTTATTTAAGGGATGTTCAGATGTATTGCTGGACAACAATTTATTTATTTTTTTTATTATTATTTAATTGATAAAACTTGTTGATAAAACAAGCACACCTCACACTGAATTCAGTCCAGACTACAAAGTCCAGCACAAAAAGAAATAAAGATGTATAAACTGCATGATGCAAAAAGTGCAAAGTGGAGCGCAACAATTTTTTCTAGTTCAAACTTTTTTTAAAGACATTTTTGTAAGAGCTTTTTTATTGAAATCTGCATGTTTTTTGTTTGGCACGACTGATGAATTCTCCTCGTCTCTCTCTCTGAGGAAACCTGAGTCTGGTTTGGTCAGTCATGCGGAGAGTTTCTGCTCTCTGACCAGTAATAAGCAGCTGTGAGAGAGAGTGTGTGTGTGTGTGAGAGAGAGAGAGTGAGGAGAGGAGAGAGAGAGAGAGAGAGAGAGAGAGTGGCTCAACATGGGTGGCATTCAGGAGGAGGAGGAGGAGCTTCAGTGAGAGGAGGAGTCCGAGACCAATGACATCATGCTCATCATTAATATTCATGAGCAGAGAGAACACAGTTTAATAACGTGTACAATAAACGATTAGACTGAGAAAACTACTGATATATATAATTATAACTATTTGGTTTTTTTTGCTAAATTTTGCCACAAAAAAAATATTGCACACATTTTTTTTATTTGCAAGAATTGGAGTTTAACATAAGTCATTTTCTTTTAAAGAAAATTACTTATGTTAAACTATAATTCTCGCAATTGTGTGGCAGTTCCTAACACATTTTTAAATACATATACTGTATATTTTTATATATATAATTTTTATGTTAAACTATAATTCTCGCAATTGTGTGGCAGTTCCTAACACATTTTTAAATACATATACTGTATATTTTTATATATATAATTTTTTCTTCATTGGTAAGTCAAAACATCTTAAGGTTCACTAACAGAGAGAGAGTCACATAACTTTATCTATTAGTGATTCCCAGTTGTTTGTTGTCAGTGTTCTTCTTTTTGCTCTGGTTTATGATCATATAGTGACGGCTGATACAGACCAGATGCAGTTACACACAATATTCTGTTTATAATGTAAACTAGAGAGAGAGAGATAGTGTGTGTGTGTGTGTGTGTGTGTGTGTGGTACCCTCTGCTGGGCTGGTTGGTGTTGTGTGTGTGTGTGTGTGTGTGTGTGTGTGTGTGTGTGTGTGTGTGTGTGTGTGTGTGTGTTGTACCCTCTGCTGGGCTGGTTGGTGTTGTGTGTGTGTTTGTGTGTGTGTTGTACCCTCTGCTGGGCTGGTTGGTGTTGTGTGTGTGTGTGT
>CM038631.1:1308630-1316130 GCA_021554675.1 Leuciscus idus | reverse complement strand
TTTTTCTTCAACGCTAAACTTTGTTTTCCAACTCTGGCTTTGTTTTCATAACTTATACAACTCAAACTGCATCCTTCCGTCGGTTATTCCCTCCATCAAACGCCACAATAACCGTTGTACCAGTGAACTCGAGCACTGACGCACTGAAGTGCAGGTAATGGACAACAGGATGACTTATTCTGCAGTGTTTGAGTGTTGATGCGACACATACACTGATATTCAACTAAAATCAGCAGAATAATGACAATTGATGAACGCTGCAGCAATGACAGTTATTGAACTGAATTGCATCAACATTGATCTGAATAATTAAACACTGTTGTCTTTTGTAGAGATGCTTTACAGAGGAAATTAACTTGGTTTTATAATTGATGAATTTTTCACAATTACCCAGCTAACAAAAATAAGTTCTAAAAGCGTTTGGCTGACATTATTATTAAAACATTATGTCTGAATGTTCAAAATTTGAACAATTTTCAATTTTTCAACAATTTTTCAACAATTTTTCAAACCGTTCTTAAAACATTGTTACTTTTGAATGTTCAGATGTCAAAATTATGTTTTCTATTTTCATTCATTTAGGCGAATGAATGACAGATTCTTGCCACCGGTGTTGCAGGACAGATTCTCTTGGAATTAAATTGTTTCGTCACGTAAGCTGTCGCCATGGCAACCGTAAACTGTTTAAAGGAAAATTCAGTGAAAAGGGCGTCTTCTTTTTTCCAGCGTCTGCTCTCTCTCTCTCTCTCTCTCCCCATACCTGTGGTTTCCACCAAACCTCACACCTCCATCTGCTCTCTTCTCCTTCTACACGCTCATTTCATCATTTACACATGATTATACTCACAGTCAGCTTGTCTAAGGGAGGAATGGAGCAAAACAGACTCACAGCTGGCATCCAGCTGCTAAACACACACACACACACACACACGAACACACACGTGTGCTACTATGACGAAAGCGTCTGAACCCTCCACACTCGTCCATTCACTGTCTATCATTACAACTGCAAGGGTCACATCTGCTAGAAGACGCCTTCGGCCTCACCTTCACACATTGTTCTTCAGTGTTTGAATGATGTAAATCATCTGCCAAGACCCACAATGTTGATTATTATGAAAAATGACAATAATTAGCATTAGAATGTCACTCATTCGATACAAAATAATCAAATCAAGTGTTATTTCTTGTAAATATATAAAAATAAAAATAAACATTTGTCCAGAATCAGATCTGGTTTTGAAATGGAAGACGACGATGGTTGATTAAAAGAGTAAGAGTGCCGTCACTGATAAAGATCCAGCAGGATCTGATGAATGAGCGTCAGCTCGCTGTGTGGTCCTGTTGGGTCAGAACTAATGCACTGCGCTGGGAGAAAGTCAAACTCAGTGTTTATATGCAGTGTAAATCATTTTAAAGAGAGAGAGAGAGAGAGAGTGTGTGTGTGGTGTGTGTGTGTGTGTGTGTCTGTGTGATTGGACTGAACTCTGGACCGGAGCCCAGCAGAACATCACAATCTCTCTCATCTTAACAAACACTGACTCACATCATGAGGAATCTGAGATCTTTGGAGACATTGAACTTCTGAAAATAATTCAGCCTGAACCATGTGACATACAGACTCATTCGTCTTTGTAAACTTCATAGTCTGAACACAGTGATGGCATCCTCAAAATATTTGCATACTCAACTCCAATTGGTCCTTTCTCCCACATTTACATACTGCATTCTGATTGGTCTGTATTCCAAGCATCTGTATGACCATCTATTGCTGGAGGGAAATGTGAATATTTCTTGATGCTTGAATTTACACACACACACACACACACACACACACACACACACACACACTCACAGTTGTACAAACTATGCTTCCAACAGTCTCTCTCGAGGAACATTAGTGCCTTCGCTATCTTTTTGTATCCTGTTCCTTGTTTGTTTGTGCGATGATATCTTTACTTAACTTTCTGGAACATTCTTCAGCCATATTTCTAACATGCAGCAAAACGTGAAACTCGACAAACCTCGTAAGTTCATATATTTCATGTGTTCTAGCTCAAGCACACCTGGTGCAGCTAATGAAGCCCTTAATTAGTGAGACAACACCTGTTCTGCAGATCTGTGCTGTTGTGAGGGATTCTGTTCAGGGGGGTGAATAATTTTGAGACTGTGGAAGTCATTAAAAGTTGCATTTACATTTGTTGTGTTGCGCTATTTCAATTACTTTTGTTTGATTTGTTCATTGCAAACAGCAGAAAGTCTGTACATTTTGCCAATAAACCTGATTTGCAATGGCGTTGAATAATTTCGATTACAAATGTATTATATAATTCAATATAGCACTGAATTAAACAGATTTTATCTTTAAGGATAAAAAGGTTTTCTGATGATGCTGATCAAACATTAATAGAGAATATGAATAATTAAAATATCATTACAAAATAAATTCGGACTGTTTTGGTGCAAAAAAACATGATTACTATTAAAAGTCTACTTCAATAATAATAATAATAAACAAACAACAACAACAATAATAATTGTTATTTTATTTGATAAAAAATTAAATATGACCCATATCAATTAGTTTAATTTCTACATCTTCATGATATATTTGTTGCTGAAGTGAGGTTGCAATTAGTGTAAAGGTTAAAAGTTGCTATTAGTGTATGAAAACGTTAATACTGTCACTGTGCGACTGCAATTATAAAATCACATTCAGGCCTGTTCACACAATACCTGATGTGATTAAACCACAGGAAATTATGAGATTCTTTGCACAGAAACTATCCATGCAGAGTGCATTGAGTGATCCCTCATCAACGGGAAGATCCGTTTATTCGCCACACTTCACCTCCTTCTTTCAGGCTGTGAAAAAGCTTTTGTTTCCTCCCTTTACGATCCCAGGAGCTCTAAACCGAGCCACTCACTGAGAGAGAGCCGACAACAACAGCTCCGTCATCAAGGGCCATTTACATAACTAAACACTAACAAATGAGCACATCAACTCCTGAGAGAGAGAGAGAGAGAGAGAGAGAGAGAGAGAGAGGGGAGAGAGGGAGAGAGAGAGAGAGAGAGAGAGAGAGAGAGAGAGAGAGAGAGGAGAGAGAGACAAGAGAGAGAGAGAGAGAGAGAGAGAGAGAGAGAGAGAGAGAGACAAGAGAGAGAGAGAGAGAGAGAGACGAGAACTAAATGAGTGTTAGTTGTTCTCGTATTGTGGTATTCCTGCGTGTGTGTGGCCTGTTCCTCTGAGCCAAACACAGTCAGAAGTGCTCAATGATTCACTGATCATATTACACACACACACACACACACACACGGTGCCAAACAGCTCTCAACACCCAATCCCAGATAACAGCTTCTCTTCTACATAAAGAGCTCAGAAAGACTTCAGAAGAGCCTCAGCGTGAGTCTAAGTGCTGACAACAGCATTTTATAATCTAATCACTCTTTTGACAAACTTTTATATGTGTAGTTTATATATATAAATATATATATATATAATACTGTATATTAAATAATATACTGTATATACACACATTCAGACACACTCACATACACACAAACACATATACACACAGACACAAACACAAACAAACACATTCACACAAACACACACACACACACACACCATCTCACACTCTCACACAAACAACAATTAATTTTATTGTTGTATTTTATATGTAATTGTGCGCCTCATGTGAGCTGTTATGTTTTTTATTTATGATTTCTTATTTATTTTCCTGTACAGCACTCTGGTCATCTTTAGTTGTTTTAAAGTGCTTAACAAATAAAGTTGGATTGGATTGGATTGGAAACACACACATTCACACAAACACACTCTCTCTCTCTCTCACACACACACACACACACACATAAACACAAACATATATGAAATAATGTTGCAGTATTTCTGCGGGCCGGTGAAGCGGTGAGTCACAGCATTCTCAGACAGACAGAAAAAGAGAGAGAATCCAAAGAAAAGAAAACTTCCAGCGATCCGAGCTGAACATGAGATGGAAAAAATGTGGGAGCAGGAAGTTGGCAGCAGCGTGTGTGTGTGTGTGTGTGTGTGTGTGTGTGTGTGTGTGTGTGTGTGTATATGTGTGCATGTGTGAGAGAGTCTGACTGTGTGTGGCATTGGGCTGTCCTCCGACTCGCACACACACATATATTTATATTTATATTATATATATTAAAATATTATATTTAATATATATATGAAAATAAATAAAAAGGGGCATGCCTAAAATTTCTGAACACTAAGCTTTTAATTGTCTTAACCACAAATTATTAGTCATGAAAATATCTAATTTGAAGCAAACGCTCTACTAAAGCCACTGCTGAAAAACATCAGAGACAGAATGAAGTTTGTGTTAGAATGTGGGAAGTTATGAAGGAATCCCAATAAAACAGAGCGATGTCGTCGTAAATCTGCGGAGAAATATAATAATACGAGTATCAGAGGAAGAGCCGTCGCTTCACTGTGAAAACTCCTCGTCCTACAGGAGAACACTGCAGAAACACTGCTATCTAAAGAGGAACGGTCAGATCAGACACAGCTGACGCTCAACGCTTCATTCAGTGGATTTCAGTTAGTCTTCTGAAACTCATAAATGTTATTTTGCAATATTATGTAAAGTGTCCTTGGGTTCTTGAAATGCACTATATGAATAAAATACATTATTATTATCAATAAAAAAATAAAACTGAAAAAATATTTGCAAATGTTTTGCACCAAAAGTATTCACAGCAAGTGTTCATAATGCTCTGAAAAAACGTCATTTACATAAACGAATTCCATACTAGAAACAAAAGTCCTATGCTTTATATAAAAATTAGTGCTGTGATTAATCACATCCAGAATAAAAGATTGTGTTTATACTGTGTTTTGTGTGTGTACTGTGTATAATTATTTTGTATACATAAATACACACAAATATGCATGTATATATTTAAGATTTTTATTTATTTATATATAAAATATGTATATTTATATATAATATAAATGAAATAGGCTATAAATATATGTACATGCAAATATTTCTTAAAGGTACAATATGTAAGAATTTTGCATTAAAATATCCCAAAATCTCAATGCCAGTGTTATATATTTAGTTAAGTTGATTACTTACAATATCCCAAATGTTTCCAACTATTTTTAAATCGTGAGAAAATTGCGATTTTAACCAAGGAAACGGGGCGTTAGAGCAGGGGGGAGCTGGGAGTCGCCAGTCATCTGCGTCATATCCGCGTTACCCTCGGTTTCCGCTCGTACTGCGTGGAGTCCTGGACAAATGCGGAAGTTGTAGTTGTAGCGTCTATCAAGCTACAAACGTTAGCTTGTTTCGTGCAGTCGTTATGGTACACAATTATTCTTTACCGATTGAAGCTGGTTCTGTCGACAAAGCATGCTTAATTTTATATTTTCCAAATGTAGCATTCGGTAATAGTTATGTTTATGTAAGGAAAGTATTATTGCTTTAGATTTGTGTTTAGTTTATTGACATTGTTTATCACGTCTGGTGTTTATGGCCATGTAAATAAACATAGCATGTGTTATACATAAAGATTAATCAGTATTTTGGCAAATGATGTGGGCATGTTCGAATGTACTTTTACAACAATTGTTTAGAACACGTAAAACTGCGCAGCGTTATCACAACAATGAATTCGACAAATACAGTAACATCTATGATAACCAATTTAGTATTAAACCTTACTTTTCTTGCGGTTAATTCATTTTAATGAAATAAAAGTGTGATGAGGTTTAAGAGTCAGGAAGGAAGAAGACAGGGGTCGGCGTGACTGGGACTCGTACTTTATTAAAATAAAGCAAAACAAACAAAAGCCGCGCACAACGCGCATTCACCGTGGCGACGGCACAAAACAGTTCAAAACTGAGAGCTCGGATCCACCGGTTCTCTTTCTCTGCGTCCAATTTTCTCCCAGTCTCTCTCTCGTTCCAGCACGGCTTATAAGCGGTCTCTCCACGCCAATAATACTGCAATAAGACACAGGTGTTCGTCATTTGCACTTGACCTACTTGCTCGTCTCTTCTCTCTCCCATCACAGACCGCGCTGAACCACGCCCCCCTCGCCACAAAAAGCATGTCATTAAACGCAACATTTATAAAAATAGAACTTAGCCTCATCCATGAACATGATTTTTCGATTCCCGTCTGACTGATTTACATCCACGGTGGAGTTGAAAACAACAGTTCCCATCATTCCACGCTCCTTCACATCGTCATCAAGCTACGCCGTTGTTGTTGTTGGAATGTAGCGCCCTCTAGCGGCAAAACATTCTTGCATATTGTACCTTTAAATATATACATGCAAATGTGTGTGTATTTATATAACAAAATAATTATACACAGTACACACACACACATATATTATGTAAACACAAACTTTTATTTTGGATGCGATTATTCGTGATTATTCGTTTCACAGCCCTAATAAATAAGATGCATAATTGAAGAGCGATATATTGTGTGTAAAGGAGATGCATGCGGTTTAAATGAGGCTTTTATGCATTAGTTTTAAGATCTCGTTGTGCACGTGTCTCATGAATATTTCCCGCACTAAACTCATCTATAATATTGGCACGTCCTCTCTCTAAACGGGTTCCTGCCGCCCGATCCCAACGTCTCTCCGGGTCATCAGCTTTTCCCTCATTCATTAGCGCACAAAGAGAGGGATGGATGAGAGCTGGAGGAGGTTAAACTCTCTCCTACCTGAGGAGCGCAGGACATTATAGTGAAGAGCGGGAGAGAAAGAGGGAGAACGGGAGAGAGAGGGAGAGCTCTCCAGTCGGACCGCTCTAGGGCTCTTGGGAAGTTTGTCTTGTAATTGAATCAATTGTTGACCTCCTGTTCAAACTGCCCGAGCTCCTCCGAGAGGAAAGCCTTCGGAATAATAAACGCCTCTCTCTCTCTCTCTCTCTCTGTGTGTATTGTGGGTTGCGCTCGCCCCTCCCCTCCTCTGAGTCAAAGGCCGTGATTTAGGGGGGGGGTGTACAATCTTTTCACTTTCTCCGCCTTTTGCATTCTCTCTTTTTCTCATTCCTTCTTTTGTTTGCACCGTGGGATGAATTCTAATCATCCGTCTCACCTTTACACTGTATGTCTATCAGTCATCACAAAAAGTGCAAATCATTCAAATAAAAAGTGTAAATATAAAAAATGTAAACATTAAATTTGATTCAAGTTGATTCATTAATTTCAATTTGATTCAGTTTGAAATTTTATTCAAATCGATTCGGTCATATCAATTTGATTCAGGTTATATGGATCATACTAAATTATTCAGTCATATCAAATTGAATAAGTTTGAGCTAATCGAAGTAAATTTGATTAAAGATGACTCAACTTTATTGTGGCTATATTAAACTTGATTTAAATTGATTCAGTCATGTCAATTTGTTTCAGGTTAAATTGATCTAACTGAATTCAAATTGAATTCAAAATTAAAATCATTTCAGTTATATTTTAATTCAGG
>CM038631.1:1298630-1303630 GCA_021554675.1 Leuciscus idus | reverse complement strand
CACACACACACACACACACACACACACACACACACACACACACACACACACACACACACACACACACACACACACACACGCACACCAACTCTCATACACACACACACACACACACACACACACACACACACACACACACACACACACACACAGGCCTCCGGGTCGCTGGCTGGTTGCTAGACAGTGTTGTGTCTGTGTAAAGACTCTCGTGCACATAAAGCTGAAGAGGCTGAATCGTGTGTGTGTGTGTGAGCCGGACACACTTCTCTCCGGACTGAACCACTAAACATGTTTGCTCTCCTGCTTCTGTTTACGGAGAAACACACATCCATCAGGACGAGAGGAAAGTCCTTCTCTAAACCCTCGTCTGACTGCGCCAACAAAAGGGGAAAGACAACTAGAGGCTTCACTGGTGTTTGTGTGGGTTTGAGGATGGAGCTGTGCCAAGGGCTGTGTGTGTGTGTGTGTGTGTGTGTGTGTGTGTGTGTGTGTGTGTGTGTGTGTGTGTGTGTGTGTGTGTGTGTGTGTGTGTGTGTGTGTGTGTGTGTGTGTGTATGAGAGTGAGTGTGTGTGTGTGTGTGTGTGAGTGTGTGTGTGTGTGTGTCAGAGTTAGTGTGACTGTGTGTGTGTGTGTGTGTGTGTGTGTGTGTGTGTGTGTGTGTGTGTGTGTGTGTGTGTGTGTGTGTGTGTGTGTGTGTGTGTGTGTGTGTTGCACAGCGCGGTACACCAAACACAAACCTCAGAGGTTTAGCAAACACAACTTCACTAACCCAAATCCCAGCTGAGGACGGACAAACAACAATTAATAACGTAACGAACCCTAATCCAGCCACAGCAACAACATACAAACTCTTTCCATTTTAGACCTTCATATGTATTTATAAGCTGCTTTACTGCTGGTTTTATTAATGTTTGACTCGCCAGCAACATGTTTGATCATGAACATCATGCAACTTTGCCAGTTAAATTCTTCAGCCTCAGAAACTGCTGATCACCACACACAACTACAGAACGATCAGAGTCAAAACACTCTCAGTGAGTGACAAACAAACAGAGATTTAAAATCCATATGTAAGCAATACGCCAGCTGAGGGTCTCTGCTCTTTCACACACACACACACACTTTCTCACAAACTCTCCTCACGAGCGTAAATCTCAGTGACAGACCGAATGATGGTGATGACGCCAGGTGTCTCCACACACACACAAACACACACACACACACACACACACACACACACACACACACACACACACACACACACACACACACACACCTGCTTATCCAGCAGATGAACAATAGATGCAGCAGGGAAAGGCATCATCATCTGGGAAACGGTTCTCGCAGTGAGTGTTTAACCGGGTGTTACAGGTGTTCACATGAAGCACTGCTGTTTGACATGATTATATATTTTAAAATTTGCTGCCAGTTTTATTGCTCGTCTGGCAACCCTAAACATGAGAGATGGTGGAGAATCTTACCAACACAAGATAACAGAAATGTCAAAACAAAAGGAAAAATAAAATGTTTTCAGGGCAAATAACCATTGAGCCAATATCACAAATATTATTTTTAATTGATCTAAAGTATAATCTTTAAGATATAATTAATCATGCAGTCTTGGTTTCTGCCCGTTTTCTGTATCACATTCTTCAGGAAAAAAGAGCAAAAATACTGATGACTCATCCTGCACTACACAGATCCTTGTCCAATCAGATGCTAGATTGAGAATGCCCCTCCCACTATATTATTAATATCACCTGAAACTGAATCGCAATTCACAGTTCGACAAACCATTACACAGGGTTTTCTACACTCACTTAAAATAATATTTCTGAACTTGCCAAATCATTTCATTATAGCGTTTTATTTACAAAACTTTTGGAACAACACACACACACACACACACACACACACACACACACACACACACACACACACACACACACACTCTCTCTCTCACACTCACACACAGACATACATACACACACA
Source organism: Leuciscus idus (assembly GCA_021554675.1). Classification (NCBI taxonomy): domain Eukaryota; kingdom Metazoa; phylum Chordata; class Actinopteri; order Cypriniformes; family Leuciscidae; genus Leuciscus; species Leuciscus idus. Next base: position 1,301,637 of record CM038631.1, on the reverse strand, counting down.
CACACACACAGTCACACTCACTCACACACACACACAAACACACACACACACACACACACACTCATCACGCTTCATCTGACATCATCACGCTTCCTCTGACGCTTCCTCTGACATCATCACTGACATCATCACGCTTCCTCTGACATCATCATGCTTCATCTGACATCATCACTGACATCATCACGCTTCCTCTGACATCAACACGCTTCATCTGACATCATCACGCTTCATCTGACATCATCTGACATCATCACTGTCTGTCCCTGAGATCTGACATCATCATTGTCTGTTCCTGAGATCTGACATCATCACTGTCTGTCCCTGAGATCTGACATCATCACTGTCTGTCACTGAGATCTGACATCATCACTGTCTGTCCCTGAGATCTGACATCATCACTGTCTGTCCCTGAGATCTGACATCATCACTGTCTGTCACTGAGATCTGACATCATCACTGTCTGTCCCTGAGATCTGACATCATCACTGTCTGTCACTGAGATCTGACATCATCATTGTCTGTTCCTGAGATCTGACATCATCACTGTCTGTCCCTGAGATCTGACATCATCACTGTCTGTCACTGAGATCTGACATCATCACTGTCTGTCCCTGAGATCTGACATCATCACTGTCTGTCCCTGAGATCTGACATCATCACTGTCTGTCACTGAGATCTGACATCATCACTGTCTGTCCCTGAGATCTGACATCATCACTGTCTGTCACTGAGATCTGACATCATCACTGTCCCACAGTCTAACAGGTGCACGAAGGACTCGAGTGTGTGTTTATATGCAGGTGAAGAGCATCAGGTCAGTGGCTGAAACAACAACAGCTGCTGCAGCTTAAACACTGAACGACCCGTCCTCAACCGGACCACTAGAGTTCTGACACACACACACACACACACACACACACACACACACACACACACACACACACACACACACACACACACACACACACTGAAACAACAACAGTTGCTGCTGCTCACAACGCTGGCCAGCCCGTCCTCAACTGGACCACTAGAGTTCTGACACACACACACACACACACACACACACACACACACACACACACACACACACTGAAACAACAACAGTTGCTGCTGCTCACAACGCTGGCCAGCCCGTCCTCAACTGGACCACTAGAGTTCTGACACACACACACACACACACACACACACACACACCTGTCACACACTCGTCGTCACACACCTGGTCAACAGTCACAGGTGAGAGGAAACTTCATCAAATGCTGTTTGGCAAATCTCTATAAGCACAAGAGCTACGTGTGTGTGTGTGTGTGTGTGTGTGTGTGTGTGTGTGTGTGTGTGTGTGTGTGTGTGTGTGTGTGTGTGTGTGTGTGGAGTACGTGAGTAATTAATGAGCGCAATTATTTTAACTCTGAGGAGGAACAGTGTGTCTCAATGAGAAACAGATGCGGGGAAAGGTCAGTCCCTGACACACACACACACACACACACACACACACACACACACACACACACACACACACACAGACACACACACACACACACACACACACACACACACGGTGCCTGTAAATAATAACTTACGAGCTCACAAGCACGTCTATTACTATAAAAGCCTCACGCTGCATTAGTGGCCACGCGGCCGACAGGAGTGACGGAACGAGAGACATCCAGTAAAGGAGGAAAACGACAGAACGCTGAGAAAATAAAGGAGAAAATGTGCTCAATTAATCCAGACACAGTTACTTTACCAGACAAAACACACATATAAACACTACTCAAACACAAAGTACTAAGTAAAAAGAAACACATATTTTTTGTACATGTACCATGGTAATACTGAATGTAATATAATATAATATAATATAATATAATATAATATAATATAATAAAATATAATAAATGACAAAAATAAGATACTATAATCTAGGAATATGGTGAGGATTTAGTACATCAAGTGTGCATTACAGTGAACAATTTAATTCTGTAGGACTGAAACAAAATTAATAATAATATACTAAATATTAAGATTGTATATATATATATATATATATACATATTTTAAAGGTAATAATTGAAACATTATTTTATAATAATTATAATAATATTAACAACAATAGTAATATAAATATTAACATTTAATTATTATAGTAAAAAAAAAATATAATATTATAATTAAAATAAATGTATTATTTTTGTTTTTATTATCATTATTATTATTAGCAATATATAAGTAATACGATTATATATTTTATAATAATTATATATATATATATGCACATATACAATAATATTATAAATATTAAATCTAATAATTGTATCATGTAATTAATTTAATAGTAACAATATATTATTTTATTAAAAAAATATTATACCAAATATTCTTATTGAAATACATTATATACAGTATATATATATATACACACATAATGCTATAATCATATTAGATATTAAAATAATAAATGTAAAACATGATTTATTTTTAATAATAATAATAAATATATTATTTAATAAATATAACATACACTTATTATAAAAACACTTTTATATTATTAAACTAAGCTTGATGTATAGCCTGAGCAGAGGTCAGGGACGGCGTACGGTGGTGATAACAGAACGGCTCAGGTTTCACGGCTCTATCAGCCACATCTCCTGCACTGATGATGTACACACTCAAATCCAGCTGGAATTACGGAGGATATGCGGGCCCTGATTTTCCTGCCTTTTTTTTGGTTTTGTAAAACAAACAGAGCAAACTGGCACGAAAACAACATTCTGCGCAGAGCAACTCTTATCAGATGAGCTGGAAACAAGCAGAAACGAGCTCTCGACAACACGCTAAAGTCTGCTGCTAAACGTCTGCTGCTAAACGTCTGCTGCTAAACGTCTGCTGCTAAACGTCTGCTGCTAAACGTCTGCTCCTAAACGTCTGCTCCTAAACGTCTGCTGCTAAACGTCTGCTGCTAAACGTCGGCTGTTAAACATCTCCTGCTAAACGTCTGCTGCTAAAA
>CM038631.1:1286130-1293630 GCA_021554675.1 Leuciscus idus | reverse complement strand
AAGACATAATTGGGTTTGCCTCTGAGTGAAGGGAGCATGTGTGTGCATACGTGTGTGTGTGTGTGTGTGTTATCGTCATGACGGAAGCGTGCAGTAATGCATGGCATGATGGCGTATGAGATGACGGCAAACTTATGCAATGAGCAAACACAAGCGTGCTCAGGTAAACCTGTGTGTATAGGTGTGTGTATGCATGTTTGTGCATGTGTGTATGATTGTGCATAATCATGGCTGACTGCCAGTGTCTGGATTATGATCTGCACTAGCGTGGGCCAATCACAGCGGGCTTCAGTTAAAAAGCGTTATTGGCGGTCATTAAAAAAGAGCCAAATGCCATTTAAAGTGATTAATTTTACTTTCTTTTGATGATTTTTTGGGGGTTGCATCTAATTTGTCAAATGCCAAAAATCTGAAGCGCAAGAAACACATCAAAGACACATAATTACAATGATGTGAGTTCAAAATTCCAGTGTCTCCATGACAACAGGGTGAATAATAAACACGCCCCCTCACAACTCTCAGTGCGGTGGACACCAGTGAGTCATCACACACACACACAGACACACACTCACTCACACACACACACACTCACTCAGACACACACACACACGATGACAGGTACAGATAGAGAGAGACCTGAACTCATGTGAAATCCATCAGGAATACTGTTTCTTAGGGCTGGGTATTGACACAAATTTCACAATTCGATTCGATTTCGATTCACAAGCTTGCAATTCGATTCGATTTCGATTCCGATTCGATTCAATATTGATTGTTTTGGATATCAGGTACAACACATGGCAAATTTTCTCAAGGAAAACAAATCTCTTAACTAATGCTGTAAACTATGGGAGTCAGTGGTGGCCTATAGCCTTCATTAGCCTACTATCATATTGAAGGTAAAAATGAACTGATTTGTATATAAACACTTAAATTACACTTTGATTTATTTTTATAATAAAGTTATATGAGATATAAACATTTGCCAGATTTATTCAAACATGCATTAAAAATGATAATGAATGTAATACGGCGCATATATTTAGCAGAATGCTCCTCTCTAGAGTTAATTCTTCTCGCTGACTGACGAGTTTATGGTCACTGGATATGGTTTTTCTGAGGTAAATGTGACGTTACATGACATTGTTTACAAGCTGTTTTACTGACGTCTTTCCACGGTTGAAACACTGATTGGGCGATTCCATGTCACATGATACGGACTTCGATAAGTTGTTCATTTATTCATAACTCATTTCATGTACATTTATTCATAACTCATTTCATAACTGTATCATTTATCTCTTTTAATTCCTTTTATAACTGTTTTAATTTCCCCTGCTTTTATTTTGTGTCTGTTTTCTATACAAAGCTCTATGAATTGCTATAGTGTATGAAATGTGCAATATAAATAAACTTGCCTTGCCTTGATTGGGCGATTCCATGTCACATGATACGGATTTCGATAAGTTGTTCTCCATCTTTTAACACACTTTCAGATGCTCATTCATGTTTATTTCACGCTGTAACTGGTGTTATTAAGGCGGAGGAGAAGATCATGTGCTTCTCTAGAGCTGAGCCAGAGCGATCTCACGCCTCAGCGACAAAACGGTTTTGAATTTCGTAAGAAAATGGACGTAATTTGAAATCTGAGACTTTGTTTCATATCAATAGTAACAAAGCACAAAGATTATTGCGATTCATCGGATGGGATGCAGCGCTACAATGTTACATTCATTCATCAGCTGAAAACAGGATGACTAATCGATTCTTGGGATTTAAGAATTGATATCGGTTCGTAAAAATGAGAATCGATTAAAATCGAGAAATCAATATTTTTTACCCAGGCAGCCCTACTGTTTCCACACACAGGGAATAACAGATCTCATTAGTATCTCATTTTAGTCTTTGGCCCCAAAATACTGTGACATAATTTCCAACAAAATCAGGCCAAAACGAAGTTTATTTCATTTTTCCGGAAAAGTTTGCGCCGCCTGGTAAACTAACACTTCTGAGCTCCCATTGGTCCGTTGTGGTGATGATGTAATAGGTGGGTGTGTCTCTGAGGCTCCGCCTTCTTTGAGGTGTAAATCTTCATTTCTTCAGTTCAGTCCGTCGAGTAAAAACATGAACAAACCGGAGAGACGCTTTAGAGTAGAAACTGAAGCTGTAATTCTAATCGAAAGTGACGATGACACTGTTTATCATGTTTAATACTGTAAAGCTGATGCTTTAAAGCGATCTATTATATAAAGTGGGATATACATAAGCGTGACGAGACTTTACTAGCGTGTCGAATTGCAGATCGTTTGATCAGATGCTTTCTGAACTGCTGTTTTCTCACCGCTGTCATTTCTGTTGTGTGTTTATTTGGTTATTGAGAGGAAAGCGCTGCACATATTTACATATTCATCTTAATGTGGATGTTCGCTAACAGTTTATCACTGATGAACTTCTTTTCACCCCTAAACGAAAAAGTGTATATCAGGGCTGAGATCTCGTCTGAAACTCTAGAGGGCGGAGCCTCAAGCCACACCCACTTATTGCATCATCACACGTGAACATGTACAGTCTTTTTCTCAGGAGAAACATCTGAGACAGAAAGTCTCCACCAACAAAAACAAGCTGTTTAAACGAGTTGTCGTTTATTTTTTATCATTCTTTCCTATTGAAAATGTCAAACACCATGAATAAACTACATTTGGAGATAAATTGGAATATTGAAACTTGCTGAGCTGGTTTAATATGATTCATTTATTCGGAGGGTAAACATGAAGTGAACAGGTATTGAAGTGAAAGGTAGGATGAGTTGATAAACAGGTCTCGCCATCTAAACCTCAAACAATACCTCTCATGTATACACTGACAATGCAATCGTTTTCAGAACAGATCAATAATGTGAACATCTGAAACACTCATGATGATTACAATACATTGATAGTCTTCATCGGGGACAATGGCTGCTTGTAAAGCTCAATTGTCCGACAGTTTCGTAACATAATCCAACCTTTAACTCGAAAGCTACACTGCAATCAGCGTTTCCTTTCTGAGCTCTCGTCTTTCACAGATGCAAGAAGCCCCAAAACCAGCGCAAGAGTTATTATCCGTTTTATTCAGATCTCAAACCAAACCCGGAGAGACAGAGGTGTGGCGAGAGAAAACAAGCGTGGTTCAGTGGCCAGAATGGGCCGCTTCATTATTTAAACATTTATACATTTGCTTATGTTCTGTTCAAACATGACGTTGTGAGATTTTCCACCCCAAACCGATGCCCACATTTAACGTCAAACAATGACAGAGAAGCCCTTGCAAGTGTTTTCTGTAGGCAATGTTCATGCAAAAATGAACTTGATGATTCTGTGTCGTTCCAAACCTCCATGACTTTGTTTCTTCAGTGGAACACAAAAGCAGATGTTTAGGAGAATGTTCACGCTGCTCTTCTCTGGAGATTGACAGTCACTGTTTTCTTGCACTGAAGCATCAACATTGTGATGATAAACATCTGCTTTTGTGTTCTAGTGCGGAAAGAAAGTTATAAGGGTTTGAAATGGCATGAGGGTAAAAGTAAATAATAACAGAATCGTCATGTTGCACAAGGTTATTTACTGGTATCTACGACTCCATGAAGAACCTTAAACATCCATTTGACAAAAGGTTCTTTGAATTTTTTTTATATAATTTATTTAAAATAGGGATGCATGATATATCGGCCACCATATCGGTATCGGATGATATATGTTCATTTTTAATGTAATAGTTATCGGCCCAATAAGAAGATTATGCCGATATATTAAAGCTGATAAATAATGGATTTTTCCATCAGCAGAGACACTTCAGATGCGCACTGTTCATCATGATGGCTTTAAATTGCTTGAAATATGATTGGAATCACTTCAAAAAAGGAAAATACAGTGAAGTGCAACATGTGCAGCACAAGTCTGTCATATCGGCTACATAAAATTATAATGAGAACATTATAATTGTGTGTTTGGGACGTGGATTTTAATGGTGAGACTTTTGATTTTGTAATCAGGCTCTCAAAATTAATATTAAACCTGGATTTAGATTTATCAGCCAATTTATCGGTTATCGGTTTTCAAATGTAAAGAATTATCGGTTCCTGGTATCGGGCAAAAATTTTCATATCGGTGCATCCCTAATATTTATATCAGTAATTATTAAGTTAAGTGCAACATGTCCTTCATTTAAGCTACATAAAATTATAATGAGAACATTATAATTGTGTGTTTGGGACATGGATTTAATTGTGAGACTTTTGTTTTTGTAATCAGGCTCTCAGAAATTATATAAAAATTTGGATTTAGATTTATCGACCAATGCATCAGTTATCGGCTTTCAAATATAAAGAATTATCGGTTATTGATAACGAAATTTTGGTATACCAAAACTTTCATATTGGTGCATCCCTAATTTAAAATAAATGTTAAAAAAAATCACTGAAAGATTCTTTGCGGAAAACTCCCTTTGAGGAACCTTTATTTTCAAGAGTGTGGGGGAATTATTTCTTTAATGGAAAGAAAGAAAGAAAGAAAGAAAGAAAGAAAGAAAGAAAGAAAGAAAGAAAGAAAGAAAGAAAGAAAGAAAGAAAGGCGAATAATGTGAATCCAGCAGACACATGCACTGTAAGAGTTGAGAAGACGCGCAGCATCAGTCCTGAGCTTTATTCTCTCTCTCTTGTCCTTCATGAATGAAAGAGGGACAGAAAATAGGAAGGAGGAAAAGCCTGAGAGGGAATAAAAGAGGGACGGGGGTATTTAGCGGGTTTTACCCTCTCTGACTCCTTCCTTCCCTGCCTGGGTATCTGAGCCCCGGCTCGGGCCGATGACTGGATGGACAGCTGCTATTAAAAGTTGATTGTTTCAGGTTCACGGAGTGTGAAAGGGTGTTATTGGGGTCTACGGTCCCCGTGAGGGTGGTCTCCGCGCACGGAGAGGGAGAGAGGGGGAGGCGAAGGAAAGTGTCACGTGACACGAGTCTCGGTGCGCAGCCCCAAAGAGGAATCTGGCGGAAAAACACACCACTTGTTGCCGCCTGCCTTGGCCAGCTTTAGTGAACGCCGTCTCTCACACACTTGGATTCACACAGTAAAACACAGCAAGGAACATCCCACCCACAAACACACACACACACACACACACACACACACCTATTTAGACTAGACAGACAAAACCTGTAGTTGCTCTGAAAGACCCTTAGACTTAAAGGGATAGTTCACCCAAAAATGAAAATCAGCCCATGATTTACTCTCCCTCGAGTCATCCTAGATGTATATGACATTCTTCTCTCAGACGAATACAATCAGAGTTATATTAAAAAATGTCCTGGCTCTTCCAAGCTTTATAATGGCAGTGAATGGCTGTTTCTGTTTTGAAGTCCATAAAAGTGCATCTATCCATCATGAAAGTGCATCTGTCCATCATAAAAGTGCATCTATCCATGATAAAAGTGCATTTATCCATCATAAAAGTGCATCTATCCATGATAAAAGTGCATTTATCCATGATAAAAGTGCATCTATCCATCATAAAAGTGCATCTGTCCATCATAAAATTGCATCTGTCCATCATAAAAGTGCATCTGTCCATCATAAAAGTGCATCTATTCACGATAAAAGTGCATCTATCCATCATAAAAGTGCATCTATTCATCATAAAAGTGCATCTATTTACAATAAAAGTGCATTTATTCATGATAAAAGTGCATATCCATCATAAAAGTGCATCTATCATCATAAAAGTGCATCTATCATCATAAAAGTGCATCTATCATCATAAAAAGTGCATCTATCCATCATAAAAGTTCATCTATTCATGATAAAAGTGCATCTGTCCATCATAAAAGTGCATCTATCCATCATAAAAGTGCATCTATCCATCATAAAAGTGCATCTATTCATCATAAAAGTGCATCTATCCATCATAAAAGTGCATCTATTCATCATAAAAGTGCATCTATCCATCATAAAAGTGCATCTATCCATCATAAAAGTGCATCTATCATCATAAAAGTGCATCTATCCATCATAAAAGTGCATCTATCATCATAAAAGTGCATCTATCCATCATAAAAGTGCATCTATCATCATAAAAGTGCATCTATCCATCATAAAAGTGCATCTATCCATCATAAAAGTGCATCTATCCATCATAAAAGTGCATCTATCCATCATAAAAGTGCATCTGTCCATCATAAAAGTGCATCTATCATCATAAAAGTGCATCTATCCATCATAAAAGTGCATCTATCCATCATAAAAGTGCATCTATCCATCATAAAAGTGCATCTATCCATCATAAACGAACTCCACAGGCTCCGGGGGGTTAATAAAGGCCTTCTGAAGCAAAGCTGAGTTTGTGTACATGTACAAGGAACATCCCACACACACACACACACACACACACACACACACACACACCTATTTAGACTAGACAGACAAAAGCTGTAGTTGCTCTGAAAGACTTAAGCTACATCTACACTCCTCTCTTAAAAAAAAAAAAGTTCTTCATTGGCATTGATGGAGCATTTAACTAGGGCTAGGAATCGAAAATGAATTGAAAATGAAAATGAATCCGATTCCTGAAAGGTCAGGAATCGGATACTTTTTATAAAATTAATATTTGGATTCCTCTTATCGATTAAGATCTCTTCCATGTCTTTTTGCACTTGAACGGACCAATACACACAAAAATATGTCAAAATCTCCATGTAAACACAGCCAGTTATGTCTTATGTGAACGTAAAAAATTGCCAAAGAAAGCGCATGTGTAAAAGTGGATCCATGCAGCTCTTAAAGGGACAGCAGCCTAATATTCCTCTATAATAACACTAATATTCCTTTATAATAACACTAATATTCCTCTATAATAACACTAATATTCCTCTATAATAACACTAATATTCCTCTATAATAACACTAATATTCCTCTATAATAACACTAATCAAACAACACAAGACAAAGACAAAATTCACTCGTTCTTGACTGAATAACTTTTCTAACAATATTTGTAATGTATATTTAATTTTTTTAAGTCACATTTGATTGCAGTTTGTGTGCCTGAACACCTGAAATATTAAAACACTGTTTATTTCAATCGTATCTTCGTTCAGTTGTATTTATTTGTGCTAATTTGCGATTACCAATTAATTTATTTGTTCATATTTTATTACCAAGTGTTTACTTGTCTTTAATAATGCTTGGAGTTTACATTAGTTCGGCTAGTTGTTCTTGCTGTGGTATTTTTTAAACCATATGCAAAGATTCCTCATGTGAGTGTTCTTTAGCCTGTTGATTTTTGCTCATGATATTCAGATACAATGAAATGTTTTGCAATAAGACTTAGAATAAATGTGAACGATATCTACGTTGTTGTTTTTTACCTTATTGAAATCGAAATTAGGAATCGATAAGAATCGGAATTGATGAGCAGAATCGAAATTGTTAAAATTAAAATGCCCAAATCTATATTTAACATCCACGGAAT
>CM038631.1:1213630-1273630 GCA_021554675.1 Leuciscus idus | reverse complement strand
CTTTATATATTTAAGAATTTTTTTTTTTTTTTTTGCGTTTGACTATTTATGTTATTTTTATTATTTGAGCTTTGTATTGCTTATTTTGTGTACAGCGCTTTGAGAAGTTGCTTTTAAAGGCGCTTTATAAAATAACGTTTATTATTATTAAGTTTATTATATGAAAAAGCAAGTATCAGACAAATAAGCTTGTTGACGACAAACAAAATGCATAAAACGAGAGGAAACAAATGAGCAAACAAATAAACAAACATATAATCAACATAAAACAAAAAGCAATATGGATGAACATACATATTTCTACACATATATATATATGAAACAGCTTATCCTGAATATTGACTTTCTTTTCAAACTAATCATAATGCAGATTTAACACCTTTAAGCCAATCATCTTAATTGAATAAATCACATAATTATATAATGTAGCATTTTCACCACATTGCCAGTAGGGGCGCTGTCTATGTCAGCGGACCATTTTAAGTTGCACAACGACTAGAAAAACAACCTCGCTTTTTACATGTGAAGTCACGATTGCTCATACTTTGGGTTACAGGTATTTCAAAAGCACCAATCCATAGTATTAAACTTGGATGCGTAACTCATTCCCTTATTGGTCCGATGCTTTTATCCAAACTGATAGTGCTTTACGTTTTATCCCATGGGATTCGAACCCATGACTTGCCGTTGTTAGCACTATGTTGTCCATTTGATGAAGGAATTGTGGTGCAAATCCAGCTTTTAATGTTGTTTATGTGTCTATGTGGTGTTTTTAATACGCTTTAAGACAAACCATGTGTAAATTCATAAGTCGACACCATTGCTGAGTATTTCCTCCTTAAAACTGCAGTGAACCAAAGACAGTCTCAAAAACACGCTTTGAAATCGCTAGTGTTTCTAACGTCACAAACTACCTTGTAACCAATCAGATCAACGTGTGATCGTCAACCAGTGGATCTCTGAGCTGAGTGAGTGAGTGAGTGGAGGCGGGGCTCATTTGCATATTCATAGAACCGTGCATACTAAATGAGGCAAGGGTGTCGAGTTACACTCAAGATGTTTAAAGGCATGAAGACATTTTTTCAATGAAGAAACTTTTAAATATGTCATTTCGGTGATCAAAGTTGAGTTTTAAAGGATGCAATTGTGGATTTAAGGATAGCTGATCAGATGCACCATTTTCACCTGCTGGACGATAAAAGATTCAAAGATTAAAAACGATCCGAGCTTGAAAAGTCGAGACAGAAGGCTTGGATTGAGTTTAATCTCAAGCCAATTGAATTTTGTAGCAATTTGTAAAGTAAGTGAATGGTTTTGTCGTCCCATATATGCTTCTGTTTGCTGAAGTTTTCAGGACTGGCAGCAACTCTCATACATTCCCACAACAGCTTGGCTGGACGCAGAGGTTTCAGTGGGCCTTCAGCCAGACAGTAGATCCAAACCACACAAACGTTTCATCACTGATGTATGAGGCCTTGTTCCTCATATTGCAAAAAACACACAAGTGTTTGTAATTGAATGATTTTGAGACGGAAACCTAGAAGGCAGTCGTTCAGTTCCTTTGTTTGTGGTAGTTACGCTTTGCCTCCTCGGGGTCGGAGACTTGTTAGACATATTGGTGCCTTTTGGCAGAGTTTGAGCTGTGGGATTTTACATGCAAAAACCCCATACAGTTTGTATGGGGTCAGGCAATGGCACATTCAAAGTCCTCCTTCCTTTTTCCCTTAACCTTTTTGGCAAATGTTGTTGAGGGAGTTAACATGTGGCAGCCTATCACTCTCCAGCTCTTTACTAGTTACCCTTTGAGGATAAGCAGGGTTGAACCAGGACAGTACCCCGGATTGGAGACCCTTCTAGAGGGGTAAAAAAAAGGCGCTGGACGGTGTCAGTCCGGGATAGTGACATCTTCCTTTGGATGAGATGTTAAATAGTTGATCTGACTGGTCTAGGCGGATACTGTACATTGACAAACTCTAGACCACCTTCGATCAAGAGATCAACTGATCTGCCTTCCAAGGGTCTTTTCTTACTATGTTTCCTCGAGCCGTAGCCAAACCTGTCTTTAATGGCAGAATAATGCTGTAGTTTAGGATGCAGAACAGGCTTGTATTCAGAGATGCTGAGAAAAATGAGAGTATATCTGAAAGTGGTTTCTCTAGTGATACTAATGGTTGTAGATCATTGTACTTTCACAGCAAGTAAGCAGAGGTTTTGTGGACGGCAGATGTGTCAGTCCAAAATGGCCCAGGAGAGTGGCATCTTCATTTGGATAAGATGTTAAAGAGTGGACCTGACTGGTCCAGTTGGAGCTGTGCATTGAGAAACTTTATTCCATAGGAAGAAGACCACCTTCGATCAGTTCTGGGATCAACCGGATGTGCCGAATGTCCTTTAGATCGAGTCTGAGATCTAAGATTCCCCAACTTTAGTACCGGAATAGTGTCCGGGATAAGTCTTCCAAAGCTTGGACGCTTCATTAAATTGAAAGACAATAAAACAGGTGCTGATAAAGCCGACCAGAACAGCTGTTGCACCATCTTCTTTGTTTGCCAGTGATGACCCTCGTTCGATCTCTTCCTCGTTTCGTTGCAATTGAATTGAACTCAATTTTTAAGTCAATGCAACTTTCCTGTAGCTCAAACTGTAGAGCGTTGGCGCTTGCAACACTAAAGTCATGGGTTTGATTCCCAGGGAAAGCAAGAACTGTTAAGAATGTAAATGTGTACCTTGAAATGCAATGTAAGTTATTTTGGATAAAAATGTTAATTGCATGGGTAGAAAAACTTTGCCCCTAGTTTCTCTCATCTCATATTCCCTTGGGCTTGTTCCCACAGCTTTCATCCAATATCACTATGTTCTCTTGTAGCTGAAGCAGCTTGGGCTTGGGATGAAAGATCCATCCTTGTATGTTTTCAAACAGTGTGTTACCTGTGCAAATCTTTCATTAATAGGCTACATCACCTGCCCTATACAAACATTAGGTAAGGACTCAAAAATATTGTTTGTTGCCTAATGTACTTGCGTGTGCCAGGGACCTTTGTGTTTCGGTGAGCACAATGTCCAAGGTTCCCAAACTGACATTGCCTCTAGATCATTACCCTAACTGGGGACTGATTCAATTCCCTATATAGATGATGCAAGAAACTTCCATCCTCAAGTTTCGGTGTCGATTTGTAGGAACTCTTTATCAAACCCAGCAATTAATGCTAAAGACAGAAGAGGGCATTGATGCCTCCAGTTGTCACTTCTAGGGGTCCACCAGATCATTAGAAAATGAGCAAAATGAACGGGGTTAAATGTTTTTCGAGGACTCTATGTGTTTGGCAAACAGAGCAAGCAAGAATTAAGGTTTGAGGACCAAATAAGCTCCAAAAACAGAACACCTGTAGCACATCTAGTTTTGTTCTTGTTGGTTGATATTCTGGGTCTGATGCTGGGACGGCTTTACCAAAGGTACAATCTTGTTGTAGGAACCGGGGGAAAACACAAGGGCGGTAGTTTACGAATCACCACTTCTAGGATTTGATCCTGCAGTTTTTCAGTCACTCCACAAAACCTTATAAAGTTGCTGAAAAAAAGTGTATCAATATCTATACATGTTAAAAATGCTTCTATTGTCAGATGAACTGTTTTTACAGTTATGTAGATCAGGACTTTCCAGAGATGTTTTGAATTCACTGTGATAGTTTTCAAATTTTCTCTTTTGGAAACACATTTGTGTGGTTTGGTGGCTAAAACTTAGAGCAGAAATATAGGAGTTTGAACCTACCCGCGTCACAATCTCTGACAAATCCTCAGGCGCCACCTGTTGTTTGTTTTAGGTATGAGTACCTGGAAACTTTCCAGTTTTCTTGTGCAAAACTCACCTACTGCTCTCCAGAGTTGCATGTTTGGGGCAAGAATGACGTTCAGACAGAAATTTGACAAAGTCTTGGTCATACGTCAAAGTATTAAGGTTTGTCTGAGAAACCAATTTGTTTAAAATAGTCCCAGAATACCAAACATATCTTTTTCACTCTGATATCGGTGCTAAACGTTCAGTCATGTTATGCATTTATTTGTTACCCGTCTTCCTTTAGTCGTCTCTATTGTAAAGCTGCTTCTATATGCAGCTTTATTGTCATAATTTAACCATTTCGAGTGGGAAAAGTGCTGAAAGTATGAGAGCAGTGTGTATTGTCGTCATGTGCCACCGTCTCTTTTTGACCTGTTGTCCAAATCTGTGGTCTAAGGGTTTCTTCTTTACTATAACCTCACTTTCACTGTTGTTTTGTTTCCTCGAGCCGTATCTAAACCTGCCAGAGTCCATCAGTAGCAGAAAAAGGGTTTAGTTTTAGATGCATTACAGGCTTGTATTTAGAGATGCTGAGAAAAACAAGAGAATATCTGAAAGCGGTTTCTCTACATTAGTAGTGATATGTTAATAGATTGCTGTACTTCTACAGCAAGTATGCAGAGGTTATGTGGACAGATACTTTTACTAATATGAACATGCATGTGTATCTGAGAGGTGTGAATTTGTTCCTCTTGTGGTAGAAAAATGAATTACATCAAATAGGTACTTGAGCTTGTTTCTGTTATTGAAACAATGCCACCTAGTGGAAACTGATGGGATCTTCTTTTTATTATGCATAAGCCAGGGGGTGCTTCTCAATTCTTATTAGGGGTTCAAGCACGTAGTGCTGAAACCCTATTGTAATTGTTAGGATTTTTATTCTTATTCTTATTGCCTCAGCTCCACCCCCTGTAGGATGAGGGAAGGCTGCAAGGAAAGAAAAGGATATTTATACATAGCAATACTTGATCACTTCACAGCATCAGCAGCAGCGCTCAAAGGATCTGCCCTTATATTGTTTTAGTTTGGTTATTTAAGAAATTCATAATAAATAATACAGTTTTTCTCAGTCGCTTTGGTGCATTTCTCAGATCAGAAATTAAATTCTCAAAAGTACTTGTTCAACATCCACATCATTTAGTCACTTGTGCTCATCATAAAATCAGTTTCTCATTCTTTTGAACAAGTTGTGTTTGCTTTGGTGCATTCATGCAATTGATAACGTACAATTGTCTGTGGTTTCCTACATTATCAGTTGCTAATGCCATGGTCCTCAAAATGTATTAAATAGTTCTCTATGCAATAGTCTTACCCCTCAAAACATCTAGTCATTAGTTCATCATATAAGTCATTAAATGCAAAATTTTTGATCTAGTTGTCATAAACTGTCAAGCATATTTTCTACACATTTCTATTAGACTTTTTGCAAATGTGCCATGAATTTATGAATTGTGCAGGTGAATCTTGATTTTCACTAATGAAGAGAATGTAGATCAACCAATCAGAAACCAGTTCTCTGAAATAGCTCAAAGTTGCATCTCATGAACCTTCAATTGGCGAGCATATATACTAAAAGTGTAACTGTGAATCCTATCCAGTCTCTTTCAATCAATAACTCACGTACAGTAGTGTGTAAATTTGTACTTTTGAAATGGATATATGGCATACAGAAGAAGCGCAGCTTTGTACATTTCAATACAGTGACTGTCATCCAAACTGTTGTCATAGTTTACATCAGGTAATACTAACAGAGTGCAGTTTTGACAACATGACTAAGCATTTAGACTATCTTGTTTGTGAACAATGACACAAGGACTTTTCATTCTGATGGCACTGATATGTTCATCAACATAAATACTTACTTTTTAGAGATGAACTAAATATTTTGAGTAAGTTACAGGCTTTTGCAGGTGATCCAGTGTGTGCTGCTGTTTGTACGAACTGTTTTGAGAATGCACATACTTCTTTGCAAATATTAAGGATGATTTGAGAAATGCACCAAAGCGACTGAGAAAAACTGTAATAAAGCAAGATACCCTGTTGAAATATGTGAGATGTGTGGTTTATTTACAGTTTTTCTCCATTGGTTTGGCTCATTTCTTGAAACAGAAATTACATTCTCAAAACAACATGGACAAACCTCCAAACCACTTGGCAATTGTTCACAACAGAATTGAATTTATCATTAATTTCATCAAATTGCTAATGTCTAAGTACATGTCTCAATGTCTCAGTACATCTTTGCAAATGATTAAGTCCAGGTAGCCTACATTTAGCACAATTTCCAAGTGAATAGATCTTGTTGATCTAAACTGATTGTTGAATCTCAGTCTAATGGTTGTTCGCTCCAAAACGTGTCAGCGTCATTTCATTGTATAAGTCATCACATGCACAATAGTCTGTTCAATTGTCAAAATTAGTCAAGAACATAATACCTTGAATACCATATATGTATATATATATATATATATATATATATATATTATATATATATATACCATATAATATTATTGGCCACCGGGCCACGGTGGATGTCCCAGGCCAGCGAGGGGGCAATATAACTATGTGTGCTGCCATATCTGAGAATGCTGTGGCCACTCACATCCCCAGTCTTGTCCCATACAATACACAGAAGCTCATCTTCTTGGACTGCCTTCATTTTGATTTGATCCCTGAAAATGAGAGAGGTCTCGTAGGGCCTCACCTACCACACAATATGTCATTGTATGGGACAATGTGAATTTCCACCGTGGCCCGCTCATCAGGGCCTGGTTCACTACTCATACAAGGATGGTCATGGTGTTCCTACCACCTTACTCTCCTTTCCTCAATCCTATTGAGGAGTATTTCTCCGCTTGGAGGTGGAGAGTGTATGAGCATCAGGCTCAAGATCAGAGGTCCCTGCTCCATGTGAGGATATTACAGGAGATCAGTGCAGGGGATGGTTGCGACATGCACGCCGTTTCTTCCCTCATGGCATCACAAGGGAGAATATATGCTGTGATGTGGACGAGAATCTGTGGCCAGACAGACAGCAACGTGTGGATGGCCAGGAGGGTGAGGAGGACGGTGGCCAGGAGAGGGAGGGTGAGGACAGCGACCAGTGAAGAACTGTTAGTTGTGATACTCCAGCTTTATTTACAGCACTGTAGGCTGCATATAATTTTTATTGTTTTTTGTTTGTGTGTTTATATTAGAGTATATTATGCTGTATACATTTTCTTTTTACTCTGATGTATGGAAGTTACTTTATGTGTGTGAATGATAATGGTTACAATTTCCTTGGCAGTATGAGTGCATGTCAAACCTTGGAGGCTACTCTTACCCTAAAATCCTATTTATTTTTTATTTTATTTTATTTTTATATTTTTTATATACACAATTGTATTCTGTTAGCTAGACAAAAAACAGTACAGTAATCATTGTCAATGAAGGACTGGGCTAAGACTGAAAGGTGTACATGAGGGATATTTCAATGGTCCTCCGCCATAGTGACAAAACATCTAAACATTTTGACTTGCAGTGCTTACACAATGCCAAAGGGACGAAGCATTTTGGGGGCACTGACTGTTTAAATGAGAAGGAAATTTAGTTTTGACACATGAGTGAACTGTTTTGGGAGAGATATTAGCTTTTGCAGGTGAACCATGGTGTTGTGCCGAACCATCCATGTTATTTTGGCAAAAGCACCAAGAGTGTTGAGAACGTCCGGTCTGTTTCAAGAAATGAGCCAAAGCAATTGAGAAGGATCTTTGCCATTTTCGTGGCACTGACTCTTTATATGGGAAAGGAATTTAGTTTTGAAGCATGAGTGAACAGTTTTGGGAGAGATATGAGCTTTTGCAAGTGAACTATAGTGTTGTGCTGAACTGTAAGACTGTTTTGCCAAATTATCTTAGAGTTTTGAGAATGTAATTTCTGTTTCAAGAAATGAGCCAAACCAATGGAGAAAAACTGTAAACTACAAAGGTAAAGTATAAATTCAAATGATTGTGGTCGATGTGAAGGGGGAGGAGAATGTACGAGCGTCACCTTTAGTCGATAAAACTCTTCCGCAAAGGATTCACCCATGTGTCTACTCCTCATGAAGTTCCTCACTCCTCACTCCTCGATCCTCGCCTCCTCACTCCTCGACTCCTCAGTCCTCGATCCTCGCCTCCTCACTCCTCGACTCCTCAGTCCTCGCCTCCTCGATCCTCGCCTCCTCACTCCTCGATCCTCGCCTCCTCACTCCTCACTCCTCGATCCTCGCCTCCTCACTCCTCGCCTCCTCACTCCTCGATCCTCGCCTCCTCACTCCTTGATCCTCACCTCCTCACTCCTCGCCTCCTCACTCCTCGATCCTCGCCTCCTCACTCCTCAACTCCTCACTCCTCGCTCCTCGCCTCCTCACTCCTCGACTCCACACTCCTCGATCCTCGCCTCCTCACTCCTCGATCCTCGACTCCTCACTCCTCGATCCTCGCTTCCTCACTCCTCGCCTCCTCACTCCTCACTCCTCGACTCCTCACTCCTTGATCCTCGCCTCCTCGATCCTCGCCTCCTCACTCCTCGATCCTCGACTCCTCACTCCTCGATCCTCGCCTCCTCACTCCTCGACTCCTCACTCCTCGATCCTCGACTCCTCACTCCTCGCCTCCTCACTCCTCGCCTCCTCAGTCCTTACTCCTCGACTCCTCACTCCTTGATCCTCGCCTCCTCGATCCTCGCCTATCTTTCTATCTATTGTCTATCTGTCTATCTATCTATCCATCTATATATCTATCTATTTATTGTCTATCTGTCTATCTGTCTATCTATCCATCTATCTATCTATCGTCTATCTGTCTATCCATCTATCATCTATCTATCTATCTGTCTATCCATCTATATATCTATCTATATATCGTCTGTCTATCCATCCATCTATCTATCTATCTATCTATCTATCTATATATCGTCTATCTGACTATCCATCTATCTATCTATCTATCTATCTATCCATCGTCTATCTCTCTATCCATCTATATATCTATCTATATATCGTCTATCTGTCTATCCATCTATCTATCTATCTATCTATCTATCTATTGGGATTTTCTCCCATCTAGCGGTGAAATTGTTTATGACTACCAACTGAATATTACTTTCTAGCTCCTCCCATTCCGAGGGTGTTTTAACTCCTACGTTGGCCGTATTATTTCAAATCTGCCGGCAGTCATGAGTAATCTCCCCCTCGCATTCGTCACGGTGCCACTGAGTGTAAAAACGCGAAAGGCGAAGCTTGAATTTCCAGGTATGTCCCTCTTTGGCTAATGTATTATCAAGATGGAGGCGCAACATGGCTTCCGCCATTTGAGCGACTCGCTCGTATTTATTCTAAATGGCAGATTCTGCGTTTACGAGAATACTTGTTGGTAGAAGTAATTACACATTAATGAGCACATATCATTTTGAAAGAACAAAGTGTTTTTTGCTAAGAATCAACTTAAAAAATTACACAGTGTAGCTTTAAATAAAAAAATACATGATATAAATTTTTCCTGAATATATGCACACCCTGCTCACATTGTTGAACAGTGACGTAACTTCATAACCTTCATAACTTAGTATAAAGTTCATATTTGAACACTGATTCTGATGACTGAACAGTGATGACTGATGACGGGTGAAAGTTCAGCTATGGTCATGAAGTACGTGTCTGAAGTGTATTTTATCGGTGTGTGTGTGTGTGATATCTGTCTGAAGTCTGTGACCGACGTCTAGTCTCATCTTGAGTGACGGTTCATTCAGAGGCGTCTCTCGATCTGTCAATCACTGTCTCTATCCATCAGCCTGTTGCTCTCCATCAATCTCCAAACCCACAGAACACCAAAGAAGATGTTTTCAATGTTTTTGGTTCTCAACATCCTTCAAAATATCTTCTTTTATGCTTAAACAGGTTTGAAAAGACATAAAAGTGAGTAAATTATGACAGAATGATCATTTTGGGTGAATTATCACTTTAGTTGTGCTGCATTAGTAGGTCTCAAGGCCCGTGATGTAGTTTGTTTATAGTCTACGTTTAGCATTTTACTTCTGCCGATTGTACTTATGCTTCAAAATTCATAAAAGTTGTGTTCGTTTATGAAGATTATCGTGATGAACCAAACGTGTAAGAATCATAAACTTTAGTTTAGTAAGTCACAGTTCTTATTCTGCTCAACAAGGCTGCGTTTATGGGATCAAAAACAGGAATATTCTCAAATATTATTAAAAAGAAATTATATTTTAAATGTAATTTATTCCTGTGATCAAAGCTGAATTTTTTTAGCATCATTACTCCAGTCTTCAGTGTCACATGATCCTTCAGAAATCATTCTAATATGATGATTTGATGCTCAAGAAACATTTATGATTATTATATTGAAAATCGATTTATATTTTTGTGTAAACCGTGATGCATTTTAGTTTTTGTGAATATGTTTAAAGAATAGCATTCATTTGAAATCTTTTGTAACATGCATGTATAAATGTCACTTTTGATATATTTAATGCACCCTTGATGAATATAAAAGTATTCATTTCTTTAAAAAACCCTACACCTTAGAATGGTATTAATATACGTAATATAGGTACGTCTCCTATATTGAAATCTTTCGTGAGTCGGGTCTTTTTTCTCTTGAGAGTTTCAGATCTTCTGTTTCTGAATGCAGTGAGACAGTAATATTAGTTCATACGTAGGCAATATAAACATCACATTTGGGTTTGTTGTTTGTTGTCGTGGGGGTTTTGATGTGGTTGTATTTGCAATTCACAGTCTGTCCACAGATAACGGCGTGTGACCCCAGTGACTGCTGTTTGGATTTGTGGAATTCCTTGAAAATGTCCTTTTATAGTGAATGTGAGTCTGGCTGACCCGTCCAGTGTGAGTGAGCAATATCTGGTTGTCTTTGCATCATTCATTACCTTGATGTGTCATGATGAATGCTGCACTGTTGATGTCTCTTGAAGTGTGTTTTAGGTCACTGTTCTGTGCATGATAACCTGCAATTATGATGTTTCTCTGGATTCATCCTGTGTTGATTTTAGAAGTATTGATGATTATGAGCAGGAGACACACTTGCCATCAAAACAAAGTTAGTGGTTGAGAGGGACATGATATATTTACATTTGTGCATTTGGAAGATGTTTTATCCAAAGCAACTTACATTGCCATCCACACATCTATTATTCATCCATACCTTTCCATCCATGTTTAATTCCCAGTGAATGTATGAAATACATTCTGACAAATACATAATGTAAGTATGGACATCTTAACACTGTCTGATTTTAATCCGAGAATAATTGACGACTTTAGACATTTTTAGATATTTGTGACCCTGGATCACGTCACCAGTCTCGAGTCGCACGGGTTTATCTGTGGAAATATCCAACAATATATTGTATGGGTCAAAATTATCGATTTTTCTTTTATGCCAAAAATCATTAGGATATTAAGATCATGTTCCATGAAGATATTTTGTAAATTTCCTACCGTAAATATATAAAACATTTATTTCTGTGATTGAATGCTGCACAATTGTGAACATAAATGCACAACTTTAAAGGAGATTTTCTCAATGGTTTGATTTTTTTGCCTCAGATTCCAGATTTACAATAGTTGTATATCAGCCAAATATTGTCATATCAAAACAAACCACACATCAATGGAAAGCTTATTTATTCAGCTTTCATATGATGTATAAATCTCAATTTCCAAAAACTGACCCATGTGACTGGTTTTGTGGTCCAGGGTCACATTTAGGTTTACTTTCATTTGAATTTAAACACTGTAAAATGGCTGATCTGAGTCCACATCTGAGCGATGTTGTGATCCAGTGAACCATTGTTATCTAGTCACTCATGAGAGTTTGCCGGAGCTCATGTCTGAGTGTGATGTAAGTGAGTGGATATTTCAGGTAATGGGGTCTACAGTAATAGGATCAGCTCGTGGATTTAAGTTATTTGAAGTGGCTGATGCATTGTGGGAATGCACACAAGCACATCAACATTTTGCATGTGACCTCGTGATATTTTCCATATACAGTGATCCCAAAAAAGTGTTTAATGAAGTCACTCTCCTAAATGTAGGAACGTTTATCTAATGTCTAATGTTTCAATCAGCTTGTGGTTTGGTGATTTTTATTTGGTTTATGAAGTCAGTTCTCCTCTAAACAATAACTAGTTAATATATCGACATCATCCACAAACACAAAACTGATGCTTCATCCATTGATTTGGCATTTAAAACCCAACAAACTTCTGATTGTCAGATGTTTTTGTTTGGAAAGTGTGTTTTTGAATCTTTCTTTGCAATAAATGACACTTGTTGTGATATTTATTAGATGATATAATGACATTCAGACATTTATAAGTGTAACTGAAGTGTATAAATCATTTTGGGGTCACTGTAGATGAGATTGCTAAACAAATATATATATATATATATACACAGTGTATATATACAGTGCATGTATGAAATAGGATCAGCTGTATATGTATATATATATTCTTATTCTAAGTTGTTAAGTTCAAGGCAGCAGATAAAAACATAATCTGCCTTGATCATACTTGCTGGACTTTTCTCCGTCTCTGTTGAGTTTATTGCTGCTGATTGTATGACGGCATTGCAGGAACAGTTTATCAGTTTCCTGGTGTTTTCTTTCCGGTCGGGATGAAGACGACGTCACCTAACCTGGTTTTGAATGTCCCGTAAGAGTCTCAGAGCCGGTCATGACATTCATGAGGACACGTCTTACACATCGCGTGCAGATTATCAGTGCGCAGGGTGTGTGTGTGTGTGTGTGTGTGTGTGTGTGTGGACGCAGGATTAGTGTAATTCAGTGGGTCTGTGGGTTAGTATGTCAGTATATCAGTAAGTCAGCAGGTTTCACCGGAAACATAAACGTCTTTGAATTAAACACACAAAACAGATGATTCCTGTGATTGTTCACAATAACTCAATGATAAACACACACACACACACACACACACACACACCGATTCGCCATAGACGTAATGGTTTTTATACTGTACAAACTGTATATTCTGTCCCCTTACACTAACCCGACCCTTAAACCTACCCATCACAGAAAACTTTCTGCAATTTCACATTTTCAAAAAAACATCACTTGGTACGATTTATAAGCCGTTTTTCTCATGGGGACCAAAAAATGTCCCCACACGAACAAGGATTTTGGATATTGCCATCCTTGTGGGGACATTTTGTCCCCGTAATGTAGGGTTTACCAGGCCACACACACACACACACACACACACACACACACACACACACACACACACACACTCAAAATCACGCCCCGCCCTACATTTGTTCTTGTTCCAGAAGCCCTTTAATGCAACTTTAACATTAAGAACAACAGAAAGTGCTGATTTTACAACAGAACTGATGCTTTATTGTAAAGGCAACAGACAGTGTGTGTTTGAGGATCATTCATGAGCATATAATAATAATAACTGAATTATAATACACTGATAGAAAGGCATTGCTCTGCTCTTCAGGACCGTTATGCTGCTTTTATCTGCATTTAGTAGGTGTGTTTAATAAGTGTAATGAACGACACCCTTTCCAACATGCAAGAGTTGTGTGAGCAGCTGAAATGAGCAAACAGGCGATCGAGTCCCAGTTGCACACGAGCACGAGCACGAGCACGCAGACAGGGACAAACTGCAACTCTTCTGTACACAAGCGGACGGGAACTGCCAAAGGGTTTATCGTTCTCTAACACTGGTTATGCCTCACGTACAGTTAGGTCCAAAAGTCTGAGAGCACTGCAGTTTCTCAAATGCTTCTCTTTTGCATTATGAATTACAGTTTTTTCAACTGCTTACACACAAAATCCACTCAAACACCAGAAACACACCAAATCTGCAAACCCAGACACTAGTTCTCGGCCTTCGACTCGGGTTTCAATTTCATAAAACACTTTTTGCAAACCACAACCCACACTTCTCTATGAAACACACAAAAATCTAACAGGAATTATCTTGATTTCCTTTTTCCAAATGCCACTGTACTTCATCAGAGCCTCACACACACTCTTCACACACACTCCTCTCACACACACACACTCCTCACACACACTCTTCACACACACACACACTCCTCACACACACTTCTCTATGAAACACACAAAAATCTAACAGGAATTATCTTGATTTCCTTTTTCCAAATGCCACAGTAATTCATCAGAGCCTCACACACACTCTTCACACACACTCCTCACACACACTCCTCTCACACACTCCTCACATGTGCAAACACTCATTGCTTTACTGAACACCAACCAATCATGGCTTTAGAATAGGCCTATAAATAGGTCAAAGGTCAAGTTATAGGTTTTTCAGACTGTGTAATACTGTTTTCACAACCACAAATGCTTACAGTAAAAAAATTAATAGTTTCGTTTCAATCTTGCTTTCGTGTTTACTGTGAATTTTTCAACATCTCTCAGCCAATTACTTTCAGTCTTGAACAGAAATGCACACAGGAGTTCATGAAAGAAGAGCTTTAGGTTTTGAATAACTGATATATCCACAAATATAATATTATGGCAAAGGTGTTTGCAACATCAGACAAATGTTTGCTATTGAGATGTTTGTGATATTTTGAATACAGTGCTTCATTTTGCCAGAGATGTGAGGCATTTTGCATTCTGTGTGCAATTCATGGATTTGTGTGTAAAGTTTTGGGGAAAAAAGAGGCAAATGTGTGTAAGCGGTTGAAAAACCTGTGAGAATGTCTCTGGATTTGATGCACGTCTCTTTTGCTTTAATTACAGCATCACTGGAACAAAACCTGATGATCATGATTTAAACTCCGCTGGAAGAACAACATCTGACCATCTGTACAGAATCACTTTACATCATACATTTTATTTGTTTCAACTTTATTTAGTAAAGAGTAAGGCAGTAAAGAAGACACAATCTAATTTCTGTTCTCAATTAATTTCTGAAAATGCGAAAAGTCCTGTTTGACACGATTGACTCTCTTCTAAACCCGACTACGAATATCTTACCTGAGGCCTCTTCAGAGCTTTGTGAAGTTTTTTTTAAACATTTCACTGAAAAAATGAATGATATTAGAAGCTCCATTGTTTCCTCTGAATCATGTCACTTGCCTTGCCCGATGAGTTGTCTGTCTAACTTTCCACCTGTCTCTCCGACTCAGTTAGCTGATGTAATCTCTACCATGAAGCTTTCTGGTTCTAAGTCAGATATTATCCCGGCTCGTCTTTTTAAGGATGTTTTTTCTATTAGTCCTATGGTAACCGCTATCATAAACAGCTCTCTAGCCAAAGGTGTTGTTCCAGCTAGTTTTACACATCCAGTTGTGCAATCTATGTTGAAAACGCCTCAACTTGATCCAGATGTGCAGTAACTATCGACCGATCTCTAAACTGCCTTTCATCTCTGAGCTTTTAGAGAAAGTAGTTTTCTCACATCTCCAGTCTTAATATTTTGGACATGTTCCAATCTGGCTTTAGATCATTAGCACTGAGTCAGCTCTGTTGAGGGTTATCTTGCTTGCTCTGGATTCAGGCTCTGGGGTTGTGCTGGTTTTGTTGGACCTGAGCGACACCATTGACCACAACGTTCTTCTTGAACGGCTAGAATGTATGGTAGATGTCAAGGGCACTGTATTACAATGGTTTGCTTCTTACCTCAGTGACTTTTTCTGTAAATTTAGGACATGTTTCCTCATCACCTGCGCCTGTTTTGTTTGGTGTGCACCAGGGCTCCGTTTTGGGACCTTTAATGTTTCCCCTTTATATGCTCCCCTTGGCCCTCATTTCTCATAAATACAACATTTCCAATCGCTGTTATGCAGATGATTCTCAGTTTTACCTTCCAGTAAGGCTTGACACCACTTCTTCATTTGATGTGTTATTGAAATGTGTAAATGATATCAAGAGGTGGATGACAAATAATTTTCTGCAGTTGAATGAGGATAAAACAGAGGTTGTAATCCTGCTCTGGAAGTCCAGTTAGGTCCTCTCTCAACACATGTGCGCAAACAAATCAAAAACCTTGGAGTGATCTTTGACTCTTCACTATTTCTTTTTTTGATAAACAAATTAGTGCTGTTATTAGAGGACGCTTTTTCCATTTAAGATCTATTGCAAAGTTGAAGAACCTTCTTTCAAGCAAAGATTTAGAAGTTGTAACATCACGATTAGATTATTGCAGCTCTCTTTATTCTGGTGTCCCTCAATCTTCACCATCTCGATTGCAAGTTGTTCAAAATGCGTCTGCAAGACTTTTGACTTGGTCTAAAAAGAGGGATCATATCTCCCCTGTTTTAGCATTAAATTTAGAGTTGATTTTAAGATCCTTATGTTTGTACATAAGGCATTGTCTGGCCGTGCACCATGGTATATTATATTAGTGATCTTATTGTGCCATATTGTCCTGCTAGGGCACTTAGATCTTCCAATCACTTGCTCTTAAATGTTTCACGGTGTGATCGGGCCTTTTCTGTGTCTAGAGACAGAGATAGCCCAAGCTTTGGACTCGTCTCCCTTATCATGTGACGTCTGCTCCTTCATTGGACATGTTTAAATCTACTCTTAAAATGTATTTTTATTCTTTAGCTTTTGGAAACCTGTAATTGTTGTGTTTGATATAGTGTAGACCTGCTTTGCACTTTGCACAGCACTTTGGATCAAATTTATATTGTGTTTAAATGTGCTTTATTAATAAATGTTGTATTTCCAGCTTGCTCTCAGACTCTCGGACGCTCTCGTACCTCGACTGTCAACGGCAGTAGTTTGTGTTTCGGTGAGTTTATGTTTATATTTATATGTCACGTTTGCAGCGAAAGCAAACAAATACATTTTCTTATGATGAACAACCCTTTCTGTGCCTTTCTATAGTAGATTGGAGTCATGCCAGAAATATTTCACTGCTGTTTACTCATCAAATATAGCCATCTATAAAAACCACTTCATTTATTTGCCCATGCAAACACGCTCTTTGCCTTTTAGACATTATTGATTGACTTCTTAGAAATACTGCTTTTTTCCAAGAGTAGTGATCAATTACTTGTCAAGCGATAAGAGACTGTATGACCGTGAAATATTGTAATATCGTTCTGGATTTGCTTTTGGATATCGTTTCTGGAATTGATACAGAAGAACATGTCAAACATCAGGGTTTGTTTAGTCTAATGATGTTTGATGTGACCTTTGTCCTTAATTCACATCTTTATTTAGTTTTAGTTTTTCATTAAACCAGGCATGAAGTATAGGTAAAATATTTATTTTCAAAATCACACACATTCAGCAAAATTACGACGAACAGTACAGTACAGATTTCCAAGCTCTCTCCCACTCATAAGAAAATATTCCTTTGATAAAAAATTATATAAATTAATCTCATAGAGTTAAAGCTCCTTCAAAGAGCTTTAATGAATAGCTTTAATATTGTGCAACAAGTTACAGTATTATTTTTGTCGAAGCAAAAATAAACAAAGCACATGAAGATCAGATTTGCATGGCTTGATTTGTACTATGCAAAATAAACGTATAAAGTGCATTTGCAGAACGTTATGAGCTCAAACCCGTCCGATGCAGTGAATCCACACACTGATATATCACACACACTGCTTTATGCATCCCTAGGAAGTGCTTCAAACCAAATGAGACAAAATACACACACAAAACATGACACTTGTAACGTGTACAATGTAGATTATTGTACTGTTTGTAGATTATCGTACATTAACTGTACTGCTTTTGCAAAGGCGCTATATAAATAAAACGTATCATTATTAGTAATATTACAAATATAAGAAAATGCATCTGTTTAAACAGCTTGAAAAGAAAAGCCATTACTAAACATATTTAGTTGCATTTGGCTTTGGCGTAAACGGTAAAAAGTAAGCTATCATGAGAGAAACATTCATCAGATACTCCATTGCATGCAAAGAAAAAGTATATTCTTTCTCAGTATTTTTGTATTGTTTTCCGTTACAAAGATCTAAACATTCTTAAAACTGGGGAAGCAAAGTGAGTGACTGAAGATATTAAGTCTTGTTTCTAAATGAAATTGAGAACTATGAAAGAATAAAACATTTGAAAAAATAATTGCGACTTTTTATCTCGCAATTTAGAGTTTACATCTCGCATTTCTGACTTTATTTCTCACAATTGTGTGATATAAAGTCAGAATTGCGTGATATAAACTCTCAATTGCGAGTTATAAAGTCAAAATTGTGAGAAAAAAGTCAGAATTGTGAGATATAAGTCAGAATTGCGTGATATAAAGTCAGAATTGCGAGTTATAATGTCAGAATTGTGAGAAAAAAGTCAGAATTGTGAGAAAAAAGTCAGAATTGTGAGATAAAAAGTCAGAATTGTGAGAAAAAAGTCAGAATTGTGAGATAAAAAGTCAAAATTGTGAGAAAAAAGTCAGAATTGTGAGATAAAAAGTCAGAATTGTGAGATATAAAGTCAGAATTGTGAGAAAAAAGTCAGAATTGTGAGATATAAGTCAGAATTGCGTGATATAAAGTCAGAATTGCGAGTTATAATGTCAGAATTGTGAGAAAAAAGTCAGAATTGTGAGAAAAAAGTCAGAATTGTGAGATAAAAAGTCAGAATTGTGAGAAAAAAGTCAGAATTGTGAGATAAAAAGTCAGAATTGTGAGATAAAAGTCAGAATTGTGAGAAAATTCAGAATTGTGAGATAAAAGTCAGAAATGTGAGATAAAAAGTCGCAATTACCTTTTTAATTTTGTATTCTGTGGCAGAAACAAGCTTCCATAGAGAACAAATATTTGCCAATGGAGTCAGAAAAATAAACTTAATTCAAAGGAAAAACAAGACTATTTTTCTGACCCCATTGGCGGATTTTGTCCCTTGTTTTAAGCATTTAATTCTGACTCGAGTCATTTTGCTTCTCAAATAAATGTCTCTTGAGCCACTCTCAGACCTTCACTGGGACGGGTGGCAATACCTGAATGTCATGTTGGGTAACCGTGCCAGTGTGCTTCCCTGAGTATTTGAACATCTATAAAAACCCATAAAGCTTAGACAGAAAGCCTTGATTAGAAGGTGTTCCAGCGGCTGATAAATAAGAGCACTGCTAATGTTTATAGTTCATGTGCACCCGCAGGACTCCACGATCATGTCCGGGACGTCGGTCTTCACGATGGTGTGCTGAGAGTTGAAGTAAACCATCGAGAGCGGGCGTCTCTGGATGGGAACGCAGCAGGACGACACGGCGGTCTGGATCCCGTTAGCCTTTAGCTGACTGAAGACGGTGGCGTGAAACGAGGAGGCTATGCCTGGCGACCCCGAGAGATGTTGAGGACACTGTCCCATACAGTAGTTCATGTGGTATCCCTCGGGTGCGATGATCCAGTCCTGCCACTGTATATCACGAAACTTAATGTACAAGTCTTTCTTGCAGCACACGCTCACGTCGTCTCCGCAGCGTAGCGAGCGCTTGCTTAGCGCGTGAGTCTCGGCGTCTTCACGCAAACGCACCTGCGCTACGAGGAACGGCTGGTGTTCGCCGGAAGCGTCGCGGACACACAGGTTTCGTTCTCCGTCTTCGCAGTGAACCTCGAGGTTGAGACGGCGCTGGCCTCCGTCTAGAAAGGCTTGCAGGGCGATGGTGACAGGGAATGTGTGCCAGCCGCCCCGCGAAACATCAACGCTTCTCTGGATTAGCAGCGTGCGATTGTTAGCGCCCGACAGGTAGATCTCAGCGTTCACACGCTCACCTGGACGAGGGGCGTCCGCCGGACGGACGTAGAGCCACAGTGACGACTGAAGAACTTGAACACTGTGGCCTTTCTCCTGGAGGAACTGGAATGATAGACTGGTGTCGAAACCGGTGGAAACCTCGTCATCTGGAGAGAAATCACACAGAAGAGCTTAGAACTGTAAAACTGCAAACCAGTGGTTGTGCTTATGATGATAAACCCAAGTGATATGATACCAAATATCTGCAGCTGTTTTTGTACAGCAGAAGTAACTGGAAGCGAATTACATCAGAAGTTGCATTAAAAATAAGCTATTATCTATGCATGTATATAATTAAGAGTTCACACACATATATTATGTAAACATAAACTTTTATTTTGGATGCGATTAAGGCCCAGCACTAATGTCTATATTTTTTGTATTATTTAGTTCATAACTTTGCCTCTGAGAACGTTTGCCTCTGCACTCTAAAAAAATATTTTCACAACTTTTTTTCTTTTGTCAAATCAACTTAAATAATTTATGTGGTTCAGATAACATAATATTTAGAGTTTCTGTTGAATAAGCCAATATCCTTCATTGTATTAACTCAAATCTTTAATTTCAATGAACTCAAAATTGTAAATTGTAAAAAGGCAACATTTTTAAGGTAAACAAACATATTTTTTTACAGTGTAGAAACATTCCTCAAATGTCTTTGCATTCATGTTGTTTTAACTTAAAAAGTAAGCTACCTGGTTTCCTTACAATTTTGAGTTAATTGAAAATAAAAATTTGAGTTAATACAATGAAGGATATTGGCTTATTCAACAGAAACTCTAAATATTATGTTATCTGAACCAAAATAATTACCAAGCTGATTTGACAAAAGATAAAAGTTGTGATAACAAATCATGAAAATTATTTTAATTACTGCATTTTTTTTATTTTCAATGAACTCAACGAACTTTTTTTTTTTTTTTTTACAGCGTGGGTACCAATGAACACAAAGACATTTTAAGAATGTGTCTACACTGTAAAAAAAAAAAAAAAAAAAAAAAAATATATATATATATATATATATATATATATATTCATGATTTGTTTGCACAACTTTTTTTCTTTTGTCAAATCAACTTAAATAATTCACGTGGTTCAGATAAAATAATATTTTGAGTTTCTGTTGAATAAACCAATCTCCTTCATTGCATTAACTTATGAATTCAAATTTGTGAGGCAACCAGGTAACTTACTTTTTAAAGTTAAACCAACACATTTTTTTACAGTGTGGGTACCAGTGAACCCAAAGACATTTTAAGAATGTTTCAATGCAAGTCACATGTAGGCTACTCACCGACATCAGCAAAGCTCACTATCTCGTATGCCTGGTTATTTGTGTAGGAGTTCGGTAAATTATTGTCCAGCTCCAGGGTCCCGTCTTGTCTCACGCGCCCCGCGTGCAGTTTCCGAAGTGCGGTCATGAGCGCGGCGCGTGGCACCGCATGCGTGATGTTCGGCCTCTCCCGCAGGTGAAGCTTGTTCAGAATCTGTTGTTTCGCAATCTCGACCAGGTATCGCTCCTCCGCGTCCTTCTCCATCGCCGGTATACCGCACGTCGGGCACGCGGTGGTGGCCGTGCTCGTGCCCTTCACCGTGAGCGCGCTCAGCACCACCAGCGTGGACAGCACCGTGAACGCGGACCACGAGAACGACTCTGAGATCATGATGCAAACTTTTGCTTTGCTTTGCTCGTTTCACTGGGACTGGTTTGGAGAGAGTGAGAACTAGTGAGTGGCCGCAGAGAGTGAGCACCCAGAAGTGGGTTAATCCATCAAAAGTTGTGATACGTTTAAGGGACGCACCAATGAAGGTGTCTGTCACACATGTGCACGCGCTCGAGGGGAGGGAGGACTGTGGAGGTGAGCGACATACACACATGCACACAAACACACTCCTCACTGAAGCATAGCTATATATATAGCCCTGCTGGGGTTAATCATTAGTGCGAACAAATAAACACACGACACTTACAGTGCCACGTCGAGCCGCAGTCCAAAGCCTCACCTCTGTCCCAGTGACCCGCAACACTGTAACACTGTAACCCTAAACCACTCGAACGGCACATATGACGCAATCCAGGCTGTTTCATACGGGGGGAAACCAGTTCGGTGTAGATGCTGGAGTCACAGCATCCAATCACTCATCCTCTAGTTTGTGCAGAAACAAACTAATATAGAAGCTCCCAGACCATGCACCCTTAAAAATGAAGAACCTTTAACAACCTTTCCCTTGCTCAAAATGTTCTTTATTGTGGAAGTCGCTCTGTATAGTCAGTTGTATCCCTTAAAACTCTTCTTTGATCACCAGAATTTACATATTTAAACGTTTTTCTTTCATGTCTTAAAATATCTTGAATGTAACTCGACACCCTTGCCTCATTTAGTATGCACGGTTCTATGAATATGCCATTTAGCCCCGCCTCCACTCACTCACTCAGCTCAGAGATCCACTGGTTGACGATCACACGTTGATCTGATTGGTTACAAGGTAGTTTGTGACGTCAGAAACACCAGCGATTTCAAAGCGTGTGTTTGAGACTGTCTTTGGTTCACTGCAGTTTTAAGGAGGAAATACTCAGCAATGCTGCCGACTTATGAACTTACACATGGTTTGTCTTAAAGCACATTAAAAGCTGGATTTTCTCCACAGGGGGACTTTTAAGAACTCACTGAAAGGTTCTTTAGGGAACCAAAATGGTTCATTGCGATGAAAAAAAACCTTTGGAGTCTTTATTTTTAAAAGTATATCTGACCTGAAAGGGATTCTCTCCAAAAAAAAAAAAAAAAAAAAAGATTCAAAACAAGTTCCGAAAAAGTTTTTTGTCCATTCAGTGAAAGTCATTGGGTTCCAATGCTGTTTGTTTCCCACCGTTCTTCAGAAGAAAGTCAAACAGATTAATTATGTTTTATTTATTTATATATTTATTTATTTGTTGTGAGCTGTCCCTTTAATATTCAATATTATATAGAGAGGTGTTTATTTAGCAGATGCGACAGTAAAATCACAATACAGAGAGATTGAAAGATTAGTTTGAGATTATTATTTTTATTTAAGAAAGAATATTTTTAACAAAAAATTGTGCATTGTATTCGGTGGTTTGGATATAGGTTGAGTTCAGATATCATACAGTTTAATAGCGCTGGTTCAATAAATGTTTGTGCATCAGGGTTTTATGCGTAGTTTAACGACTAACAAACTATGCAGTGTCTGATGGCTATTTAATGGGAATTTAATGGTGATCTATATAAATAAAAAGCCAACGGGAAAAAATATGAATAATACCTTTTTCATCTTTACATGGACAATCATCCTGAGACATCAGAGCAGCAGGAGATGCTGTAACTGAAAAAAAAAAAAACATAAGTCAATTTTACTTATTTTTCTTTGGCAAGTTTTTGCACACATATTTTAAAAGTAAATTTCACATATGGAATGATGTAAATTAGTTAAAGGTGCTCTAAGTCATGTCACGTGTTTTTTAGGCCAAAACATTTTTTGTCACATACAGCAAACATCTCCTCACTATCCGCTAGCTGCCTGTCCCCTGAACACACTGTAAAAAAACGCGGTCTCTGTAGACACCACAGGCTCCACAAATGGCAACAAAAACAAACTGGGCTCACCCGCACCACGAAACACAACAAACAGTGCTCCAGCCAATCACCGACAAGAAGTATTTGAGGGGTGTGGTTTGGGGGGTTAGTGCGCGTGGACATGAAGGGGGTGTGGAGGAGAGACGAGAGAGAAGCATGAAGAGGGAAGTTTGAATTATGGCCGACACACGACTAAAGAGACGACGTTCCGATGAACAAATTGTAAAGAAGAGGGACAAGGATAAGGAACGCGCGAAGTCCCGAATTTACATCGGAAAAACCCTCGAAATGTGGCGAGAACTCCGCCGGCAGAAGGGCTTCCAATCCGACATTCAGCTGCTCTGTTTTTGCAGAACAGGTAAATCCATTTTTCTTTCTAAATTGACGTTCATGTTCGCCAAACCAACACAAGGATGTAATTAGCTAGAACTATGCAGTCAGCGTTAGCTTTGGTGAATACAACATATATGTTTCAGCTAGCGATCAATCTCTATTGTAAATGGTCAAGCAAATTCACAGTAGGGCGACAATTTGTGTGAATTATTGTTTTCACCCACTGTTTGTTATGGATTTGAATGTTCATTTATAGGCTATTGACAACTTTGACTAAATTTGTTTACGCCGCCGCCGTTGTTTATGCTCACTGGGAAACGCGAAGCTAACGTTACCTTGCTATTATTGCGTCCTTGTATGGGAGCTAACGTTATAGTTATAATATAACCTCAGGTGGTGAAACGATTTTAAGACAATGTTTCTCTTTTTCTGCATTCTGTTCTGCAATATATAAAAGCATTTATCTAACTTGGTGACATTACACATTGAATGAAGTATCAGTAAAACTTAACTTTGTTTTTAGTGACTACTTTGACTTTCCTTTATGCCGGAAGGGAGGGGAGGAGGGAGGAGACGGGATGAGGAGGAGGGAGGGTCTAGCTAGCCTCCGTTTTGTTTGACAACAATTCGAATGTCAACACTCCCGGCATCACTTAGAGCACCTTTAAGTGAAAGTAACAAAGAAAATAAGTAATTTGAACTTGGCTATAGTAAAAGGTTGAGTAATATCTATTTAGCTGAAGTTTCCTTTGCTATACATTTCACTCAGACAATATAACATTGAATTAAACCACACTTTTAAAGTATATGCTTTACTTAGAAACTTCTCAGTAATTAATACAATAGATAATGTGTGAGACACCATATCTACATATTTAGGAGACATGTGTGAAGTGAACGCAGAGATCTCAATACTTGGTAGACAATACACAATGACGGGAACATTTGATGGATCGTTTTTGTGTTTGAATGTGTAATTTTGAGTAGAAAATTCCAAATGTCACAAAATGGCAAGTTACTAATCCTGACATAAGCAGTGATGAAACAGTGTAAACACAGCTGGAAAACAGTGAAAATCAACCTCATTAATTATTCAAGGCCCAGTGCATGATGGGAACAGCAGTATCAGAAAAGTTGAGTAATATTACTTAATTTTATAACGTTGATATTTTTGCTTTAATTTCTACACATTTGAATTGAGTACTAATATAGAATTTACTTAGTTTTTTAAATTCTTGCCTGAACTAACTTTTTCATCGTTTTTTGTGTGTGTAGTATTTACTTCACCACAAAATTCATTTTTTATCAGTGTGCTGCAGATCTGTAAATAAGAAAGCTAAAAAAAAAAACCCACCTAGAATTTGTTTAATATTCTTTCATAATATTCTTTTAATTTTTTGTTCCCCCACTTTTTTCTTTCTTCTACTTCCTTTTTTTCTTTCTGGTACTTCTCTTTGCTGATAATTTTCAATAGATAAATCAGGCTTCCTTATATTATTGTTCTTGTTGACTATAGAACTATAACATGTTTATTGTCTGAAAGTCTGTTTTTGTATCTTATGTTTGTTAAAAATTGCAAAATAAAGCCCTTCAGTTCAGCTGTCAGTGCGCAGGCGCCGTCTAGTGGCCACTGGATCATGACTGGATAATGAATAATGAATGCTGTCATCCGGTTCATTAAGACATGGCTTACATTATATGAGCTGTTGTATTTATAAGTGAATATACAAAATTTGATTGTTAGCATGATGCTTTTATTTTTTTTTATTTTTTTTTTTTAATAGTTTTTCTTACCTCAAATTCTTAAATGGCACCATCTGAACTTTTGAAATTGCATGGTACCCGCAAGCTGCAAAGTTTCAGACAGACATTATTTGTATTGTCGTTCATGTTTCCCGAGAGCTGTTTGTTGGCCACATCAGTAAAGCACATGCCATTAATGGTTTATTTCGTCTCTGGGTTAGGCTATATTTGAATGTGGAACTTGATCATTTCAGACAAACATTACCTCACATATTTAAGCTTTTCAAGTTGTTCAAACAACTATTTCGCCACTCTCATGAATCACACTAAACCGGATCACAGATGGATGGAGTCTGAAAGATTCACATGTCGTGTAATTGACTGGTTTGATTGGGGGAGATTGAGAACGTTCTTTCATCAGAATATTTGCTGAGGCTAAATCACAAAACACAAAAACTGCTTACATAAAATGCATCAATCTGATGAAACCACACGAGGTCTGTCAGCAGATTTTACCCCAATATTTACAGATTACACAGAGATAAGAATCTTTCACAAGATCTGACCGTTCTGATGGCCAAAGAAACACTTAGTCCCGGGCACGCGTGCACGTGCACGAGCCCCTGCCCTATTTCAAAATTAATCAGAAGTGCCCATCTCAAACAAATATCAATGATAATATTGTGGTCAATAAAACAAAATGCATTTGATTATAATTAAAATGACAATGTGTACAAAACTAAAGTAGCCTAAGCTAAATACACGTCAGAGGTCACGGTGTTGCGTGTCTTGCGTCGGTCTTGACCTTTCTTTTACTGTCTATGGTATTGACTGACCTAAAGTAGTGTGTGGACGGCAGGCATAACCGTAGCAAAAATTATGCGTTTTGAAATGAAAATGCAGTAGTGTAAACGTAGGTATCCCACATTCTCCTCGGAAACCGATGCTCTCGAGCCAGATATGGTTATTTCAGTATATTCAGTATATGGCTCGACGGCAGGAAAAATAATAAACCAAACAATTTTTTAACTTTTCTTTTTTCAGTAATAAAAGGTTGTGTGTCGATTCGATTAAAAATCCACATATCACATATTTTAAAATATTACATAATTCAATGAAGCCTGTTTGTCATGTATAATACACCGACCAATCGTCATCTGGCACAACATGTTCACATTTCATTGGACAAGAGCGGTCATTTTCCGGTCATTTATAAATAAATCGTTTGAAAATTACATGGACATACAAATTTATACATTTATGAAGCGATCTGAGTCTGCGTCTAATGGATATTAATTGACTACAAAGCCCTGCACAAAACCAGAACCAAAAGTAGCATTAATGGTAAATATAGTAGTATTCAAGCCACTTGTATTTAGTCTATATTGATACACCATTTACCATTTGATGAAACTACAGTGAGGAAAATAAGTATTTGAACACCCTGCTATTTTGCAAGTTCTCCCACTTAGAAATCATGGATGGGTCTGAAATTGTCATCGTAGGTGCATGTCCACTGTGAGAGACATAATCTAAAAAAAAATAAAAATCCAGAAATCACAATATATGATTTTTTAACTAATTATTTGTATGATACAGCTGCAAATAAGTATTTGAACACCTGAGAAAATCAATGTTAATATTTGGTACAGTAGCCTTTGTTTGCTATTACAGAGGTCAAACGTTTCCTGTAGTTTTTCACCAGGTTTGCACACACTGCAGGAGGGATTTTGGCCCACTCCTCCACACAGATCTTCTCTAGATCAGTCAGGTTTCTGGGCTGTCGCTGAGAAACACGGAGTTTGAGCTCTCTCCAAAGATTCTCTATTGGGTTTAGGTCTGGAGACTGGCTAGGCCACGCCAGAACCTTGATATGTTTCTTACAGAGCCCCTCCTTGGTTATCCTGGCTGTGTGCTTCGGGTCATTGTCATGTTGGAAGACCCAGCCTCGACCCATCTTCAATGCTCTAACTGAGGGAAGGAGGTTGTTCCCCAAAATCTCGCCTCTCCTTAATACAGTGCAGTCGCCCTGTCCCATGTGCAGAAAACCACCCCCAAAGCATGATGCTACCACCCCCATGCTTCACAGTAGGGATGGTGTTCTTAGGATGGAACTCATCATTCTTCTTCCTCCAAACACGGTTAGTGGAATTATGACCAAAAAGTTCTATTTTGGTCTCATCTGACCACATGACTTTCTCCCATGACTCCTCTGGATCATCCAAATGGTCATTGGCAAACTTAAGACGGGCCTTGACATGTGCTGGTTTAAGCAGGGGAACCTTCCGTGCCATGCATGATTTCAAACCATGACGTCTTCGTGTATTACCAACAGTAACCTTGGAAACGGTGGTCCCAGCTCTTTTCAGGTCATTGACCAGCTCCTCCCGTGTAGTTCTGGGCTGATTTCTCACCTTTCTTAGGATCATTGAGACCCCACGAGGTGAGATCTTGCATGAAGCCCCAGTCCGAGGGAGATTGACAGTCATGTTTAGCTTCTTCCATTTTCTAATGATTGCTCCAACAGTGGACCTTTTTTCACCAAGTTGCTTGGCAATTTCCCCGTAGCCCTTTCCAGCCTTGTGGAGGTGTACAATTTTGTCTCTAGTGTCTTTGGACAGCTCTTTGGTCTTGGCCATGTTAGTAGTTGGATTCTTACTGATTGTATGGGGTGGACAGGTGTCTTTATGCAGCTAACGACCTCAAACAGGTGCATCTAATTTAGGATAATAAATGGAGTGGAGGTGGACATTTTAAAGGCAGACTAACAGGTCTTTGAGGGTCAGAATTCTAGCTGATAGACAGGTGTTCAAATACTTATTTGCAGCTGTATCATACAAATAAATAGTTAAAAAATCATATATTGTGATTTCTGGATTTTTTTTTTTTTTAGATTATGTCTCTCACAGTGGACATGCACCTACGATGACAATTTCAGACCCCTCCATGATTTCCAAGTGGGAGAACTTGCAAAATAGCAGGGTGTTCAAATACTTATTTTCCTCACTGTATCATAGTTTGTGAAATGAAGCCCAGGCCTACCGGTATTATGTGAAGTGTAGGCTGACAACAACACGCGAAATGGTGACTTTATTATTTTAACATTTTTGATAATTTTGCAGCAATAGTAGGCCTATAATAGTACAGTACTACTGGTCAAAAATGTGCACACACATTACTTTTTTTTTTTTTTTTTTTTTTTTAGAAGTCCCTTATGCGCATGAAGCAAAATTTATTTGATCAAAAATACAGAAAAAAATTATTACAATTTAAAATAATGTTTTTTTGTTTTAATATTCTTTTTAATATCATTTACTTCTGTGATGCAAAGCATATATATATAGCTTCTCTCTCTCTCTCTCTCTCTCTCTCTCTCTCTCTCTCTCAAATTAGCTCATATCAAAGCCAAATTAGCTCATATCAAAGCCAAATTAGCTCATATCAACTAGAATTATGCATAAAATGGTCATTTTCATATTCTTTACACTCTTAAAAATAAAGGTTCCAAAAGTTTTTTTTGTTTTTTTAGCATTGCCATAGAAGAAGCATTTATTTTTTCTTAATGTGAAGAACATTTTAATAATCTAACAAACTTTTTTGTTTTTTATACTATAAAGAACATTAAGATTCCATTGATGTTAAAGATTCTTTGTGGAACCATAAAGAACCTTTATTTTTAAGAGGGTAAAATAAAATCTTAATTTTTTTTAATGAGAAGTTAAACAAAACTACAAACTTTTCTGACTCTATATTAGAAATTAGTTTCAGGCAGATTCCCGTCTGAATGTTTTTTTTTCATCTTCCCAGAAGTGGACGTTCCAGTTTTATCCAGATCGTACGGCATCAGTTTGTGACTCTGACCCGACCACTAATCCTGGGTTGCACAAAAACTGCCCAACATTGTGAAAATAACCCAACACAATGAGTGGGCTCAACTAGTGTTTGAGAAGAAAAATCCATCAATTCATTAAAGCTGTGGAGGACACACTAAATATAGGATAAAGGTGAAAGTGGACTGTGAGTTCATTACGTGCTTTATTTGGAATGTTCCTGTCCTGACCTCAGAAAAAAAGAGGAAAAATCAACAAGTGACAGATAGGACACGTGCTTTGAAACCGGGCCAGTTCAATGCATCTGCCTTATCTGATACCCTATATGTGTAACTCTTTAAAAAGGACACGCAAGGTCAGCATTTATTTAAAATAGAATCTTTTGTACCATTATAAATGTCACTTTTGATCAATTTAATGAGTCGTTACTGAATAAAAGTATTAATTTCTTTAAAAAAAAAATCTTACTGACCTCAAACTTTTGAATGGCATAGTGTATAATGTTACAAAAGCTTTCTATTGCAGATAAATGCTGTTATTTTGAACTTTCTATTCATTAAAGAAACCTGATTTAAAAAATAATAATAATCATAAATGTTTCTTGAGCATCAAATCATCATATTAGAATGATTTGTGAAGGATCATGTGACACTGAAGACTGGAGTAATGATGCTGAAAATTCAGCTTTGATCACAGGAATAAATTACACTTTACTATATATTCACATAGAAAACAGATGATTTACATTAGAATAATATTTCAGAATATTACTGTATTTTTAATTAAATAAATGCAACCTTGGTGAGCAGAAGAAACTAATTTTTTTTTTTAAATGGTACTGATCCCGAACTTTTGAACAGCATTTGTTTATTTATTTATTTATGCAAACTTTTATGTTAGATGTGATTAATCGATTTGACAGCACTAATTTTATTACTTTATACCATAGTCAATATACACCATGCCAAGCCAGAAAACTCACAATACTATTGCTGTAAAATATCAAAGCATTAAAAATAAAATATAAGTTATATGTTTTGTGAAAATATAATCACAATTTTTTTTTTTACAGTAGCCAATATTCACACTCACAGTTTTAATTATTAAATAGAAGAACATAAAATATAAGCTGTATTGTGAAAATATAAGAGTATAAAGTATAAAAAGGATGGTAATTTTGTGAGTAAAGCATCATGAGCGTCACTAATTAACACATGTGATGTACATATAGGATTTTGTAGGGAAATTTCGCTCTAAAACTCTTCCTGAATGAATTGTAACGAAGCAATACAATCGGTT
Organism: Leuciscus idus; assembly: GCA_021554675.1. NCBI lineage: Eukaryota > Metazoa > Chordata > Actinopteri > Cypriniformes > Leuciscidae > Leuciscus > Leuciscus idus. The sequence goes on along the minus strand of CM038631.1, from coordinate 1,243,221 downwards.
ACATGGTGTCATTGTTACAGTGTCATTATATATTTAAGTACTGAGTAATAATAAGTAACTTCATGTACTTACTATAGGGTTAGGATTTGGTTGAGGGTTAGAACATGTAGGCTAATTATGTATAATTTACTGTTATTACTATGGTAAGTACATGTAATAAAGGACACTGTAAAATAAAGTGTTACCATACAATCTTTAACTATCAGATGCAAAAGCAGGCGAAACTGAAAGTATGACGACAGCGCCATCTTACGTGTCCTGAGCGCACAAGCACATGGAGCAGTGACGTAAAGCACAGAAAGAGCCAGTGTTGTGCTTTCAGTGCTTTATTTCCCTTGTTTTTCCTGGTTTGTGAACACGAGAGAGTTTAAACGAGGACTCGCGATGCTTTCAGACGCGCTTGTTTCTCAGGGTTTTATTTATTTTTATTTATTATGCTTTCAAACTGTACAGAGCTGACATTAATGATATACAACTTTGTATACAATACACCAAAAATATATCAACAATATGTCTAATGTCACCTGAACATTCAGGATGAGAAAAAATGAGGGGTTTTTGTTGATCTTTTTGTGAGGCTCGCGCGTGACGTCACGGCCCCGCCCACTCAGGTTCTGGTTTGATCACTGCGCGCTGTTGACACTCGGAGTCTCCGTGAGCTCGTGCTTGTGGCGGCGATTAAACGGTATTATTAAGCGACAGCGGGCTGTCGTTATTCGGTGACCGGGGGATCGGTTCGTGCGGGAGGTGGGTCATCAGTTTAAACATGTTTTCCTAGCCCATCCTGAGCGATAGTAATGCCCTCACGAGTTCGTGAGGCGGCCGATTGTCATTTTGACTTAGCTCGCGCTCGCTTAGCCGCCACAGGCTAATTAATTAACCGAGAGTGTGAGAAATATTCACTCCAAATCATCGAAGGCACTGCAGAAACTCCTCAAAACACCCAGAACGCCGAGTGTCTCCTCGTTTTGAATGAACGCGAGGGATTAACAGGTAAGCGAACGCTTGATGAACGCTTTAAATGGAACAGGTATTGATGTGTGTGTGTGTGTGTGTGTGTGTGTGTGTGTCGCTAGTAAAGATCACGTTAGTCGTCAGTGACAGGATAACGGTTGATTAATTCTTCACTTAAACCACGACTTCACTGAGTGTCGTGACGCGTGAGAAACGGAACGCTCCCGTTCTTTGATTATTCGAAACGGCGGCGTTCTAGTTTTGTCGCGTCGCGTGGCGTTTCAAATATTGTTATTATTATTAATAATAAAGACCCACAGACTGTCAGCTGATGGTGACCAGAGATCAGAACACTTGCGTTTAAAGGACCGTTCACACCAAATACTTTTAACTATAAAGTTTTAATTCTCGTTCTAAAGGCCTGTTCACATCATGGACACGAACGATAAAGATGTACTTTTAAAAATGATGGATGGATGCACTTTTTTGCACCATTCACTCCCATTATAAAGCTGGGAAGAGCCAGGATATTCTTTAATATAACTCGGATTGTGAGTATAGTATTGTATACAACTGTAACTATAACTGCACAGAGAAAGAATATCATTGGAATCATTGTTTTTCCAGCTGATGAACAATAATAACATTGACAGCCAATCAGAATCTCGCGTTAGTTCACCCCAAAAGGATTCCATAATTCACTCACCCTCAAGCCATATTAGGTGTACAACTTTCTTCTTTCAGCCAAACACAATCCGAGTTATATTAAAGAATATCCTGGCTCTTCCCAGCTTTATAATGGGAGTGAATGGTGCCTGAGATTTTGGAGCCCATAAAAGTGCATACATCCATCATAACAGTAATCCATAATAAAGTTAATAAATGCCCTCTGAAGCGAAGCCATACGTTTTTGTAAGAAACACATCCATATTTATAACTTTGTAAACCATAATGACTGACGGAAGAGTGACCTCTGACCTGACGCATGACGTGTTGGTCAAAGCTGAAGTGCAGAGGATCGAGCAAAACAAAACACTGGTCAACAATTAGAAGTCGAAAATGAATTTTTAAAGAGAAATGTGGGAGGAGCTTGAGTTTGTTAACTATACTCACCTAAGCCTTACTCTACTCTTACGTCATGCGTCGGGTCAGAGGTCATGCGTCAGTTCAGAGGTCACTCTCCCACATAAAAGTGCTCGAGCATTTAAAGCGTCAGACGACAAAACTGCAGTGTGCATATGTACATTCACTGCATCCTCTGCTATTTTTCAGATGTGCTCGTATCAAACTACTGTATCCATATAAACGGTATTGGCCTCATTCAATATCGTTTCCCCCCCAAAAATCGATATATCTATCTATGAATTACAGAAACGTCTGTCAGTCTGTGTATCTGTGTGTCTGTTAATCGCATATCTCTCGACCCGTTAGTCCGATGGATCTCAAACTTGACAGGTGTCTCGCTACGGGCATGAGTAAGTGCAGTGCCAAGTTTGACGTTGTTTGGATTAGAAATGCAAAATATATCGGTAAATGTGGTTTAAAAATAAACATTCTGACATAAACACTGTCAGCTAAACATTAAGTCAGCTACGCTGTTTACTTCTGAATATTATATTTTATTCACGGTCATCATTTGTTAGTAGCTTATTCACACACTGTCTGCTCAAGCGTAGTGTTTTCTCGGAGTTCCCTGTGTATCTGCTCCCTGAATAGTGTACTTCAATTTTCCACATTTATTGTACGTCATTATGTCAGTATCAGAATTTGCTTTCTACCATGCACAAATAAAAATGTCAGTGAACTTTTGCTGTGTAACTGTAACAATGAGCACTCAAACACACCGAAGCAACAATTACTAAAAAACACACACAAAAACTGATTTTGCACGGGCACTTTGCACTGATCCCTGAATCGACGCGCTTATTCATTTGTGGATGTTAACTGAACCTGTAAGTCAGCTATGCTGTTTACTTCTGAATATTATATTTCATTCTGGTGCGCTTAACGTTATCGCTACTGTGTAATAGTAGCCTATGCTATTCACCAACTAAACATAATCCTATTCAATGCGTTCACAGTCTCTTTCACGGGCATCAATTTGTAGTAGCCTTCACAAACGGTTTGCTCAAGCATATAGCGTTTTCTCGTAGCCTGGTTAAAACCAGACCATTCTCAGTAGTAACTGAATTATGGTCTGGCAAAGCTTCATTAATAACTCATTTCCAAAGGGGCGTCACCAACGGACGTCGCTCAAATGCCTCTGGGCACAATTGGATAGACCTAAAACCAATCAGAGCGATCGTCATCGTGTAAAGCCATATGCTGCGTCCCTAAGTTACACTACACCATAAAAGTATGTACTCTTTTTGTGAAGAAAAGGTATTTACTTCTGAATGTGTAGCAAAAAAGTAGGCAAGCTTTGGGACATACTACTTCGTCATCTTTATCGGACGGATCTGTCGCGTGCGTCCTGTCACGTAAACTGCCCTGTCAATCATCTTGTCACAGTTAAAATCCTCTATTAAATCTAATTTAATTTCCTACCGTTTCGGAGAGAAATGTAGCAGCAGGTTCATCTGCCAGTGGGTCTTTCATGGAGACTGTCCTCTGTTTGCAATTTGAATATAATAATGCATTTAAAAGTTGGTGCGCTTCACCAACGGACGTCACTCAATTGCCTCTGGGCGCAATTGGATAGACCTAAAACCAATCAGAGCGATCGTCATCGTGTAAAGCCCGCCTCAACGTTTCTGATTGGTGCCGCGATTTCAACGAATTAGAAATGGGCTTGAATGGGCTCTTTGCCAGACTACTTGCAGAGCAAATCTAAATTTGCGGAAGTTGTCTGGGTTTTCCCAGGCTAGTTTTCTCGGAGTTCACTGTGTGCTTTCTACCATGCACAAATAAAAATATCACTGAACTTTTGCTGTGTAATTGTAACAATGAGCACTCAAACACACCAAACCAACAATTACTAAAAACACACACAAAAACTGATTTTGCACGGGCACTTTGCACTAGTCGTACAAACTCGATACACCGCCCAGCCCTAATAATATCAGGCACAGCACATCAATCTTTCTCAAGAAAAAAAGCAAAATCTGTCTCAGCTAATGCTTTAAAGTAAACTCTACATGCAACCCGGTCAGTTTGTACATTATAATATCAAAGATTAAAATTAACATCTGATTTGTATACAAACATTTAAGTTGCACGCAGTTTTTATAATAATAATATTATGTGAAAGTGTTGTAAAGCTGTTTTATTGACGTGTTTCTGCGGCTGAAACACTGATTGGTGGATTACATGAGACATGATTGATTTCAGGAAGTTGTTCTGAATCTGATGCTCATTGATGTTTATTTGCTAGTGGTAAAGAGGAAGAGATGATCGGTTCATCATACACACACACACACACACACACACACACACACACACACACACACACACACACACACACACACACACACACACACACACACACACACACACACATTTACTGACTGAATTTACTGATGAAACTGACAGAATTAGTCAGAAGCATCAACGCTTGTTGTGATTATTGGATGGGAAAGCAGTGTAAATAATGTTTAGTGAAGTTTTGTTCACGCATCGACTGAAAACGGCACAGACTAAAAGATCCATTCTTTGGATTTAAGACTCGATGGGTTCATCAAAATGAGAATCCATTAAAATAGAGAAATGTAAATTGTAATTTATTTGCTTAAAGAATGCAGTCAGAGTGGAGTTTTATTTATCAGGGTAACATTGCTCATATGTGACCCTGGACCACAAAACCAATCACGTGGGTCAATTTTTTGAAATTGAGATGTATATATCAAATGAAAGCTGAATGAATAAGCTTTCCAGTGATGTATGGTTTGTTAGGATATGATCGAGATACAACTATTGTAAATCTGGAATCTGAGGATGCAAAAAAAATCGAAACATTGAGAAAATCTCCTTTAAAGTTGTTCATATATGTTGGCGATTGTGCAGCATTCACTCACACACATACATGTTTTATATATTTACGGTAGGAAATTTACAAAATATCTTCATGGAACATGATCTTTACTTAATATCCTAATGATTTTTGGCATAAAAGAAAATCTATAATTTTGACCCATACACTGTATTGGCTCTTTTCACAGATAAACCCGTGCGACTCGAGACTGGTTCTGTGGTCCAGGGTCACATATGAGGAATTAAACTTTGCACAATGTAAGTTTTCACCCAGGCAAACGGTTGTTTTGTAGTGTTATACTGCAGGTGTGCAGGTTATTCTGTGCGGTTGAGATGGTTGACATGCTTTAATGTGCACGCTGACGCATAACGTGACCATCTGTGAGTGTGCGATCTACAGTTTTATAGTGTGCACTTGATATTTACAGCAGGACAAGAAGTCAGACAGAAATGAACGTTTGAATTCATGTCCAACAAGTGGCCTTTTGCATTAGATTTGTATTTAGAATTTTGTGTTTGTCTTTGGATGGAAGAAAGAAATGGTTTGTGTGGGTTATAAATGTTCATGGCTGATCGTGCATGAAGGAGTTTTCCCTGGTTATAGTCTGATTACTGATATGAAACATGTTTAATTTTCTGTAATCAATGTGTCAGATGCTGCTTTTTGACGACTGACTCTTCCTGATATTTACACTGATTTATGTCATAAAAATCTGAAAATTTACTTTACTTGCCCTGGAAAAGTCATGGAGATTTCTCCAGTTAATGCATGTGTGTAGTTTTGACCAGCTCTAATATAATTCATCTAGGCATATTTTGGCTGATAAACGACAATTCTTTATATTTAAAAGCCGATAACCGATATATTGGCCGATAAATCCAAATTTTTATAAGCATGAAACAAAGTCTCACCATTAAAAGTCATGTCCCAAACGCACAATTATATAATTTTATGTAGCTTATATGACAGACTTGCCATATTAATCTTTGTATTAATTCTGCACATGTTGCACTTCACTGTGTTTTCTTTTTTTGAAGTGATTCCAATCATATTTCAAGCAATTCATAATCATCATGTTGAACAGTACGCATCTGAAGCGTCTCAGCTGAAGGAAATAAAACATTATTTATCGGCTTTAATATATCAGCTAAATCTTCTTATCAGGCCGATAACCATAACATTAAAATGAACATATATCAGCCGATACCGATATGGTGGCCGAGATATCGTGCATCCCTAAATTAATCGACTAGATGCCATTTACACTGATTTATCTGAAAAGCTGAAGATACACACACCTTGTTAATAGAAAGAGTTATTTGTGTGTGTGTTGGTCGGGTGTGTCGTGTGTAAAGGTGCTTTGAGGCTCTCTGAAAGTCTGATTTGTGTCTTGATTGGTGAAAGATTGTGTGTGTGTCTTCAGGAGAGTCTGATGTGATGTGATCCGTGACATTTAGTGTGTGATTTTTCACGCTGAAATGAACAACCAGATTGTCCTGAGAGGCGACGTCCGAGTGCTGTGGTCAAGATGTTGTCCCTAATACAGTAGATTGGGGAGTTGTTTTAGTAAATGAGTGCAGGAATGGGAAATCAATCTTTGATAAATTATTCACGAGTGCAGAAACGCTTTAATTATCAGCGTTTTCAGTGATGAAGTCCTGTTGGCCCCACTCTGAAGCGTTTGATCTACAATCACTCGTTATAATCACTGATTGTCAGTGTTTTTGAGGACGTTTGCATTTGTTAGATGATTAAGAACATGAGATGCTTAATGGATGCCAGTGTTTATAAATACTAAAGCAATGTCCTGGAGAAAACCAATGAAATGTGTCTTGTGAATCTGTGAAAGTTGTTTTTTTATTTAATTCAATATGTGCTGCTAATGTACTTGCTTTCACTTCTTGGTATATTTGACTGTTTCTTGATGATTCTGAATCTCAATATCAGTTCATTCTGGCGTTTGAGAGAACGGTTCAATATTTCGTCTCAACTTTAACTATTTCGTTACTACTTGAGCGACTTTCTTGAATGAATTGCACACCGGTTTGTTATTATGGGGACATCGACCGTGTGATTGGTTGCTTTAAATGTCAATCAGACATCCTCTTGGCTTCATAATGAACCGGAAATATTTTAAAACTTCTCATAATAACATAAAAGATCTCTAATGTTGTTTTGTGCCGTTGCTTTGGCAAAGTATCTGTCAAACGAACTAAAATCAAAAGCACAACTTGGCTCTGTGCCCTCATTAGTTCACAGAAGACTGTGATTTAATGAAATAAGGATATAGTCTAGGGATGCAGCAATATGAACTAGCGCTGGGTAAAAAATTATAGATTTCTTGATTTTAATCGAATCTCATTTTTACGAACCGATATCGATTCCTAAATCCCAAGAATCGATTAGTCATCCTGTTTTCAGTTGATGAATGATTGCAACATTGTAGCACATCCCATCCAATAAATCGCAATAATCTTTGTGCTTTGTTACTATTGATATGAAACAAAGTCTCAAATTAGATTTCAAATTACGTCCATTTTCTTCAAATTCAGAAATTCAAAAACATAAATGCTGTTTTGTTGCTGTGGCGTGAGATTGCTCTGGCTCAGCTCTAGAGAAGCACATGATCTTCTCCTCCGCATTAATAACACCAGTTACAGCGCGAAATAAACATGAATGAGCTTCTGAAAGTGTGTTAAAAGATGGAGAACAACTTATCGAAATCTGTATCATGTGACATGGAATCGCCCAATCAGTGTTTCAATCGTGGAAAGACGTCATTAAAACAGTTATTACATACTTTTGTGTGAATTCGTCCGTACAAGGGCAAGACGTGAAAGACAATTTAATTCAGTATTCGCTCGCTGAGACGCTAGTTTGCGGGGCGCGTGCTTCGGATGTTTGCGTTCATGCAACTTCTTGACCTGCACACGTCCTGTAATAATGTAGGAAACCAAGCGTTATACTTCAGTCAGGTAACAGTTCATGCAATCAAGAGCATTCAACAGAAGTGCGCTCTCTCTCTCTCTCTCTCTCTCTCTCTCTCTTTCGCTCTCTTCCTCTCTCCCTCTCTCCTCTTTCTCTCTCATCTCTCTCTCCCCTCTCTCTCTCTCTCTCTCTCTCTCTCTCTCTCCTCTCCCTCTCTCTCTCTCTCTCTCCCTCTCTCTCTCTCTCTCTCTCTCCCTCTCTCTCCCTCTCTCTCTCTCTCTCTCTCTCCTCCCTCTCCCTCTCCTCTCCTCCCCTCTCTCTCTCTCTCTCTCTCTCTCTCTCCCTCTCTCTCTCTCTCTCTCTCTCTCGCTCTCTCTCTCTCTCTCTCCCTCTCTCCCTCTCTCTCTCTCTCTCTCCCTCTCTCTCTCTCTCTCTCCCTCTCTCTCTCTCTCTCTCTCTCTCTCTCCCTCTCTCCCTCTCTCCCTCTCTCCCCCTCTCTCCCTCTCTCCCTCTCTCCCTCTCTCTCTCGCTCTCTCTCTCGCTCTCTCTCTCTCTTTCTCTCTCTCTCTCTCGCTCTCTCTCTCTCTCTCTCTCATCAGTTAACGCTAATAATAAGCTACATGCCTCGTTTTATTTTCTTTGCCATTGACATCCGACTGAACAAACTTTCCACTGATGTCTGTTTAAAGGGATGTGCTCGACCAGCTCGCGCGTCTGTGCCGTTGCGCACTTAATCCACTGCTTGTTTTTCTCTTATCAGCTCGCGCACCACAGCTATGTTACTATACACACGCACCTTGTACGAACCCTGTGAAATGAGCCCAAACTGCTGACATTATACTTTTCTATGCCTCAGTTCACCTCCACAAAGCATTCGCCGCGTCCAGTTTCGTTTTGCAAAATGTACGTGGTATCGGCAAATTTTTATGAGTACGAGTATTTGAGGACGGTATCGGCCCGATCCCCGATGCCAGTATCGGTATCGGGACATCCCTAACGTACAACATTTAATAACACTATTAAAATCAAAAGTGTTAACTGTATTATTTAATGTGTCTGAGCTAACATTTACTAACATGTATTTTTTTAACTAACTTCAATAAAGCATAATAATAACTTCTGTAAACAAATTGTGTTAATGCATTGACTGACGAGACATTGTATAGTGTTACCTATTATTCTTTATATTTCTTTTGCGCTTTAATCTGTTTGAAACATTTATTTACTTTATACATTTTTGTGTATTGCTTTATTGTATAAACTTATTAAATCTGTTATAGTATGAAACTTTTTTTTTGCAACTTATTTCAATATCGTGATAAAAGCTTCAGCATGAAAATTTGATACCATCACAGAAGAGATGAGTTGTTACCATTCTGCATTAGTGCTCTTACAGTTATAAATACACAGATATGTATCTATGCATGTTTGTATTTAGCATCTGATTGATAAAGCGCATTACAGATGTTAATAATCAGATGTTTCCCCTCAGCCGAGTTGAGAGAACAAGCCCAGATCTTGCAGATCGGATGCGGAAGTCAAATCTTCTCACAAAAACGACTCCACAAGCCTTAATGGCATTTTATAAGTATAAATATTTAAAGATAATCTAGTTCCTACATTATTATTCTATACATTGACTCTACAATATGCCCTTTAATCAGCAGCTTCCCCTCCGCCGAGCTGAGAGAACAGGCCCAGATCTTGAGTTGTGTGTCTAAAGTTGTGTGTTTATGGACTGTAATGCGGTCTGAAGCGAGACTGGTTTGGCGCAGTCCTCCCACATATGAGATGGCGGGTGTTCGGTCATATTTAGCTGGAAGGGCTTCTGTAATATTGATAAGGAGTCGTATCACGATGCTTTGTGGACCTGAACATGGATCCGGCCTCCGTGGTTGTATTATGGTGTGTGTGTGTGTGTGGTTTTGGTCCATCTTGTGTTCGTTTTGCAGCAGCACAGGCAGTATGCTATGTTTTTTTTTGTTTTTTTTGGAGAGAGAGATTTGAAGAGCTATTTATAGACCAGCATCGAGCATGTGCTTCCCTCCCCTTCTCTCGTTCACTCGCTCATCTTTTCCTCCCAGATTCATGATGCTATTAGATTCTCCCTCCTCATCTCACACCTTTCTTCCTCTAATTCACGCTTTTTCTTTTCATCTGTTGTTGTTCTGTCCTCATATTCTGTTTCCTCAGCTCTTTTCCTCTGTGTTGTTCCTCGCTGCTTTCGCACGATTGTTCCTCCCTCCTTCCCTGTGGATTTCTGCTTGTGAATTATTAATGGTTGCTGGATGGCAGTGACTGGGAGCAACGCTAAGATTCAGAGCTCTTACGGAGGATAATCATCAGTTTTCTGCCATGAGACGGGACAGGGAATGAGAGACGGGGACACCACCATGTTGTGTGTGTGTGTGTGTGTGTGTGTGTGTGTTTGTGTGCAAAACTACACACTTTCAAAAACTACTCGGTTTTAAACAGTGATGCACCAAAACAATTAAGTTTATTTGTATGGGACATTTTCCACAGTGTAGTTTCACTTTAACTCTGGGCTGTCAATGTCCCCCTGTATTCAATAACTTTATCCCTTAAAACTCACCAAAATTTAATTTTTTAATGTTTTTTAATAAAAAAATCTTCATGCCTTAAAATATCTTGAATGTAACTCGACACCCTTGCCTCATTTAGTATGCGCGGTTCTATGAATATGCAATTTAGCCCCGCCTCCACTCACTCACTCAGCTCAGAGATCCACTGGTTGACGATCACACGTTGATCTGATTGGTTACAAGGTAGTTTGTGACGTCAGAAACACCAGCGATTTCAAAGCGTGTGTTTGAGACTGTCTTTGGTTCACTGCAGTTTTAAGGAAGAAATACTCAGCAATGCTGTCGACTTATGAATTTACACATGGTTTGTCTTAAAGCATATTAAACACACCACATAGACACATAAACAACATTAAAAGCTGGATTTTCACCACAGGGGGACTTTAATGCGTTAAAATAACTTAATGCAAATAACGCATTTAAATTACTAAAGAATGTGAAATGGCGTCATTAACGTAATTTAAGTCGTGCAGCGTTTACAATGGGGGTAAACACCTGTAACCCTAGAAGGCGGAAATTTCTATTCTCATTCCTGGCTTCTGTCGTTCCTAACCCTTTATCCCGATTTCGCTTCTCTGTTTGCAATCGGATCATTTTAAGTCGCTAAACTTTTTCAGCTAGGGCTGCACAATTAATCGAATTTCTAATCGCGATTACGATTACGGATGCCACCATTACGTAATCATTCAAAGACGTGATTACAAAAGAAAATCCACTCTGAGTGCGTGTGTTTAGAGCATGTTATGTTATGAGAGGCGAATCACGACTACTTCAGAAAACCCAGCACAATAGAGGAACTACCAGGCAGTGACGTAAGTGTACGCTGAAATAAAAAGTCTTTCACCTCAGAAAAACGGACGTTCCTTTTTCTGTCATAGCGCACACTCTTCAATTGCACGTGCAAATGTGGCGGCGGCGCGCGCTGTGTGTCGCTTCACTGTATATAAAGTACAAAGGAAACTACGAGCATGCAACTTCGTTACGTTGTAAATTAATAAGTCACGAAATAAAAGTAAAATACCAATAAATCACGTTTCTGGTACGTCGTGTGTTAGCTGAGAAAGATTTGCATGCAGGGATGATTTTCATTCTATTCGCTTAGGAGCAGTTTCCATGTTTCATTAACAGTTCATGTTAGTATTGTTATTTATAAATGACTGGTGGTGGCTCATACCAACATTGTATTAACAAGAACTAGTTTGGGACTGCTATTTAATAGCTTTAGCATAGGCCTAATGTTTATTTATTAGTAGTTTTTACTATTAGTCATATTCTTACAATTTATTTGTATGTTAATTAAAGGGGGACAGTACTTGTGTGTGTGTGTGTGTGTTAACAATTTTTGTGTAAACATGTATTATAATATGCCTATATATATATATATATATATATATATATATATATATATATATATATATATATTAGGGCTGGGTAAAAATATCGATTCATCAATGCATTGCAATTATTTGTTTCTCAATTCAATATCGATTCATCAAATCCTATGAATCGATTCAGCCCGCCGGCCAGTGGCGGCGCTGTGGGCAACACTCTAGTAGTGAGAGCGTTCAGCGTTGTACAAGCAAGTGGCTGCAGAAGTGAGTCAAATCTGTATCGTTCGAGAGAACAACCAGCGCTGTATTTCAGTTGTTTTCCTCTGTGAACATGCACTAATGGATGTCTGACAATTTCGTTGCTTTTTGGAGTTTTCAGATTTAAAAACGTCAATAAAGGCTCGTTCGTTCTGCTCTCACGGAACAGATAGATTATAATATGCTACCGTCAGATGAAATCATGCAGGCGTCGGCGCTTTCTCCGTTCGTGCTATAAATGCACATCCTTGAATGAGCGCGGATTTTCTAGCGCATTTACTTATATCTATAATATATCTATGGCAATATATCTATGGTTTAACCCATTTGAGAGGCGGCCAAAATCAGAATTTAAAATGGACTGAATAAGCTCTCTGCGAACTTGACGAGTGATGCCGCGCTGACATGTATGCACAAATCACCACACACACTCTCTCAGAGTAATATTATGTTACTGCATAATACATTTTCAACTAGCAGAATAGTACAGAATCACGATACACCGTCTCACTTGCAGCCATGTCTTTTAACTATCATAATATTTCGAAGGGCAAAAATAGGAACTTTTAATTGTTATTTATTGTGTTGACAAAATAGCACTTTGTAATGTTATAATATCTATGGTTGCACTTTTTTTTATGAGTATGCACATTTTGTGCTTATGTTTACATTTATTTTATAACTTGAATGTATAGGGAAGAAAGAAATCTTTCTACTACTTACAGTTACATGCACTGTTAGTGGTGTTAATAAAGAACCTGTTTGTTACAGTTGTGTTTTGTGTTCAACACATGTACAATATTGTACAGTTTGTTCTGCTAAATAAACCATGACAGGAAACATACTGGGGTCAATTTGTTCTTAAACATTGTTAATACTGCACACATTATTTAAAAATATACTCCGGTACTTAATTACTTGTGTATTTACTTATTGAATCGATATCGAAGCTAATAAATCAATATCGAATCGAATCGAAATCGAATCGAATCGAAGCCTCAAGAATCGAAATCGAATTGAATTGTGAAATTCCTAACAATACCCAGCCCTAATATATATATATATATATATATATATATATATATATATATATATATATATATATATATATATATATAATTTTATTTTTTTTCAAATTAAATTGTGATAATCGTAATTAATAATCGATAAAGCAGTGCTAATTTAAAGAGAACCAGGCTGATTACATCAGAGAGAGCAGTGACTCGAGGTAGTTTTATTCATTCCAGACTGTAAAACACGAGATCTGTCATATTCTGTGATTGTTTCTGAAGAGCGCGAGCCTTTCTGTGAAATACAGACTGAACAGAATGTCAAAGCATCCCACGGCTGAATGGCCAGATGATGCGCTAACTACGTTTCTCGGCGAGATAAAGCAAACCAGCGTCTTGCTAGTAAAGTTTTGATGGATGACACCGTGTCCTAACTACACGCGACGCGCGATAAAAGGTTATTTTCCATGTTAATCATGTTAATCCTAACCAGCCGCGACGGCGACACACGACGATTCTATTATAGAAACGGTTTCTATTTTTCTGCGACGTCGCGCTGGAACAACAAACACAAAGTGTGGCGATGATAATCTCAGGTCCTGTTTATGTGCTTTATTTAATGTTAAAAGCGTGTAATGTGACTCTGAATATCATTTAGTGCTTCAGCTTTGAAGCTGTCAAAGCAACAGTGGATAATTCACCTCAAATCTTGAAATTAAACAAATGGAAACAAGAACGCTCAAACTGTGAACAAACAAGTGTATTCTTTGACAGAGATTGTTTTAGTAACTCAGTAGCCTATGTATTTTCAATAGTTTAAATGGTGTAATATTTGTGAATTTGATTGTGGCTACTTATCCATTTTCTTGCGAGTGCCGTCAAGATTACTCTCTGGTGCCGCGAGACTCCGCCCACACGCTGTTCTGATTGGCTGACTCCGCCCACACACTGTTCTGACTGGCTGACTCCGCCCACACACTGTTCTGACTGGCTGACTCTGCCCACACGCTGTTCTGATTGGCTGAAATGTACATATACAAATCAAAGTTAGCTAAAAATGTATTCCAAAATTCAATCATTCATGCCAAAAAATGCATTTAAACAAAGTTACAATTTAAGGCAGAAACAATGAACTCATTGAAGTAATGAATACTTGTTTGTTAACACACAAATGATTATGACAGAAAACTGTAGCGTTGACTGAAGCTCTTCAGGACGAGGTGAGAGTAGGAAGGGTGGTTTCCATCAGTAATGTCTGTCCTGTTTAAGGAGATGGACAGTAAAAGCAACACAGACAGACGGCACAAACATGCACGCACATCTCCAGTTTCTATTGATCTGCAATAAAGCGTTACGCTGACCAGTGTTCTCTGTGACGGCACACCTACTCCTTCCCAGCTGGCTTTGCTTCGACGCACAGATTTCACATCAGTGACCCACTCAACACACTGTCAGAGGCTGTTGACTCTTGCATAGTCGGACTTATGACTGATGATGATGACTTACAAACATTAATATTGCAGGTCATCAAGTTCTGTTCATTCTTTGTTCCATCCAGAAGAAAAAACTATTTTTTTTCAGTGTGAAACAGAGTTATTTCACCCACAGCATACACTTTCTCTCATACAAATTAGGGACGCACCGATATGAACATTTTGGCTGAAACCGATAACTGATAATTCTTTATATTTGAAAGCCGATAACCGATATATCGGCGGATAAATCTAAATCCACATTTTTATATCATTTCTGAGAGCCTGATTACAAAAACAAAAGTCTCACCATTAAATCCATGTCCCAAACACACAATTATAATGTTCTCATTATTATTTTATGTAGCCGATATGACAGACTTGCGCTGCACATGTTGCACTTCACTGTATTTTCCTTTTTTGAAGGGGTTCCAATCATATTTCAAGCAATTTAAAGCCATCATGTTGAACAGTGCACATCTGAAGTGTCTCAGCTGAAGGAAATAATGCATTATTTATCGGCTTTAATATATCTGCCTAATTTTCTTATCAGGCCAATAACGTTAAAAATGAACATATATCGGCCGATACCGATATGGTGGCCGATATATCGTGCATCCCTTATACAAATATATTATTTTTAACCTATAATGTGGAAGAAACCTGTATGTTAGTCAAATACTCATGTTCATCTGTCTAGCGTGTCGTTCTCATGAGTGTTGAGTTTCTCATCAGTGCATTTGCGCTGTTTGAGAGTGAATGAGTGAAGGAGACAGGAGGGAGGATGAGTAAATGAGCGCATGCTCACTCAGAGAGAGAGAGAGAGAGAGAGAGAGATCGGCTGTGCTTCATTCAGAAAAAGCAGGGGGGCGTCAGAAACGAAGCGAGAGAGAAAACTAAGCGGAGAGGTGGAGAACTGTCTGTTCTCTGTTAGAGAAACTGAAATGCGCTCGGCGCTGCACCTAATGATGCGGGGAGATCAGCGATAAATCAGCCGATATAGTAAGCGGTGTGTGTGTGTGTGTGTGTGGTGCATATGCGCAGGCATGCATGCATGTGAAAAGTCTGAGTAAAGGGCTGCTTATGAGTGTATTCGGGCGATTTTAAAATCACACTGAAACGTTCTGCTTATGACTAAACCATCAGGTGCATTATGGGAAATGTAGTCCATAAAGCCGAGACTGGTGAAAATGGGTCAGAGAGTTTAGAAGAAATGTGCTGAAGTTTCTTGTAAGCCTGTTTTAAAAAACAGTGCATCGACGTGTGAAGCTGAGCTGTTAAGTCTGCTTTCAGACCGCCGCAGATTTCTGACACTCTTGCCGTGGGTTTTGACATCATTCACTGACGTCAGGTGGAGCTGGTAGAGGTGAATGAGCCGTTCTCGCACGCAAGTGAATGTTAATTGTTTCGCTTGAATGATGCTAGAAAGCATTACTTGCATGCAGAATCGGTCTTGTGAATGTTTGCATTATGCTTCACGTATCTGGAAGTGCATGTTGATGAGCGACAGGCTTCAGTGTGGGTCAGTCGGTCGTGGGTGTGTGTGTGTGTGTGTGTGTGCAGTGTTGAAAGCGATCCCCGTCTGCCCGCTTGCGTAGAGGTCGATAAAGAGAGTGTATTTGCTGAGGTAATGAGGAATTCCTTTCACTGTGTCCTTGCGTCCTCGTCACCCACGCCGGGGGTGAATCTCCGCAGGAGAGAGAGAGACGTCATTCATGTCACACACACACCGATGAGAGATGTGTGTTAGAGCGCAGGACATCAGGAGGAGGCGCAGGGGAGATTCACAAGAACTTAGTTCATAAAAAGGAACTGAGATTTAAAGGGATAGTTCACCCAAAAATTAAAATTCTGTAATTTACTCACCCTCCAAACCAGTAAGACTTTCGTTCATCTTTAAAACACAAATGAAGATATTTTAATGAAATCTGAGAGATTTCTTTCCCTCTATTGACGGCTACACAACTGACACTTGGACGCTTTGAAAAGTTCATAAAGAGATTGTAAAACGAATCCATATGAATCGAGTGGTTTAGTCAATTTTCTGAAGAGATTCGTTCGCTTTATATGATGAACAGTCTTAATTTAGGCTTTTATTCATATATAAACATTTATCAACACACACATCAGATATGGTAAACGGAAGATCAAGCATGTTTGTTTGACGTGCGAGAACCAATGAGGTTCATTCTCGTGTTACGCTGCACGTTTGAGCTTCTCAAGAACCAATGAGGTTCATTCTCGTGTTACGCATAACGTTTGAGCTTCTATAAGAACCAATGAGGTTCATTCTCGTGTTACGCAGCACGTTTGAGCTTCTCAAGAACCAATGAGGTTCATTCTCGTGTTACGCAGCACGTTTGAGCTTCTATAAGAACCAATGAGGTTCATTCTCGTGTTACGCAGCACGTTTGAGCTTCTGCAAGAACCAATGAGGTTCATTCTCGTGTTACACAGCACGTTTGAGCTTCTGCAAGAACCAGTGAGGTTCGTCTTGTGTTAACGCAGCACGTTTGAGCTTCTATAAGAACCAATGAGGTTCATCTCGTGCTGCAAGAACCAATGAGGTTCATTCTCGTGTTACGCAGCACGTTTGAGCTTCTATAAGAACCATGAGGTTCATTCTCGTGTTACGCATCACGTTTGAGCTTCTGCAAGAACCAATGAGGTTCATTCTCGTGTTACGCATCACGTTTGAGCTTCTCAAGAACCAATGAGGTTCATTCTCATGTTACGCATCACGTTTGAGCTTCTGCAAGAACCAATGAGGTTCATTCTCGTGTTACGCATCACGTTTGAGCTTCTCAAGAACCAATGAGGTTCATTCTCGTGTTACGCAGCACGTTTGAGCTTCTTTAAGAACCAATGAGGTTCATTCTCGTGTTACGCATCACGTTTGAGCTTCTGCAAGAACCAATGAGGTTCATTCTCGTGTTACGCATCACGTTTGAGCTTCTGCAAGAACCAATGAGGTTCATTCTCGTGTTACGCATCACGTTTGAGCTTCTGCAAGAACCAATGAGGTTCGTCTCGTGTTACGCAGCACGTTTGAGCTTCTCAAGAACCAATGAGGTTCATTCTCGTGTTACGCAGCACGTTTGAGCTTCTCAAGAACCAATGAGGTTCATTCTCGTGTTACGCAGCACGTTTGAGCTTCTGCAAGAACCAATGAGGTTCATTCTCGTGTTACGCAGCACGTTTGAGCTTCAGCAAGAACCAGTGAGGTTCATTCTCGTGTTACGCAGCATGTTTGAGCTTCGGCAAGAACCAATGAGGTTCATTCTCGTGTTACGCAGCACGTTTGAGCTTCTGCAAGAACCAATGAGGTTCATCTCGTGTTACGCATCACGTTTGAGCTTCTGCAAGAACCAGTGAGGTTCGTCTTGTGTTAACGCAGCATGTTTGAGCTTCTATAAGAACCAATGAGGTTCATCTCGTGCTGCAAGAACCAATGAGGTTCATTCTCGTGTTACGCATCACGTTTGAGCTTCTGCAAGAACCAATGAGGTTCATTCTCGTGTTACGCATCACGTTTGAGCTTCTGCAAGAACCAATGAGGTTCGTCTCGTGTTACGCAGCACGTTTGAGCTTCTCAAGAACCAATGAGGTTCATTCTCGTGTTACGCAGCACGTTTGAGCTTCTCAAGAACCAATGAGGTTCATTCTCGTGTTACGCAGCACGTTTGAGCTTCTGCAAGAACCAATGAGGTTCATTCTCGTGTTACGCAGCACGTTTGAGCTTCAGCAAGAACCAGTGAGGTTCATTCTCGTGTTACGCAGCATGTTTGAGCTTCGGCAAGAACCAATGAGGTTCATTCTCGTGTTACGCAGCACGTTTGAGCTTCTGCAAGAACCAATGAGGTTCATCTCGTGTTACGCATCACGTTTGAGCTTCTCAAGAACCAATGAGGTTCATCTCGTGTTAAGCTTCACGTTTGAGCTTCTCCAGAACCAATGAGGTTCATTCTCATGTTACGCTGCACATTTGAGCTTCTCGAGAACCAATGAGGTTCATCCTCGTGTTACGCTGCACGTTTGAGCTTTTCGAGAACCAATGAGGTTCATTCTCGTGTTACGCTGCATGTTTGAGCTTCAGCAAGAACCAATGAGGTTCATTCTCGTGTTACGCAACACGTTTGAGCTTCTATAAGAACCAATGAGGTTCATCTCGTGTTACGCTCGTGTTACGCATCACGTTTGAGCTTCTCAAGAACCAATGAGGTTCATCTCGTGTTACGCATCACGTTTGAGCTTCTCCAGAACCAGTGAGGTTCATTCTCGTGTTACGCTGCACATTTGAGCTTCTCGAGAACCAATGAGGTTCATCCTCGTGTTACGCTGCACGTTTGAGCTTTTCGAGAACCAATGAGGTTCATTCTCGTGTTACGCTGCATGTTTGAGCTTCAGCAAGAACCAATGAGGTTCATTCTCGTGTTACGCAACACGTTTGAGCTTCTATAAGAACCAATGAGGTTAATTCTCGTGTTACGCAACACGTTTGAGCTTCTATAAGAACCAATGAGGTTCATTCTCGTGTTACGCAACACGTTTGAGCTTCTATAAGAACCAATGAGGTTCATTCTCGTGTTACGCAGCACGTTTGAGCTTCTATAAGAACCAATGAGGTTAATTCTCGTGTTACGCAGCACGTTTGAGCTTCTCAAGAACCAATGAGGTTCATTCTCGTGTTACGCAGCACGTTTGAGCTTCTATAAGAACCAATGAGGTTCATTCTCGTGTTACGCAGCACGTTTGAGCTTCTCAAGAACCAATGAGGTTCATTCTCGTGTTACGCAGCACGTTTGAGCTTCTATAAGAACCAATGAGGTTCATTCTCGTGTTACGCAGCACGTTTGAGCTTCTCAAGAACCAATGAGGTTCATTCTCGTGTTACGCAGCACGTTTGAGCTTCTATAAGAACCAATGAGGTTCATTTTCGTGTTACGCAGCACGTTTGAGCTTCTATAAGAACCAATGAGGTTCATTCTCGTGTTACGCAACACGTTTGAGCTTCAGCAAGAACCAATGAGGTTCATTCTCGTGTCACGCAACACAGATGAATTTATCTAAATAAGACCAGTAATAATACGGTCAGTTTTATTTAATGCTGAATTTAATAATGCACGCTTGTTTTGGCCAATATTTACGACGTTGCTTGATTTTAAGTTGGCAGCAAAATCATTGTGAGTTTCATTGTTAATATTCGTTATATCACAAAAACAAGCATGTTCCCCAGCAGAGCCCGAACCCTCGGTATGCTTCTCCACCTGAGCCTCACGCAAACACACGCGGGTTATTTTTGAACACCGTGTGCCAGAACAGAGTGTCAGTGAGGGAGAGAAACAAAGAGCGAGAGAATCCTCAGCAGAGATGGGAATAAAGCGAGAGAAATGGAGACTGCACAGTGCTGCTCTCCTGAATAAAGTATCTGCGTCTATAAATAACACGCAGCGCTCACACTGTTATTTAGCCACATTTTTCCTCCTCATCCTGTAACGCTGATTTGATCATTTGCCTTTTCATTTTTCAGCATGCACTTTCTCTATCATTAAGGAACAGAGCGTTTGTTTGGAAATTATTCACGTTTGATTGTTTCGGTGTTAATTGACACGTACACAACTGTTTGCTTTTGAAACCTGTAAATCCTGTATTAAGCAGGGCTGCATGAGTAATCAAAAACTAAAAACGAAATCATGATAAGGCTTAGTGCGATTATCAAATCACAATCGCTGCAATTTAATTATATGAATATATGCGTTGCGTGTTTCAGAGTGAAGCGCAGCGCTGTTTATTTACACGCGTTTAGGTCACGATCCAGTGTCTCAGAGCGCCTCTAAATGTTGCTTGTTTGGGTCGATTTAACATACATTTAAAAAAAAAAAACACAGACATGTTTCCATACATGTAATGAGAAGCGCTTATAAAACGACTGTTGTCAACAAAAGCTGAGAGATGTCCTGTAAAATTAAATTTAAATTGTATTAAGTAATTTTATTTGACAGTAAAATATTACAATAGTATTATTTCTTATTTTGATTAATATTTTGATTTAGTATTATTACTTTTATTTAAATATTTATTTATTTTATTTTTATTTACTTTTAGTTGTTTTTTTATTTAACCCTCTGGGGTCTGAGCTGTTTTCTGGCCCTGGAGGTGTTCTGACATGCTCTGACATTTGTGCTTATTTCTGTTACTTGTGACATTGTCATGGCTAAAGTCTTATTACACTGTATTTAGCACAAACTCTGCTACAATAATATATCAGCAGCATGTGTGTAAAAGTTTGTAGTTTTGAGATAATGACATTTATGCGTGGTTTGTGAAAATACAAAAAAAAATTGTCACTGAAATAAGGCCATAAAACCCATACTGATTATTTCTTCACAAGACTTTTGAAAATTGTATCACGTAGCCTAGAATATTTGCTCCAAAACTATGTGAAAATCACCCTGACCGCTCATTCAGATAAGACAATATATTGATTTAAAATTTCTAAGACGTGTTTTGTGTGAAGAGGCGTGATCATCTCATGAATATGTAAGGTTTTAACACCTGAGAAAGACAAAGACACTCCCCTAACTGCCCTATTAGGAGCGATCAGGCCCTGTCATTCAGAGCAACCTTGCACAAAGAATGAGGAGATTTAAAAAATAATGGCTTTTAGATTGTTTGGATTTATTTACAACACAACATAATCCAAAAATACAAATGACAAAAGAGCACATTGAAAACAATGATCCAAAGACAGAGACCTTTGTGCCATTCCTAAAAACATTGTACATACCTTTCATTTCCAAGGTGTTTGATTTTCACTTTACCATGTTCATGTACAGAGACTCATGTGAATGTTGAAGTCAACAGGACTCAGTTGCATCTGGTCCCTGAAAGAAAAGAAAAAAAGTGAACATACTGGTATCAAGAGAAACTAGGCCTGCACGATTTGATACAATATGATACATTCAAACACGATCGCGCTCCAAAATATGATACATTCAAACGCATTCAAATCTATGTTTGAGCAGATATCCACAAACAGTATTTAACAGTAAACACGGGTCTAAATAGTATAATATTCACCATATATCTAGCAACAGTTCAACTGCAATGTGAAGTTTATGCAACAATACCATAAACTATAAGTAAGAATTTCTTACCTTACATCTTTCTTGTCTTCAAATCGCGTTCTTCTTCTTCTGAGGTAAATCCAATGTAAGTCTTCCAAACTCGACGAAAAGCAGAGACTTGTGAAGTGTTTTGGTGTTTTGTGTTTGAGGTAACGAGGGCGTTCGCGTTCCATGTGGAGATTTGCATGTGAATCACTTTTGCGCGAGTGGGCGTGGTCGAATTAAAAAGTAATTAGCAAGCGTTTGAGATACTGGACATCCTGTTGGTTTTATACAAATGACTTAAACAGAGAATATTTGTTTTCAGTTTGAATCCGATCATTTAAAAGTACACACTTAAATGTGTATAAAGGTATATGGCTCATAAATGTGTGAGAAGTATTCGCTGAGTTTTGTTTCAGTTTATAGACGTGCTCAAGAAAAAAAAGTTCACCGCGACGGAGAGGCAGAACGCACACCCTGTTTATTTTCTTTATTTTACAAAAGTACAATGTTTTGATTTGATTGTAAGTGGACACATACAAAAGTAGAAATATCACAGATTCTTTTTTTATATTTCTTTTTTCTGTATGACCATAAATGACGGAGTAATTTAAGTTTATTGTACTACAATGTGAAGAAAATCCAGCAAAACGCGGGGGCGCGTTTGCCGACCTCGGAGGGTTAATATTATTACTTTAGTTATTTTTATTATTTTGTTATTTTTAGCATTACTTTTATTATTATTTTATATATTATTACATTTTTTATTTAGTACTATTACATTATTGTTGTTGTTATTATTGTTATTATTATTATTTTTATTTTTCATTTTTTATTTTTTTGGGAGGCAAATTGTGTAACCCTACAAACATGCATAGAAATCTAGAGCTTTGTTTTTAAAACACATTTTAAATTGCTTTTTTTTAAAATTATTATTAGAAAAATCATAATTCTATCACTCAGAGAAGCACCACTCACAATTTCCTCTTAAAATTAAAAAATGTAGATCAGTAATAGACCTGTAGGACAGTTGCCTTAACAGATCAAGAGTCAATTTTGTAATATAGTAAATTGCACACTGGTCTAAAGAAAGTCCTGTATAATTAAACTCACCTGATGACTAGTCAGTTTAGTCAACCATCATGACCAATCACATTTTTTCCCCCAAGTTAACCATGTTTTCTTTTCTCTGAACTCCTTTTAATACATTCAAATTAAAATCCCACCATAATTCATGCAGAAAATGTGTTAAAACTGCATGGCTCTGTCCCGGCCCTCATGAATATTAACGAGATGAATTAGTTTTGAATGACGCGCAGAACAGCTGACGGATTGCGGAGAGCCGAGTCGCTGGACATATTGCCCGTGACTCACGCAGCTTCTGACAACGACACGCAAGATGTCGAGCGCCGAGTCAACATGTTCTCCGAAAATAAATATTTAGCCTTTTGTTGTCTTGTTATCGAGCTGTGACAGAAATTACCCCGCTCTTATTTAGCTCAATAGACTGGATATCGTTCTGGCCTGGAGACCAATTGTGTCTCATTTGCAACATGCCGCACAATCCGGTCCGTCTATATTCATCTCGGCTGTCGTGATCGAACCGCTGAGTGCAGCTCTACACTTGTGCTGGTCTAGAGGATGAGAAGCCACATGAGGACCATTAAGTAACTTGTATTATAGTTTAAGATCCACATTATTGTGTGTATTTGTTAAAGTTCGAGGTGGTTTGTTACACTGCCCTCTTTCAGGTCCTCTTTGGGGGTGTGTGTGTGGAGGTGTGGTTGAGTCTCTTCAGGTTCTTCATACTTACTGTGAACCTGCCGTCATTCACCGGCCTTCTGATCATGTGACGCGTCACCTGACAGATCTGATGCATTTACATTTACATTTACATTTATGCATTTGGCAGACGCTTTTATCCAAAGCGACTTACATTGCGTTATCCTATACATTTATACATAGGTATGTGCAATCCCCTGGGATCGAACCCACAACCTTGCGTTGTTAACGCCTCTATATGTTAATTTTTCTATATGTTGTTATTTGCTCTTTGGAAAATTGCTTTGGTTTGTTCCTCTTTTGTAATTTGCTTTGGATAAAAGCGTCTTCTAAATTCACAAATATAATGTAAATGTTACATTTGTTCCAAATTGGGGCCACTTCATTTGGAGAAAATATCTAATATTTTCTGAGAAAATTTGTGATTTTTAAAATATGATTTATAGGTTTGCTGTGCTTGCATGGTTTACAAAATATGGTAAAAAAAAAAAAAAAAAAATATATATATATATATATATATATATATATATCAATTTAATGAATAATAATAATAATAATAATATTTTTTTAATGATATCAATAAATTATTATATTTATAATATAATAATAATAATAACTATTATTATTATTATTATTATTATTATATAATTAAAAATTGACAAAATAATTTTAAACAAAATATGAGATTACTTTGAAATAAATTGAGTATTAAATTAAATTAAAATATTTATTTTACAGAAAATTTGCAATGTTAAAATTCTGAGAAAACTAAAGTTGCAATGCTTATGATGAGGGGAAAACGGCTTAAAGTGCTGCGCTTTCATTCTGGAACATGCAGCGCATGTTTGTGTTATTAAATCAAAGCCTTTGCCATTTAATTATCGTACTAAGTCATATTGCAATTTCATTTTTAATCCGATTAATCATGCAGACCTGTTCTAAAATGCTAAGTTTAAATAATCATATATATATATATATATATATATATGTACATACATACATGCATCCAATTTTCGACATGCATGACGATGTGTGCATGTTTCAGGCCTATTCATCACTGCATAAAGTGCATGCTCTGGTGTTTTTACATTGAGATGATTCATGTTTCTTCCTGATGAAATGAACCAGTGAAATGAACTAATATGAGATGAATCAGTTCGTGAGCGTCGCCGACCGTCGGCATCGATGCGCTTTAGAGGGTCTGTTTATCTGTGCTGTCTGTGTACTTGATAGCTGGCGTCTCCTTTGCATACTAACGACCAACCGTGGGAAAAAGCCGTATAATTGTGTGTAATATCTCTCTGTGTGTGTGTGTGTGTGTGTGTGTGTGTGTGTGTGTGGAGGAGAGACTGAGGCAGAGGAAAGGAAAAATCAATACCAACCCATGGAGAGCAGCTAACGGTGTAATTGGCTTCAAAGTCATCAGGTTCACTGCTCTCCCCTCATGTACAGTCCTAATGTGAGATCAGCGGATAGTGTGTTAATAAATATACAGTATTGAACATCTTCATGTGTATAACTGTGATACTTGCCTCAAACTCTCACTTTAAAGTCCACACGACGCGCTTCTGCTCATCTCCCTGTTTGAACGCTCTATTCCCTCTTGTGCGATTTTTAATTAACTTTATGTTGGTTTGCTTGTGTCTTTGCTTGGCTTCCTAAAACAACAACTTTAAACAACAAGGGACGCGTAATCTATGTAACAGTAAGAACTAATTATTCATGATGATGTTTGAGGTCTTATCGTGTTTGACGATGATTGTTTGAACACATATTTCCATGTTGACTGTTATATTGAACACTTCTGGCTGTTCTCTTTGCATGTCGCTTTAATGAAAGGTGTATTTTAATGATGCAGAAACCGAGATCAGAGAAAAGGTCTTGTGATTGATCTTTAAACGGCTTGTTTGTTCACTGGTGTCTCGGATTGCTTCTCATCTGCGGTTTCATCCTGTTATTGCACTGATCAACTTTTTTTGCAATATTGAAATTCGTATTATTTCAGAGCATATTAAAAAATTTAGTGTTTGAGGGGTGTAACTTTATAGCCATCAGTCATTTTCTACAGACGACATGATTATTGTCATTATTTTTAAATGTTTAAAGTCCCCCTGCGGTGAAAATCCAGCTTTTAATGTAGTTTATGTGTCTATGTGGTGTTTTTAATATGCTTTAAGACAAAGCATGTGTATATTCATAAGTCGACACCATTGCTGAGTATTTCCTCCTTAAAACTGCAGTGAACCAAAGACAGTCTCAAACACACGCTTTGAAATCGCTGGTGTTTCTGACGTCACAAACTACCTTGTAACCAATCAGATCAACGTGTGATCGTCAACCAGTGGATCTCTGAGCTGAGGGAGTGAGTGGAGGCGGGGCTCATTTGCATATTCATAGAACCACGCATACTAAATGAGGCGAGGGTGTCGAGTTTCATTCAAGATATTTTAAGGCAATTTCATTTTTATGTAATTTTTGTGATCAAAGAGGAGTTTTAAGGGATAATGATTTTAAATAAAAAATGGATTTAATTATTGATAGATATGTTGCATATATTGTATTGAATTATATATATATTTATATTTATTTTTACATTTTCAAATAGATTCAGGTTGGAATTGTTTCATTGAACTGATTTTAACAGGAATTAATCAAACGTTTAATCAACTCTAACACTGTTTTTGCCACTGAAGTGTAAGTCAGAGACGCTATATAACCATCCCTGTATTAAAGGGTTAGTTCACCCAAAAATGAAAATTCTGTCAGTAATTACTCACCCTCATGTTGTTCCAACCGCGTAAGACCTTTGTTCATCTTCGGAACACAAATTAAGATATTTTTGATGAAATCTGAGTGCTGGATCACTTCTCCATAGACTGCTAGGTGGCCCAAACTTGCTGGCCCAGAAAAGTTATTAAAGAGATCGTTAATATAGTCCAAGTGACTCCAGTGGCTCAATCTAAAGTTTATAAAGCGACGAGAATACTTTTTGTGCGCAAAAACAAACAAAAATAACGACTTTATTCCACTATTCATTTCCTTCTCTCTGAGCCTCGTAGTGTTTTTGCGCAGCGCGTCTGTGTTACACGTCACCACGGACGCTCACTATTGGCTGACGCTGGTCATGTGTGTGATGCGTGATGACTTATAACACAGACGCGCTGCGCAAAAACACTACGAGGCCCAGAGAGAAGGAAATGAATAGTGGAATAAAGTCGTTATTTTTGTTTGTTTTTGCGCACAAAAAGTATTCTCGTCGCTTTATAAACTTTAGATTGAGCCACTGTAGTCACTTGGACTATATTAACGATCTCTTTAATAACTTTTCTGGGCCAGCAAGTTTGGGCCACCTAGCAGCCTATGGAGAAGTGATCAGCTCTCAGATTTCATCAAAAATATCTTAATTTGTGTTCCGAAGATGAACGAAGGTCTTACGCGGTTGGAACAACATGAGGGTGAGTAATTACTGACAGAATTTTCATTTTTGGGTGAACTAACCCTTTAATGCTGTCATGCTCATGATTGCACTGTCAAACTAGTCTGATTTTTTTGTGATTATGATTTTTTTTATTTTCAATCAATAAACAACACATATCATACAGAGAGAGCATTCGGATGAGAGTAGAAATAAAATTAAAATAAAGTAAAATATTTTTATTGATCTTTGCAGTTGTACACTCAAGGCAAACTATGTAATGAAATGAGACTATCCAAAATTGCTTCAAGTTTGTATCTGGGGTTATCCACTGCTGTAAAATAGCTTTTTTTGCAGCTGTGAACACCTGCCATCAACACTTTTTTTGTCACATAAAGAAAATTGGTACTTTGAATCATCATTCAGTTATCTGTCAAACTAGTCTAATGACGAGGTTTTAGTAGTCGAATTAAAAGTACATATAAATCATGATATTTTTGCAATGGTTTTGCTCATGTTATAATTATTAAGCAGTTCTAAATATCAGTGATTTTTGCCTTTTGATTTTGAAAAATTCAGTGTTTTGCCAAGTCCAAATTTTAAAACGTCAGGAAAAAGAAGATTGTATCGGCACAAACCCTAGTGACCAACAGTGAACCGCTGTCTGGACTCTGATTCGTCGGTGCGGTCAACTGGTGCCAGTTTGAGTGCCAGTCCGTGGCATATGCCAGGCTAATGCAATAATCCTGATGCCTTTTTCTGTGCCTTTATTTGCACCGGTCGTTTGAAGGTTTTGCTGCTCTCTCTCGTTCTCTCCCAGCTGAAGCAGCGGGAGCATGGATGAAAATAGACGTGTTTTTCCACACCGTTGAGGGCCGAGAGAGTAGAAGCCGAGAGAAAGGATGGGAGACGGTGGTACCTGAGCAGATGGAGTGGCACAGCATGAAGTGGGCAGTGCCAGGGATACACACGTCACAGAGGGCACCGCGACTGAAACCGGCTCGTTGCACAATCAGCCGTTTCACATGATTAGGTTACATATATCATCATGGTGCATTTTTAATATTGAGAACCGCATAAAACCCATCTCAAATGTGATGGTGTGTATGTTCATGTGCAACTAGGGCTGGGCGATATGGACCAAAAGTCATATCACGATATATTTAGGCTGAATATCGATATACGATATATATCCCGATAAGTGAGAGCAAATGTTCAGTCAAAGTCAAAGCCAAATATGACATGTCACAAGTAGTTTTATTGAAACCGGCTATTTCTGTGAACAGTTGCAAAATCAAACAATTGCCGATTATTCCTTTGGAATTGTTTTTTTAATTTACATTGAATATATATATATATATATATATATATATATATATATATATATATATATATATATATATATATATAAACAAATTTTGTGTAAATGTGTTATAATTTGCATATATATATATATATATATATATATATATATATATATATATATATATAGGCAAATTATAACACGTTTACACAACCTTTGTTAACACACACACAAGTACTGTCTCCCTTTGCTTAACATACACATAAATTGTAAGAATATGACTAATAGTAAAGACTAGTACTAATAAATAAACAATAGTTTTTGTTAATACAATGTTGGAATGAGCCACTACAGTCATTTAAAAATATAAAAAAATAACACAAAGAAAAATAAAGTGGCATTTTGGAGCTAATATGGTCTAATTCCATATCACATTAAAAAATATATCGATATATCGCCCAGCCCTATGTGCAACTACTGATTCTCAAAATGTACTTAATATTGAAGAAGTCTTTAAAGTCCCCCTGTAGTCAATGATTTTATACCTTAAAACTCATCTTTTATCAACAAAATGACATATTTAAAAGTTTTTGAAAAATGAAAAATGCCTTAAAATATCTTGAATGTAACTCGACACCCTTGCCTCATTTAGTATCCGCGGTTCTATGGATATGCAAATGAGCCCCGCCTCCACTCACTCTCTCAGCTCAGAGATCCACTGGTTGACGATCACACGTTGATCTGATTGGTTACAAGGTAGTTTGTGACGTCAGAAACACCAGCGATTTCAAAGCGTGTGTTTGAGACTGTCTTTGGTTCACTGCAGTTTTAAGGAGGAAATACTCAGCAATGGTGTCGACTTATGAACTTACACATGGTTTATCTTAAAGAATATTAAAAACTCCACATAGACACATAAACAACATTAAAGCTGGATTTTCTCCACAGGGGGACTTTAAGGATGCATGAATCTGAACACAGTCGATCTGATTAGTGGCACTCAGTGTTGATTGGCTCAGGTTGGACTGGCCGGCTGAAGTCTTGATTGTTTCAACTTGCTCTGTTACAGAAATAGCAAACATTATTGGCTGTTGTTTCGCCTACTACCTGTGTCAGCCTGGAAGGAACAGAAAGGCGTGATTGGTGTTTCTCTCGGCATGTTCTCAGAGCGACTGAAGACAGAATGAACGGAGAGACAGAGAGTGTGTGTGTGTGAGAGAGAGAGAGAACAGGGGCGTGACGGGGTGAAGCGTTTGTTCTGCCCTCCAAATACACACTCGGGTAATTGGGGTGATTCACAGACGTGTGTGTGTGTGTGTGTGTGTGTGTGTAATTGGGGTACGGGGCAGATGTGCACCACATGGGGGGAGGGAGATCTATTCTCTCTTGGTGACAGAGCCTGTTGCCATGGAGCTCCTCTTCCTATTGGTCGAGGCCTCGTCCAATCAGGCGTCAG
>CM038631.1:1183630-1208630 GCA_021554675.1 Leuciscus idus | reverse complement strand
CAGTGCAATCACAGGACAGGACCAAAGACAACTACACAAATAAAAAAATAATCAGATTTTTGCCCAACGTGACATTATGGACAAGGTGGAATTGTACAAATGGACCAAATGAGATATATATAAAATACGTAAAATAATGAATCTAAATAAGTAAATAATAAAAGATACCGCATAGCCAAATTTGCAATGGAAACATTGGGGAAATTTAAAGCTACACTGTCTGATATTTTCCCCCATCTAGCGGTGAAATTGTATATGACTACCCAGTGAATATTAGTTTCTGTTCCTTTCAATTCCGAGGGCGTTTTAACTCCTACGGTGGCCGTATTATTCCAAGATTAACATGGCTTCCAGTTCGACTTCGTCCATGAGTGTTCCTTCAAGTGATGAGGTTAGAACTATTCATCACCTGAGATCCGTCGCAGCACAGATTTATGTTACAAGGTAAACAATACTTTTTCACCATTGACGTGAGGAAAATTAACGCAAGTTATACTAGAGGTCGTTCTGGCGTTATGCACAACCATGCTATGCTTAGACAAGCAACTATAAAACTTTGAATTTACACAAATAGGCTGAATCACCTGTCGAGAAGAAAGCAGGCAACCTCGGCGTCCATTTTAAAGTCTTTGCTCCTCATGAGCTCTTTCCATCTGGGAAAAGTTACTCCAGTATTGACTTTGGTCTTGCTGATTTGCCTGTCGCGTTGACGTTTTAATTCTCTCTTTCGCTTCCTTGGCGACTCTGTTATATGTCCTCGAGAACAGGTGTGATACTCCATCAGCAATCTTTCAAATCTGCCGGCAGTCGTGAGTAATCTCCCCCTCGCATTCGTCTCTGTGTCACTGAGTGTAAAACACGAAAGGCGAAGCTTGAATTTCCAGGTATGTCCCTCTTTGGCGAATGTATTTTCAAGATGGAGGCGCAACATGGCTGCCGTCACTCGAGCGACTCGCTCGTATGTATTATAAATGGCAGATTCTACGCTTACGAGAATACTTTCAGCCATATCACCCTGTAGCCCAAGACTGGTTGCCCACTGAAGCTAAGCAGGGCTGAGCCTGGTTAGTACCTGGATGGGAGACCTCCTGGGAAAAACCAGGTTGCTGCTGGAAGAGGTGTTAGTGAGGCCAGTAGGGGGTGCTCACCCTGTGGTCTGTGTGGGTCCTAACACCCCAGTGTAGTGACGGGGACACTATACTGCCAAAAGAGCACCGTCCTTCGGATGAGACGTTAAACCGAGGTCCTGACTCTCTGTGGTCATTAAAAATCCCAGGGGTGTAACCCCGGCATCCTGGCCAAATTTGCCCCTTGGCCTCTGTCCATCATGGCCTCCTAATCATCCTCATATACTGATTGGCTTCATCACTGTCTCCTCTCCACCAGTAAGCTGGTGTGTGGTGGGCGTTCTGGCGCAATATGGCTGCCGTCGCATCATCCAAGTGGATGCTGCACATTGGTGGTGGTTGAGGAGATTCCCCCCTTCTATGTAAAGCGCTTTGAGGTCTCAGAAAAAGCGCTATATAAATGTAACAAATTATTATTATTATTATTATTATTACTTTATTAGTTGGTGGAAGTAATTACACATGAATGAGCACATATACTTTTGATAGAACAAAGTGTTTTTTGCTAAGAATCAACTTAAAAAAAAGTTACACAGTGTAGCTTTAAGGAGAGTGACAATTAAAAGAAAACAATTAGATTTCAAATAGTGTCATCATTGTCTCTGACTTTGACTAACAGTCAAAAAGTCCCAGAGAAATTTCAAATCCGAGATATTCAAAATTAGGAAATAATAATAAAAAAATGACACATGTATTTTTACCTAAACAAACAGAGTTATTGTTTAAGGGAAAAAGGCAATGATGATCAAGAACAATTTGTTTGCCGGATATTTAAACGAGATGTGTATATAAAAAATGTAAACATGGAGGTGTATTCACTCTTGAACGCATGCATCTCACTTTAATCTGTTTATATTGTGTGTTTGGTCTCATGTAACCGGTGTGTTTCTCTCCAGCAGGAGCTGTGATGGTTGTGTGTGTGTGTGAGCGCCGTTCAGGATGCAAGGAAACCTAGAAGACACCCTTTCACCATGACGTCCCCCCCGCGCTCTTCTCAGCCATAGAAACACACACACACACACACACCGAAGAACACACACCACCACACTAAAGCACCTGGTGTGTCAGGTAAAATACTGATGACTTGATCACATGATACTTGCAAAAAGTACAATTTTACTACCATTAAAGCATTAGTTCACTTCAGAGTTAAAATTTCCTGATAATTTACTCTCCTCCACGTCATCCAGTATGTTCATGTCTCTCTTTCTTCAGTGGAAAAGAAATGAAGGTTTTTGAGGAAAACATTCCAGGATGTTCCTCCATATAGTGACTTCAATGGGGTCCAACGGGTCGAAGGTCCAGATGTGAGTTTCAGTGCAGCTTCAAAGTCTCGACACGATCCAGCCGAGGAATAAGAGTCTCATCTAGACAAACCAGCGGACATTTATAACAAAACAAACATTTATATACTTTTAACCACAAATGCTGGTCTTGCACTAGCTGTGGTCCACCACACATTACGTAATCAGGTTGAAAGGTCAAGCGTGACGTAGGTGTAAGTACAGACCTAGTGTTTACAAAGCCAACGTGCAAAGACTGAGTCAAACGCCATTTACAACAAAAAAAATAGTTTTTTCGCCCTTCACCACATTTCTGACCTGGAACACGCGTGACCTTTCAACCTGATTACGTAATGTGTGGCGCATCACAGCTAGTGCAAGATGAACATTAGTGGTTAAAAGAATATAAATGTTTATTTTGTTATAAATGTCCACTGGTTTGTCTAGATAAGACTCTTATTCCTCGGCTGGATCGTGTCGAGACTTTGAAGCTGCACTGAAACTCACATTTGGACCTTCAACACGTTGGACCCCATTGAAGTCACTATATGGAGGAAAATCCTGGAATGTTTTCCTCAAAAACCTATATTTCGTTTTGACTAAAGAAAGAAAGACATGAACATCTTGGATGACGTGGAGGAGAGTAAATTATCAGGAAATTTGGGTTCTGAAGCGGTCCCTCATGTTGCATCTCCTCCTCCTCTTGTGTTCCTCAGCCGCTGTCTGGGTTTGTAAGGTGTGCTGGTTTGCGCTTTAAGGGAAAATGTCAGTGGTTTTCCCTGCCGACGGGATGGAGAACGACGACACGATGCTCACCGACGCTCCCGAAGGCATCCGTGGAAAAACCATCCCATCCGCTCCCTCTAAAGACACCATCCCAGACATAACAGATCCTGACGACAACCTTTCCCAGGATGCTCAGGTAACCTCTGCAGATTTCACAAGCACTAGGAAGGAGACTTGAAACTAGTTTTTTTAAATGTGGTTGATTTTCAAGTTCAAACCTCCAACGTTAATCTACTAACTCTCCTGACTGATTTGTCGGACAAAAATGGCGGATGGCGGATTATGATTGGTCAGATCGCCTGTCAATCAAACTCCTTGCGAAGGGTCAATTATTTATCTATCACCCAAAATCCAGTATTGGTTTTCCTCCACTGTTCATAGGCTTGTTACAGCTAATGCTATGAGATTTTATGTTTGATTGATCTTAAACATAAAATAACCTGATCCTGTTTGATCAAGGCATGTGACTCTTCTGACTTGTCTAATTTTCAGCATAAATTTTTCATCTTTCATCAAAATCCTGTCTATTCACCAAAATGGGTTGTGAGAAAATCTTTTCAATGAAAATCTCAAATGAAGATTGCGGAACTCCAGCTTACTTGTCTGTGTTTTCAGATCATCCGCGCTTCTTCAGAAGTGTAGAAAGCACGCGCGTGCGTATGGTTGCCAGATACTATTGAAAAGACCGGGTAGAAAACGTGGTCTTTTAACAGAAAAGCTCTGACTGGGCTTTAAATTATTGAAATCTCTGGCAACCGTAAGCATGAACGCTCATAAAAACAGTCTGTAATGTGTTGTCTTCTCCTTTATTCGAAGTTTTTATTTATTTTTAAACGCATTTCAGTCTTGTCTTTTTTTGTCAACGATATTGCAACAGTTATCGTTTAATGACGTGGGTCGTCTCTCATCGCCTTTGTCTTGGTCAGGGGAAAAAAGAAATTTAACGAAATTAACACTGGTGACAATAAAATATTTTATTTTAAATTTTTTGGACAAAATTTGAGACCCCCTTAATTTGGCTTTTGAGGCTTTCAGGGGGTCTCATGGGTTAATGGGGGGGGGGGGGGGAGTCGAGCCCCACCGGACCCCCCCCCCCCTTATTTCACACGGAGAGATAGGAGAGAGTGATGCACTGCAAAGGATCCAGTAGTGCTTAGGATCTCAACAAACAGGCGGCTGAAGAGGAGAAGAGGGCAAGGCTGAGACATGCTGCTAAACAGAGAAAACGGGCCCTTGAGATTCTGGTTCAGGCGAAAAAGAAAAAATAATCTCATGCTGTGTGTTTTGTGTAAATACTTGCCTCCACACATTAAAATGGCCCCCATATTTTATATGTTTTATGTGTTATTATATTTTCTATTTATTCTTTGTGCAGCACTTTGGTAACCTTGTTTTTTTTAAATGTGCTATATATATAAAGTTGATTGGATTGGATTTTTTGCTGCCGTATCCCTCTCACCTTTTTTACCCCTGACCAGTTTTCATGCCTGATTTGAAATATAGAGTTGGGTTCTGTTATAATATACAGGTTTGTGGCTCATATTTTGTTTTTATTAATTAACCACTTATACAATTTGTTGTTTACAAATATAGGATTTGTATTAAATCTATATTCATTGAGTCGAAACAATAATCGAATCGAATTGAATTGGAACATCTGAATCGATACCCAGCCCTACTTGAAACTTTCTTTGTCTTCCAAGATGATGTTGGTCTCAGGCAGTTTGAAGTTTTACTGAAGAAATATGAAATATTATTAGAATGTAAATCAGCTGTTTTCTATGTGAATATATAGTAAAGTGTAATTTATTCCTGTGATCAAAGCTGAATTTTCAGCATCATTACTCCAGTCTTCAGTGTCACATGATCCTTCAGAAATCATTCTAATATCATGATTTGATGCTCAAGAAACATTCATTTATATGAAATTGAATCTTTTGTGACATTATAATTTTTCTTTACTGTCACTTTTGATCAATTTAATGTGTCCTTGCTGAACAAGTGTCCATTTCTTACTGACCACAAACTGGTTTTACATGGTTGGACTTCAGCATTAATGAGCATAAAATGGGTTAAAACTTATATTTAAAAAGCACAATGCATTAAACTCCAGCTAAAACTTTCTGATCTGCCACAGACCAGGTTTTAATTGAACTGAATCAAAAAAAAAAAAAGGCTAGAAGTTGATTAAATGGTGACCAGTTACCAGACCAGAAATATTCATGTTAAATTTAACCTAAAATATTGATGTTGAATATAATGTTATTTGTCAACTTCCTATCTGTGAAGTATCGGCCATCAAGTTTTGTTTGGTGCTGAAGTTCATCATTAATGAATGATTTTAAATGGTCACTAATAAATATTGTGGTTTGTCTCTACAGCGGCGCTGTCAGAATCACGGACACACCAGGAAACGAGCCAAGGTAAGAGTGTGTAGAAATATAAGCCTAGGTAATAGTGTGTAGAAATATAAGCCAAGGTAAGAGTGTGTAGAAATATAAGCCAAGGTAAGAGTGTGTAGAAATCTAAGCCAAGGTAAGAGTGTGTAGAAATATAAGCCAAGGTAAGAGTGTGCAGAAATCTAAGCCAAGGTAAGAAAGAGTGTGTAGAAATCTAAGCCAAGGTAGGTAAGAGTGTGTAGAAATCTTAGCCAAGGTAAGGAGTGTGTAGAAATCTTAGCCAAGGTAAGAAAGAGTGTGTAGAAATCTAAGCCAAGGTAAGAAGAGTGTGTAGAAATCTAAGCCAAGGTAGGTAAGAGTGTGAAAGAGTGTGTAGAAATCTAAGCCAAGGTAAGATGGAGTGTGTAGAAATCTTAGCTAAGGTAAGTAGAAATCTTAGCCAAGGTAAGAAAGAGTGTGTAGAAACATTAGCCAAGGTAAGAAAGAGTGTGTAGAAATCTTAGCCAAGGTAAGGAGTGTGTAGAAATCTAAGCCAAGGTAGGTAAGAGGGTGAAAGAGTGTGTAGAAATCTAAGTCAAGATAATAAAGAGTGTGTAGAAATCTTAGCCAAGGTAAGAAAGAGTGTGTAGAAATCTTAGCCAAGGTAAGGAGTGTGTAGAAATCTTAGCCAAGGTAAGGAGTTTGTAGAAATAAGCCAAGGTAGGTAAGAGTGTGAAAGAGTGTGTAGAAATCTAAGCCAAGGTAAGAAAGAGTGTGTAGAAATCTTTGCCAAGGTAAGAAAGAGTGTGTAGAAATCTTAGCCAAGGTAAGAAAGAGTGTGTAGAAATCTTAGCCAAGGTAGGTAAGAGTGTGAAAGAGTGTGTAGAAATCTAAGCCAAGGTAAGGAGTGTGTAGAAATCTTAGCCAAGGTAAGGAGTGTGTAGAAATCTAAGCCAAGGTAGGTAAGAGTGTGAAAGAGTGTGTAGAAATCTTATCCAAGGTAAGGAGTGTGTAGAAATCTAAGCCAAGGCAATAAAGAGTGTGTAGAAATCTAAGCCAAGGTAATAAAGAGTGTGTAAGAGTGTGTAGAAATCTTAGCCAAGGTAAGAAAGAGTGTGTAGAAATCTAAGCCAAGGTAAGAAAGAGTGTGTAGAAATCTAAGCCAAGGTAATAAAGAGTGTGTAAGAGTGTGTAGAAATCTTAGCCAAGGTAAGAAAGAGTGTGTAGAAATCTTAGCCAAGGTAAGAAAGAGTGTGTAGAAATCTTAGCCAAGGTAAGGAGTGTGTAGAAATCTAAGCCAAGGTAAGAAAGAGTGTGTAAGAGTGTGTAGAAATCTTAGCCAAGGTAAGAAAGAGTGTGTAGAAATCTAAGCCAAGGTAAGGAGTGTGTAGAAATCTTAGCCAAGGTAAGAAATAGTGTGTAGAAATCTAAGCCAATGTAAGGAGTGTGTAGAAATCTAAGCCAAGGTAAGAAAGAGTGTGTAGAAATCTAAGCCAAGGTAAGGAGTGTGTAGAAATCTAAGCCAAGGTAAGGAGTGTGTAGAAATCTAAGCCAAGGTAAGAAAGAGTGTGTAAGAGTGTGTAGAAATCTTAGCCAAGGTAAGAAAGAGTGTGTAGAAATCTTAGCCAAGGTAAGGAGTGTGTAGAAATCTAAGCCAAGGTAAGAAAGAGTGTGTAGAAATCTTAGCCAAGGTAAGAAAGAGTGTGTAGAAATCTTAGCCAAGGTAAGGAGTGTGTAGAAATCTAAGCCAAGGTAAGAAAGAGTGTGTAGAAATCTTAGCCAAGGTAAGGAGTGTGTAGAAATCTAAGCCAAGGTAAGAAAGAGTGTGTAGAAATCTTAGCCAAGGTAAGAAAGAGTGTGTAAGAGTGTGTAGAAATCTTAGCCAAGGTAGGTAAGAGTGTGAAAGAGTGTGTAGAAATCTAAGCCAAGGTAAGGAGTGTGTAGAAATCTTAGCCAAGGTAAGGAGTGTGTAGAAATCTAAGCCAAGGTAGGTAAGAGTGTGAAAGAGTGTGTAGAAATCTTATCCAAGGTAAGGAGTGTGTAGAAATCTAAGCCAAGGCAATAAAGAGTGTGTAGAAATCTAAGCCAAGGTAATAAAGAGTGTGTAAGAGTGTGTAGAAATCTTCGCCAAGGTAAGAAAGAGTGTGTAGAAATCTAAGCCAAGGTAAGAAAGAGTGTGTAGAAATCTAAGCCAAGGTAATAAAGAGTGTGTAAGAGTGTGTAGAAATCTTAGCCAAGGTAAGAAAGAGTGTGTAGAAATCTTAGCCAAGGTAAGAAAGAGTGTGTAGAAATCTTAGCCAAGGTAAGGAGTGTGTAGAAATCTAAGCCAAGGTAAGAAAGAGTGTGTAAGAGTGTGTAGAAATCTTAGCCAAGGTAAGAAAGAGTGTGTAGAAATCTAAGCCAAGGTAAGAAGTGTGTAGAAATCTTAGCCAAGGTAAGAAATAGTGTGTAGAAATCTAAGCCAATGTAAGGAGTGTGTAGAAATCTAAGCCAAGGTAAGAAAGAGTGTGTAGAAATCTAAGCCAAGGTAAGGAGTGTGTAGAAATCTAAGCCAAGGTAAGGAGTGTGTAGAAATCTAAGCCAAGGTAAGAAAGAGTGTGTAAGAGTGTGTAGAAATCTTAGCCAAGGTAAGAAAGAGTGTGTAGAAATCTTAGCCAAGGTAAGGAGTGTGTAGAAATCTAAGCCAAGGTAAGAAAGAGTGTGTAGAAATCTTAGCCAAGGTAAGAAAGAGTGTGTAGAAATCTTAGCCAAGGTAAGGAGTGTGTAGAAATCTAAGCCAAGGTAAGAAAGAGTGTGTAGAAATCTTAGCCAAGGTAAGGAGTGTGTAGAAATCTAAGCCAAGGTAAGAAAGAGTGTGTAGAAATCTTAGCCAAGGTAAGAAAGAGTGTGTAAGAGTGTGTAGAAATCTTAGCCAAGGTAAGAAAGAGTGTGTAGAAATCTAAGCCAAAGTAAGAAAGAGTGTGTAGAAATCTAAGCTAAGGTGTATATGGTAGTTGCGTAGACTTTCAATGTAGGGAAAGAAATCTCTCAGATTTCTTTAAAAATATCTTAATTTGAGTTTCAAAGATGAACGAGTTCATTTTTGGGTGAACTGTCCCTTTAAGGGAGATTCTTGTTTTTACTGCTGAGTTTATCGCTGCTTCCGTTCGACCTCTCACTCAGTTCTGTTGCCTTTGCACTAGTTGGCAAATCTGTGAGTGTGATGATGGTCCTTTCCAGATGTTACACACACACACACACTCTCTCGCTCTCTCGCTCTCTCGCTCGCACGCACGCACGCACGCTCTCACATACACACGCTCTCTCACACACACACACACACACATATGCTTAGTCCACTCAGATAAGATTTATCAGCCCTTTACCAACTAAATTAAACAACATTTTAAAAGCATTAACCCTCTGAGGTCTGAGCTGTTTTCTGGGCCTGGAGGTGTTCTGACATGCTCTGACATTTGTGTTTTTTTCTGTTACTAGTGACATTTTCATGGCTAAAGTCTAATTACACTGTATTCAGCACAAACTCTGCTACAATAATATATCAGCAGCATGTATGTAAAAGTTTGTAGTTTTGAGATAATGACATTTATGCGTGGTTTGTGAAAATACAAAAAAAAATTGTCACTGAAATAAGGCCATGAAACCCATACTGATTATTTCTTCACAAGACTTTTGAAAATTGTATGACGTAGCCTAGAATATTTGCTCCAAAACTATGTGAAAATCACCCTGACTGCTCATTCAGATAAGACAATATATTGATTTAAAATTTCTAAGACGTGTTTTGTGTGACAAAGCCATATTCGAAGAGGCGTGATCATCTCATGAATATGTAAGCTTTTAACACCTGAGAAAGACAAAGACACTCCCCTAACTGCCCTATTAGGAGCGATCAGGCCCTGTCATTCAGAGCAACAAAGAATGAGATTTAAAAAAGAATGGCTTTTAGATTGTTTGGATTTATTTACAACACAACACAATCCAAAAATACAAATGACAAAAGAGCACATTGAAAACAATGATCCAAAGACAGAGACCTTTGTGCCATTCCTAAAAACATTGTACATACCATTTCCAAGGTGTTTGATTTTCACTTTACCATGTTCATGTACAGAGACTCATGTGAATGTTGAAGTCAGCAGGACTCAGTTGCATCTGGTCCCTGAAAGAAAAGAAAAAAGTGAACATACTGGTATCAAGAGAAACTAGGCCTGCACGATTTTGGGAATACATTTTAGATTTTTCTGGTTAAAATTGCTTTTTAAAATTCACAGAATACACACACACACACACACACACACACACACACACACACACACACACACACACACACACACACACAAATGTTTCCAACAATATATAATATAAAGAACACCATATTTGTTGTGCCTTGTAGGCATAAGCTATGTGCAGTACTGCATAAAATATTTATTTTACAAAGCAGCCTATAAATCTTCCAAAAGATTTCAGTAACAATGCTAGAGAAAAATATATTGATTATCTTATGTTACTTCAAATGTTTCCATTCGTTATGATGATATGAAATGAGATAATAGTAAAAACATAAAGCCTAATGTTTGGTGCATTTTTCCTTTCAAACGCGATCGCGCTCCAAAATATGATACATTCAAACGCGATCGCGCTCCAAAATATGATACATTCAAACGCGATCGCGCTCCAAAATATGATACATTCAAACCCACAGCGCGCTCCAAAATATGATACATTCAAACGCGATCGCGCTCCAAAATATGATACATTCAAACCCACAGCGCGCTCCAAAATATGATACATTCAAACCCACAGCGTGCTCCAAAATATTAAACATTATGGTTATACATATCTATGTTTGAGCAGATATCCACAAACAGTATTTAACAGTAAACACGGGTCTAAATAGTATAATATTCACCATATATCTAGCAACAGTTCAACTGCAATGTGAAGTTTATGCAACAATACCATAAACTAATAAGTAAGAATTTCTTACCTTACATCTTTCTTGTCTTCAAATCGCGTTCTTCTTCTTCTGAGGTAAATCCAATGTAAGCTCAGACGTGTCTTCCAAACTCGACGAAAAGCAGAGACTTGTGAAGTGTTTTGGTGTTTTGTGTTTGAGGTAACGAGGGCGTTCGCGTTCCATGTGGAGATTTGCATGTGAATCTCTTTTGCGCGAGTGGGCGTGTCGAATTAAAAGTAATTAGCAAGCGTTTGAGATACTGGACATCCTGTTGGTTTTATACAAATTACTTAAACAGAGAATATTTGTTTTCAGTTTGAATCCGATCATTTAAAAGTACACACTTAAATGTGTATAAAGGTGTATGGCTCATAAATGTGTGAGAAGGATTCGCTGAGTTTTGTTTCAGTTTATAGACGTGCTCAAGAAAAAAAAGTTCACCGCGACGGAGAGGCAGAACGCACACCCTGTTTATTTTCTTTATTTTACAAAAGCACAATGTTTTGATTTGATTGTAAGTGGACACATACAAAAGTAGAAATATCACAGATTCTTTTTTTATATTTCTTTTTTCTGTATAACCATAAATGACGGAGTAATTTAAGTTTATTGTACTACAATGTGAAGAAAATCCAGCAAAACGCGGGGGCGCGTTTTCCGACCTCAGAGGGTTAACTTCCATGATGCAACTCTAGTGCAACAGGATATTCCGTATTAAATAATGTAGGACTGTGTGAAAGTATCTATTAGAATCTGATTGGGTGGTTAAAACATTTTGAAACTATATTTAAACACTGAAATTATATTTAAGACATTTTGTACATTTTCAAGTGATTTTGGTCTAAAAAATAATGCATTGCACAATTTCAGATTTCTCTTTCTCATTGTGATTCTTTAATAGACAGGCATATCAGAGAGTTTCTAACTAGTAATTACATCTCGTTAATACAGTCATCCAGGCAGCGCATGACTCATGTCAGTCTTGTTTGCGTCAGCAGAGAAGATGGGGAAGTTATGATGTTTAAATGAAAGGTTATGAATGCAGATGTTTTCTGTAGAATATTGTAGAACGATGAATCATTCATAATAAGAACTGGAATGTGAAATTGAAGTAAATAGATTTCGTGTTGATAAGTTAGATAATGGACAGCACCAGTGGCAGCACAATATTCACCTTGTTCATTCCCATAATGCATCTCCCAGGTATGAGATTTGAATGATTTGCTGAGGTCTTTTGCTGATCTTTCTGTCCTGTGTCTCTGTCTCAGTCGAATGCCAAGCTCAAGCTGGTGAGGAGTCTAGCAGTGTGTGAAGAATCATCAGGTCCGTTCTCAACCGACGGTCCTCCAGAATCACAGGTAATGTCACATGATCACAGGTGACGTGATGTCACAGTCGGTACGGGACCGAATAAATCTGTACAAGATCTCACTAGAATTGATTCTGTGATGTTTCATGATCCGTTGCAAACAGTTCAAACGGACCCCATTAAGATATTGCCATTAAAATTCATATGCACACTATATATATATATATATATATATATATATATATACACAGTGAGGGAAATAAGTATTTGAACACCCTGCTATTTTGCAAGTTCTCCCACTTGGAAATCATGGAGGGGTCTGAAATTGTCATCGTAGGTGCATGTCCACTGTGAGAGACATAATCTAAAAAAAAAAATCCAGAAATCACAATATATGATTTTTTAACTATTTATTTGTATGATACAGCTGCAAATAAGTATTTGAACACCTGTCTATCAGCTAGAATTCTGACCCTCAAAGACCTGTTAGTCTGCCTTTAAAATGTCCACCTCCACTCCATTTATTATCCTAAATTAGATGCACCTGTTTGAGGTCATTAGCTGCATAAAGACACCTGTCCACCCCATACAATCAGTAAGAATCCAACTATACTAACATGGCCAAGACCAAAGAGCTGTCCAAAGACACTAGAGACAAAATTGTACACCTCCACAAGGCTGGAAAGGGCTACGGGGAAAATGCCAAGCAGCTTGGTGAAAAAAGGTCCACTGTTGGAGCAATCATTAGAAAATGGAAGAAGCTAAACATGACTGTCAATCTCCCTCGGACTGGGGCTCCATGCAAGATCTCACCTCGTGGGGTCTCAATGATCCTAAGAAAGGTGAGAAATCAGCCCAGAACTACACGGGAGGAGCTGGTCAATGACCTGAAAAGAGCTGGGACCACCGTTTCCAAGGTTACTGTTGGTAATACACTAAGACGTCATGGGAGAAAGTCATGTGGTCAGATGAGACCAAAATAGAACTTTTTGGTCATAATTCCACTAACCGTGTTTGGAGGAAGAAGAATGATGAGTACCATCCCAAGAACACCATCCCTACTGTGAAGCATGGGGGTGGTAGCATCATGCTTTGGGGGTGTTTTTCTGCACATGGGACAGGGCGACTGCACTGTATTAAGGAGAGGCGAGATTTTGGGGAACAACCTCCTTCCCTCAGTTAGAGCATTGAAGATGGGTCGAGGCTGGGTCTTCCAACATGACAATGACCCGAAGCACACAGCCAGGATAACCAAGGAGTGGCTCTGTAAGAAGCATATCAAGGTTCTGGCGTGGCCTAGCCAGTCTCCAGACCTAAACCCAATAGAGAATCTTTGGAGAGAGCTCAAACTCCGTGTTTCTCAGCGACAGCCCAGAAACCTGACTGATCTAGAGAAGATCTGTGTGGAGGAGTGGGCCAAAATCCCTCCTGCAGTGTGTGCAAACCTGGTGAAAAACTACAGGAAACGTTTGACCTCTGTAATAGCAAACAAAGGCTACTGTACCAAATATTAACATTGATTTTCTCAGGTGTTCAAATACTTATTTGCAGCTGTATCATAAGTTAAAAAATAGTAAAAAAATCATACATTGTGATTTCTGGATTTTTTTTTTTAGATTATGTCTCTCACAGTGGACATGCACCTACGATGACAATTTCAGACCCCTCCATGATTTCTAAGTGGGAGAACTTGCAAAATAGCAGGGTGTTCAAATACTTATTTTCCTCACTGTATATATATATATATACGCATGAATATTTAGTGTTCATTAATATTCATGTTTTTTGTTTATTCAATCCAACTGCACCCGTGAAGGACATCATCCAGCTCCACATCAGCTGTCCATCCGATAAAGAGGAGGAGAAATCCTCAAAAGACGAGTACGAGAATGAGGAGAGGGAAAAGAAGGATAAAACTCCACGCAAGATGCTCTCGCGCGGTAATAACACACACTTCCTGCTGTCACTATTCAATTTAAAGATATAAATAACATGCAGAATAATTGCTGCAAATAAAATATATTTTTTATAAATATTAATTTAAATGTTTATATATATATATATATATATATATATATATATATATATATATATATATAAATGTTTATATATATATATATATATATATATATATATATATATATATATGAAGTGCCATCTGAAATTTTCTTCTAAAATGTGCATTTTTATCAAGCTCGTATGTTTAAGTTCAGTAATTTCACTTTAATGACAATTAATAGATAGTTATCATTGCCATTAAAGTGAAATAGCTGAACATAAACATACGAGCTTGATAAAAATGATCATTCTAGAAGAAAATTTCAGATGGCACTTTTGCATCTGAAGTCTTCACATATACATATATATATATATATATATATAATTGTTTTTACTTAATACTAAATTATTGCAAAATATCAAGATGCATAAACTAATTTGAACTTGATAAAAAATAAATCTATAAAATAAAGAAATTTATATTTTAGAGAGAAACTCATTGATTCTGTAATCATATCATATTGTATTATTAATAGAACATAAATAAAAATGGAAAAACATAATCAACGATGCACCTTCTCAGCGGTGTCAAAATAAAAGTCTGCGGTAAAACTTTATCTTACAGTGTCCTTGTCACACGTTACATGTAGTTACTATAGTGATAACTTAATTATTCAGTTACATGCAACTAACCCTAACTCTATAGTAAGTACATGTAGTTAATTATTACCACTCGGTA
The DNA here is from genome assembly GCA_021554675.1 of Leuciscus idus. Taxonomy (NCBI): domain Eukaryota; kingdom Metazoa; phylum Chordata; class Actinopteri; order Cypriniformes; family Leuciscidae; genus Leuciscus; species Leuciscus idus. The sequence continues at coordinate 1,194,050 of CM038631.1, read as the reverse complement.
CTTAAATGTATAATTACACTGTAACATGGACAGTTTATTTACAGGTGAAACTCGAAAAATCAGAATATCGTGCAAAAGTTAATTTATTTCCGTAATTCAACTTAAAAGGTGAAACTTATATTATATAGACTCATTACATGCAAAGTGAGATATTTCAAGCCTTTATTTGTTATAATTTTGATGATTATGGCTTACAGTTTATGAACTTTTTTTTTTTTTAATTTCTGAGATTTTGAATGTGGGGTTTTCAAATTTTTCGAGTTTCACCTGTAAAGTGCAACTTAACAGCAGTTCTTAACACTTATCAGCCAAACAAAAAGAAACGATGATTAAAAAATATTATATTATACACAAAATGTGCAGTCATGATACATCGAAATATTATAATACGATAAAATAGAGTTCTGTAGTAATTCTGTGTAACTAGATGAGCTGCTTCAGTGATTGATCCTTCATGTTTCAGTGGTGACGTTCACATTGATCCGATGTTTCTCGTTCTCTTCCAGACTCCAGTCAGGAATACACTGATTCCACAGGGATTGATGTGCACGAGTTCCTGGTGAACACACTGAAAAACAATCCCAGGTACAACAGGCCTCGCTCTAGACACAACAGTGACATCAGAGTCGCCAGCGTCTCATCCTCAGCCCTCGTCTCTGCTTACACTCGGGGTTTCCTTTTTTTCCATTTTGATCCACAAGCTTGCAATTCGATTCGATTCCGATTCGATTCAATATTGATTATTTTGGATATCAGGTACAACACATGGCAAATTTTCTCAAGGAAAACAAATCTCTTAACTAATGCTGTAAACTATGGGAGTCAGTGGTGGCCTATAGCCTTCATTAGCCTACTATCATATTAATGGTATCATATATTAATAACTATCATATATAAAGGTAAAAATTTACTGATTTGTATACAAACACTTAAATTACACTTTTATTTATTTTTATAATAATAAAGTTATATGAGATATAAACATTTAAATGGTGGCTGTCATAATAACCTGCCAGATTTATTCAAACATGCATTAAAAATTGAAGAACATTAAAAATTATAATGAATGTAATATGGTGCATATATTTAGCAGAATGCTCCTCTAGAGTTAATTCTTCTCGCTGACTGACGAGTTTATGGTCACTGGATATAGTTTTTCTGAGGTAAATGTGACGTCACATGACATTGTTTACAAGCTGTACTGACGTCTTTCCACGGTTGAAACACTGATTGGGCGATTCCATGTCACATGATACGGATTTCGATAAGTTGTACTCTTATCATTTAACACACTTTCAGATGCACATTTCACGCTGTAACTGGTGTTATTAATGCGGAAGAGAAGATCATGTGCTTCTCTAGAGCTGAGCCAGAGCAATCTCACGCCACAGCGGATTTTCAGTGTATGAACCGAAATGTGAATTATTAATGCATTTTTAGATTATTAGAGATTCTTTGCTAATGTTTGCATGAGTATTGTGTGATTAAGAGGTCAGCAGCATCTAGATTAGTATCAATTCCATGACCCGTTACATGTCTTAAAGGAGCTGTATGTAAGAAATGTATTTCAATTAATCATAAAATGGCCCTGATATTTCACTAGACATCATGTTCATTTTTAAATGCTTATATCACTGACAACAGTAGTCCGGCCAGGATATTGTCATTTAAAAAGTGAAGTTGCAGCCCTCAGCTGATGTTGATGTTGTCATGTTGTGTTTTGGCCTGAAGCTCCACCCTCCACCTATCTACCAATCACGAAGTCAGTAGTGTTTCGGCATCGGGGTTGCCAGCTCTGCTCTAGTTACCACAGCTACGTAGCAGCCGACGCTCCTGCTGGATCCTGCAGCCTATCTGGCAACCTGGAGTCAGGGGGGAGGGGGAGGGGATACACCGCTCTACAGTAATTTGAAAGTGATTGCAGTACCAGTTTTGGCCACAATCTTACATACGGCTCCTTTAATATTGCATATTCAAAAGTTTGTATTTACATTTGTATACTTCACCAGCAAAGCACACAATGAAGTATATGAGTTTGTATATGAGTTTGAACACAACCTCGGCCTCCATTTCATTTGTTTTTTTATTTTTCTGGATCAGTTTTATGTCTAAAATTCTTTTTTTTTAACTCTTTTAGAGACAGAATGATGCTGCTTAAGCTGGAACAGGATATACTAGAGTTCATAAATGATGAGAAGTAAGTCTATATATATATATATGTATATGTGCAATACAATTTTATGTGTACATTTTTATATATAATAGCATTTATTTGATATGGAACCTTTTGTAACATTATAAATGTTATTACTGTCACTTTTGATCAATTTAATGTCCTTGCTCTTTTTTTAAGTACCCTACATTTTTGAACGATAGTTTATGGTTTTTACAATCAATTTTAAGCAGAATTTTTTTTTTCTAAATATTTTCTTACATACACACACACACATACACACACACACACACACACACACACATACATGCATACATACATACAAACATACATACACACACACACACACACACACACACACACGCATACATGCATACACACACACACATGCATACACACACACACATGCATACACACACACACATGCATACACACACACACACACACGCATACACAGTACATGCATACACACACACACACACACATGCATACACAGTACATGCATACATACACACATACATACACACACATACATGCATACACAGTACATGCATACACACACACACACACACATACATGCATACACAGTACATGTGTACATACATACATACACACACACACACACACACACACACACACACACACATACATGCATACACAGTGCATGCACACACACACACACACACACACACACACACACACACACACACACACACACACACACACACACACACACACACACACACACATACATGCATACACAGTACATACATACATACATACACACACACATACATGCATGCATACACACACACACACACACACACACACACACACACACACACACACACACACACACACGCATACACAGTACATGCATACATACATACATACATACACACACACACACACACACACACACACACACACACACGCACGCATACATAACATTCATGTTTCTCTCCCTCCAATAGTAAATGTTGGTGTTTTATACTTGTAGTTGATATTTGTCGCCCACTTTTGGTGGTTTGAGAGCATTGCAGTAATGTGGTTGTTTTACTCTAAACATGACTCAGTTTATTACCGAATGGTGCTGTGGTAAACGCATTGTATTTTCTTTGTACTAAGGATGTTTTTGCATCCATATTTTCAGTAATCAGTATAAGAAGTTCCCTCAAATGACCTCATATCACCGCATGCTGCTGCATCGAGTCGCTGCCTATTTCGGCATGGATCACAACGTGGACCAAACGGGCAAAGCGGTCATCATCAACAAGACCAGCAACACTCGCATGTAAGATTCGCTCTGATCCGATGGGAATGATCGGAACCAGGGTCTGAAATTAACTTTTTCACTCACCGGCCAATTTGGCTACTAAATTAAGTTATCGGCCATTCAGAAAAAAACTAGCCAAAAAAATAAAAGAAATGAACCAGATTACCTACGGTACAGCTTATATAGCCTATACACATATATATATATATATTATTCATATTTTTATTAGCCTATAAAATTTGGATTTCATACATTCATTTCTTATTCAAACAAAATCCTGTCATCCAGCATCTCCTTCTTCCTCTTTCATCCTCTTCATCATAAATGTATTTTATGTATAATAATGTATTTTCTGTTCACCAAATGCTTTTAAATCTTCGCTATTGCTTCAGTGCAAATGAACAAGCGCGCCGTTATTTGTTGTGTAGTGACGTGTGTGTTGAAGTGAGCCAGATATGAGCAGATTCTGTGCAATACGCTGTGTTTAATATATCACGAGGACTCACGAGTATTTGCGCTAAATCTGCACTGATTTGTCTTACGCGAACTTCCCCAGCAAAGTGAGTAAACGTAATAACACGTGATTTGACAGCGTTTCCCGCCACTGTTGATTTTTACTCGCATTTGGGGTGTTTGGCGGGTGTTACTGTCAAACCCTGGGGCTGGGGGCATAAACATCGCTATTATGTGAAGACAGTGTCTAAAGTTCTAGTGTGACCCACTATCAGTCAGTCAGCGGCAGCCAGTCTTACTCCTCCGTATCAAATTAGGCTAATCTACATTTTTATGTAACTGATTTATAAAAGCTATGAACAGTCTTAAAGGCGCAGTTTTAGCGGCATCTAGTGGTGAGGTTGTGAATTGCACCCAACAATTACGTGGCCGACAGGAAGTGATGTCGTCGTCTGAGACAGCAGAGAGTAGCCAGTTAAACAATGAGGTTTCTTTACAAAAATAAAGAAATTATGTTTACTTAATTATTCAGTAAAACGATATGTTATTGCGAATATTATTGTCACTTGTTCATCATTGTGTCAGTGTTTTATTCGCTGACTTTAGCTGAAGCTTCTTATCATGAAGAACATCATAGTGATGAAACGCATCACTGTAGAAACATGTGGATGTAAGCGGACCCGCGGTGTGTAGAGAGAAAACGCTCATTCTAAGCTGATAAAAACATAACGGCTCATTATGTAAGCTCTTTATACACCACTGAAAACATATACAGTACAGGCCAAAAGTTTGGACACATTACTATTTTTAATGTTTTTGAAAGAAGTTTCTTCTGATCATCAAGCCTGCATTTATTTGATCAAAAATACAGAAAAAAAGTAATATTGTGAAATATTATTACAATTTAAAATAATTGGTTTTCAATTTATTATACTTTAAATTATCATTTATTTCTGATGCAAAGCTGAATTTTCAGCATCATTACTCCAGTTTATCACATGATCCTTTAGAAATCATTCTAATATTCTGATTTATTATGAGTGTTGGACACAGTTCTGCTGCCTAATATATTTGATGAATAAAAGGTTAAAAAGAACTGCATTTATTCAAAATAATAAAAAATATTTTCTAATAATATAAATCTTCTTTACTGTCACTTTTTATCAATGTAACACATCCTTGCTGAATAAAAGTATTGATTTATTTCAAAAAAAGAAAGAAAAAAAATGACTGACCAGTAGTGGATATTGCTGTTACAGAAGATTTCTATTTTTAAAACATTTGCTTCTTTTTTATTTATTTATTTTTACTTTTTATTCATCAAAGTATCCTAAAAAAGTATCACAGGTTATGAAAAAATATTAAGCAGCAGAACTGTTTCCAACTTTGATAATGAATCATCATATTAGAATGATTTCTAAAGGATCATGTGATAGACTGGAGTAATGATCCTGAAAATTCAGCTTTGCATCACAGAAATAAATTATTTTTTTAAGTATATTCAAATAGAAAACTATTATTTTAAGTTGTAATAATATCTCACAATATTACTGTTTTTTTCTGTATTTTTGATCAAATAAATGCAGGCTTGATGAGCAGAAGAAACTTCTTTCAAAAACATTAAAAATAGTAATGTGTCCAAACTTTTGGCCTGTACTGTTACATAATATTGCATTTCTGTCAACAGATCCTCCTAAATAATTACACACTGCACCTTTAAAGAAAAATATTTGATGTCTAACTCTAACTAGTCTTATCGGTTTGTGCAACCAGCCCCTGATTGTGACTTCTCGCCACATCTGTGTGTGTGTGTTTCAGTCCTGAGCAGAGGTTCTCCGAGCACATTAAAGACGAGCGCACCATGGACTTCCAGAAGAAGTTCATCCTGAAGCGAGATGACGCTAGCATGGATAAGGATGATAATCAGGTGTGTGTTCTGCACTTGTGTTGCTCTGTCGTTGTGTGTCTGTGGTGCTTCTGAATCCCTGTGTTCTCTCCTTCAGATCCGTGTGCCGCTTCAGGACGGTCGCCGCAGTAAATCCATCGAGGAGCGAGAGGAAGAGTACCAGCGCGTCAGGGATCGCATCTTTGCACGAGAAGTAAGCGCTAACTCCAGCGTGTTTCAGGAACTCACTTCAGGGTCATACTCTTCACTTTACTTTATTTCAGTGAAATCAATGTAATATATTTTTATAATATATATTTTTTTATATTATGTATTTATTTACATAATATTTTTATAGTAACATATTTATTATTTTTTAGGAATTTTATGGTACCAAGTTAGATTTATGTAATTATGATCCATTTGTTTCCACAATTTTTACAATACTTTTAATCAATGTATATTGGGCCACACTCATACTCCTCCCGGAATATGAGTGAATTATTATTTAATAAATTCAGTAAAATTAATGTAATATATTTTTATAATATTTTTTTATAATATTTTTTTATTTAATATTATGTATTTTTAGGGAATTTGATGGTACTAACTAATATTTATGTAGTAATTATGATACATTTGTTTCCACAATTTTTACAAAACAATACTTTTAATCAATGTATATTGGGCCACACTCATACTCCCGGAATATGAGTGAATTATTATTATTATTATTATTATTAATATATTTTTAGATTTGTTTTATGTAATATTATGTATTTTTATGGAATTTTATAATTATGATCCATTTGTTTCCATTTTTTTAATACATTTAATCAATGTATTTTTTTCTTAAATTTTTTCCCAAATAATCCCTTCATTGTTGTGCTTTTTTCTGCATCATGGCTGATTTCTAGATCAAATTTTTTAAATTTTTTTTTATCAATTTCATCGGCAGCCATTTTTGACTGCGATCAGTACAAGTGTGATTATTTTTAGGATCATTTAACCATTTTGAATTTGTGTTTACATGGCAAGTAGGGCTGGGTGACATGTAAAAATATATCGCGAAATAATAAAATATCTCGATATCCAATTATATGATCTTACCTGAGCCCCGCCCCGCCCCCCGCCCCCCCGTCGCGACACACACTGTAAACACACATCAGGATGAGTTCGACTGCGCTTTATCTGATGAGAGCCTGCGATTCACTTAGTTTACGTCAATGATTGAAACATTAAGGTTTTACTTTGAGCTTAAACGAATGAAACATTAGCTTTGCTGATACGTTAGTGTTGCTAACAGTTTCCACCCTGTTCTTATCAAATTTTTGTTTTTGTAATGAATTTCGACTCGTGAGGAGAACACAGCAAATTGTCTTGCCTATTTGTTTCGTAAGGTCTGATGTTTCTCTTTCTTTTTGGTGTTATCACCTGTGTAGACACATTTCATGATGATAAGTTGAATTTCCTAATTATAACATGTAGTGCTGTTATTAAACTTGTATATTTAATCTATAATGTATTTGTTATTTGTCTAAAATCATGGATTAAAATTAATTGGTTCGTTCTGCATGTGCAAAAATTCTAAGGTTATACTTCTGGAGTTCCAGAAGTAATTCAATTATATTTGAGTATTTTATTTATTAACTAATCTACAGCAAAGTATAACACTTAATACTATAATGGAGCAATTTCTTCATCCGTTTGCAATATAACTAAATTGTATTTCTGAAATAATCTTAATTACAATGGTCATGTTTGAGATTTTTGTTTATTCATCATATACACTATTTAAATTAATATTCAGAAACAGATGCAGTTACTCCGACCGTTTTACTGTATTTTTTCTGATTAACTTTTATTAGACTTCAAACCAAAATAAAACAGGCCTAAACTTGATAATATTATTTTTTAAATGGGAGATAATCTCTGCTTTTCTGATATTATAGGATATACAGTAGTTTAAATTTTTTTTGTCTGCAGAACAAAATAAATAGCATGAAAAATGAATAGCAACGTTAACTTAAGAATTAAAACGTCAAATAAAGATGTTATCAGGAAAAAAATATTTTGACCAAATTACGAAAGTAAGGATAAATTATGTCGCATACGAAGACACACGTTGTTAAAATGCTAATAAAATGCACATCAGGCTAATTAAAGTTACAAAAGTCATTCTGTCAAGATTAGTGAGTGATTTTCTTTAGTTCGTTTATTAAAGGGATAGTTCACTTTAAAATTAATTTTTGGTATGTTTTAGCTTACCTCAAGGGCATCCAAGATGTAGGTGTCTTTTTTTCCGCAGTAGTTTCAATTTTGATATTTTTAGGTCAAACCGTTCTTGTCTGTCAGTCATATAATGCAGGTCTATGGTCATTATCTCAAAGAGCATGCACAGAGTCCAAATTAAAACAATTCCCCATCGTCCAAATTAAACAATTCCCCATCGTAAGTACACATTGATGGCCTAAGACACGAAACGAGCGGTTTGTGTGAGAAAACGAACAGTATTTATATCGTTTTTACCTCTTATACACAGCCATGTCCGAGTGATCTGATCTGACGTGTACGCAGACTGGTGCATAGATATATACACTAGATGTCGCCTTGTCTACGGCAGTTCATTGGAACGAATGTCTTTAAGGCGACATCTAGTGTGTATATATCTATGCACCAGTCTGCATACACGTCAGATCAGATCACTTGGACATGGCTGTGTATAAGAGGTAAAAACTATATAAATACTGTTCGTTTTCTCACACAAACCGCTCGTTTCGTGTCTTAGGCCATCAATGTGTACTTACGATGGGGAATTGTTTAATTTGGACGACGGGGAATTGTTTTAATTTGGACTCTGTGCTTGTGTTTTGAGACAGTGACCATAGACCTGCATTATATGACTGACAGACAAGAACGGTTTGACCTAAAAATATCAAAATTTAAACTACTGCGGAAAAAAAGACACCTACATCTTGGATGCCCTTGAGGTAAGCTAAAACATACCAAAAATTAATTTCAAAGTGAACTATCCCTTTAATTTTGATAACAGTAATGGTGTCTGCATGTATAGCTATAGACTGTTGTTAATGCACGGATCCAATAGGCCTATACAGTTTCTTTCTCATCCGTTTACACTCATTTTTAAGACCAAACCCACTGTGTTTACAGGGATATTTCGACAATTATGTGTGTATGTGTCCGTGCAGCACAGAAAACAGCGCTCATGCAGACGTGTTCTCTTTGGTGTCAAGAATTAATAACTTTGAGCCTATAGAAAATATTTAATTCATGATTTTGCATGTGAATTAATGCAATGAAAAATTATTATTTTTGTATAGTAAATATGGGGCTCATGAAATATATATGTATTATTTTCCTCATATTGTCGATGCTCATCTGCTAACTGTCTGATATAATCGTCATCGCGATTGATATGTGATAAATAATATCGTCATATCGCCCAGCCCTAAGAGCAAGTGCCACAGAAGTGTCATACAATAATTATTATTTTTTTAATTACATTTTAAAAGTGACAAAAATGCTAAAAACTGTCTTTGAAATACAGTTTCAAAGCTGATTTTTTTTTTAAACGTTTTTGTTTTTGAAGAATTATTAGTTTATAGTGACCACAAAAAATCACAATAACCCAGTAACAGATCCATACGTTCATACATAATTCAGAATTCATAAAACCACATTTAATTACTTTCTAATCAGTGCAGAAGACCGGATCGATCAAGGCACAGCAATAATATGCAGATGTTTTATTTTTTGTTGCAGTCGTCACAGAATGGATACATCAATGATAACAGGTAAGACTCTCGGTAACACTCAACTAGCAATTACAGTTATCTTTAATTGCATCAACTTTTATTTTGCTTTTTAAAAGCAACTTTTAACGCCTTAATGGTGTGATAATGTACATTTACAATATTAATACCATGGTGAATATGGTCTTTATGTCTGATGATGTTGTCAGTAGGATCGTACTTTCAATATTAAGGATTTTTTCAAGATTTTGACTGTAATTCTGAGTTTAAGTTCATGTAAATCTGCTGTAACTCTGGAGACATCAGTCCTTCCTCGTCCTCTAGTGATGTAGACGAGTCTAGAATGAGTGTTTCCTCATGTATGGGTCCCTTACACACACACACACACACACACACACACACACACACACACACACACACACACACAAACAAACAACCTCCCTCACACACACACACTCACACACACTCTCACACACACACACACACACACACACACACACACACACACACACACTCACACACACACACACACACACACACACACACACACACACACACACACACACACACACTCACACACACTCTCTCACAACCACACACAACCACACTCATACACACACACACAACCACACTCATACACACACACTATCACACACACATACACTCTCTCTCACACTCACTCACTCACTCACTCACTCACTCACAAACACACACAACCACACTCATACACATACTCTCTCACACACACACACACACACACACACACACACTCTCCCTGTAACCCACGGACCCTGTTTTCTCCAATGTGACCCACAGACTGCCCACTGACGGATACTCCTCATCCTCACAAAAGAGGAGGC
>CM038631.1:1153630-1181130 GCA_021554675.1 Leuciscus idus | reverse complement strand
GGTGAGAAAACAGCAGTTCAGAAAGCATCTGATCAAACGATCTGCAATTCGACACGCTAGTAAAGTCTCGTCACGTTTATGTATATCCCACTTTATATAATAGATCGCTTTAAAGCATCAGCTTTACAGTATTAAACATGATAAACAGTGTCATCGCCACCTCAAAGAAGGCGGAGCCTCAGAGACACACCCACCTATTACATCACCACCACAACGGACCAATGGGAGCTCAGAGGCAAGCTGTTTCGAACTCCCGAATATTAACTTTGTTTTGGCCTGATTTTGTCCAAAATGACGTCACATTAGATCGCTCTGCGATTTCGCTTGAAGTATATCGGAGCTTTTAGATTGAAATATATATAACCATTATAATTTAAAGATCATTTGAATAATTATAATTGGGAAAACTTGTTCCTAGTAGTTTTTGTTCTATAGGCGAATTATATCCCGAATGTTTACAGACCTATAATTAGCCTATAGAGTTTACAGTAAGGTTTTATATGTTAACATTAGTCAACTTCCATGAGGAAAAACTGTTCCTAGCGTAAAGCGCCGACTTCAATACCCGCTCCCGGATGAGTCTGTGTTATCAGTCTTTATCGGGATAACGAACCGCTGGATGGCGCAATTGACCAATCAGAATCAAGCAATCCCCAGAGCCGTGTGATAATCTCAGTTAAATAACTGATTATGATAATGATTATGTTCTGGAACGTAAATGTCAGCTCCAGTCCCAGTTCATCTGGCATCAGCAGATCGTGTTTTACAGATCAGTTATTTTAATCATCTGATATTAATAAGCCCTTTTCTTCACGGAGTGTTTGAGTTTAGTCTGTTGCTTCACGTCACTTTACGTCTCTGAAGACAGTTTTGGAAAATTGCACATGAAACGTGATGAAGGTCTCACAGATAGACGAGGATGAAGGTCTCACAGATAGACGAGGATGAAGGTCTCAGATAGACGAGGATGAAGGTCTCACAGATAGACGAGGATGAAGGTCTCACAGATAGACGAGGATGAAGGTCTCACAGATAGACGAGGATGAAGGTCTCAGATAGACAAGGATGAAGGTCTCAGATAGACGAGGATGAAGGTCTCACAGATAGACGAGGATGAAGGTCTCAGATAGACGAGGATGAAGGTCTCACAGATAGACGAGGATGAAGGTCTCACAGATAGACGAGGATGAAGGTCTCAGATAGACGAGGATGAAGGTCTCACAGATAGACGAGGATGAAGGTCTCAGATAGACGAGGATGAAGGTCTCACAGATAGACGAGGATGAAGGTCTCACAGATAGACGAGGATGAAGGTCTCACAGATAGACGAGGATGAAGGTCTCACAGATAGACGAGGATGAAGGTCTCAGATAGACGAGGATGAAGGTCTCACAGATAGACGAGGATGAAGGTCTCAGATAGACGAGGATGAAGGTCTCACAGATAGACGAGGATGAAGGTCTCACAGATAGACGAGGATGAAGGTCTCAGATAGACGAGGATGAAGGTCTCAGATGGACGAGGATGAAGGTCTCACAGATAGACGAGGATGAAGGTCTCAGATAGACGAGGATGAAGGTCTCACAGATAGACGAGGATGAAGGTCTCACAGATAGACGAGGATGAAGGTCTCACAGATAGACGAGGATGAAGGTCTCACAGATAGACGAGGGCTTTCTGAGCGCTGATCAGTGTAATTTGACAAACATTTATTGATCTCTGGGACTGTTTTTAGTGTCTTTTAGCTGTGAAATACACAGAATGATTGATTGATTATTGGTTCCTCGACAGCTGCTCTTGATCTGAGTGTGTATGCATCAGTTTAACACTGTGATGTGTGTGTGTGTGTGTGTGTGTGTTCATGTCTATCATTGGGCTGCGCGGTAAATAAAACTCATAACTTGCATTGACATATATATGAATTGAGAAGGTCTGAGGATGTTTTCAAACATGCATTTAATCTTGCATCCCTGCATGAGAATCACTGCTGTATTGTTGCATTAAAGCATTAGTTCACTTCAGAATTAACATTTCCTGATAATTTACTCTCCCACACGTCATCCAAGATGTTCATGTCTTTCTTTCTTCAGTGGAAAAGAAATGAAGAATTTTGCAAAAAATTTTGAGGAAAACATTCCAGGATTTTCCTCCATATAGTGACTTCAATGGGGTCCAACGGGTCGAAGGTCCAGATGTGAGTTTCAGTGCAGCTTCAAAGTCTCGACACGATCCAGCCGAGGAATAAGAGTCTCATCTAGACAAACCAGCGGACATTTATAACAAAACAAACATTTATATACTTTTATCCACAAATGCTGGTCTTGCACGTCCACAACTTCACACATTATGTAATCAGGTTGAAAGGTCACGCGTGTTCCGGGTCAGAAATGTATGGAAGGGCGAAAAACTCAATCTCATTTTATCCTCCAACTTCAAAATCGTCCGACATCGTTGTTTTAACTTTTTTTTTTTGTAAATGGCATTTGACTCAGTCTTTGCACGTTGGCTTTGTAAACACTAGGTCTGTACTTACACCTACGTCACGCTTGACCTTTCAACCTGATTACGTAATGTGTCTCGCATCACAGCTAGTGCAAGACCAGCATTTGTGGATAAAAGTATATAAATGTTTATTTTGTTCTAAAATGTCCGCTGGTTTGTCTAGATAAGACTCTTATTCCTCGGCTGGATCGTGTCGAGACTTTGAAGCTGCACTGAAACTCACATCTGGACCTTCGACCCGTTGGACCCCATTGAAGTCACTATATGGAGGAAAATCCTGGAACGTTTTCCTCAAAAACCTTCATTTCTTTTCCACTGAAGAAAGAAAGACATGAACATCTTGGATGACGAGGAGGAGAGTAAATTATCAGGAAATGTTAATTCTGAAGTGAACTAATGCTTTAATGTGAGTGTGGGGGATTTGGCCGTACGTTGCAGCCCTTGTCTGATGTATATTTGTCTTTGTGAGTCTTTATGTTCGGGTATCCGTGCACTTTTAACCCGTTCGTGTCTGATATCTAGGAACTGAGTGTGTGTGTAGAGCTCCTGTGATGGATCTGTGTGTGTGTGTGTGTGTGTGTGTGTCTGATGTATGTTTGTCTTTGTAAGTCTTAATGTTCGGGTATCCGTGCACTTTTATCCCGTTCGTGTCTGATATCTTGTAACTCTGAGTGTGTGTAGAGCTCCTGTGATGGATCTGCATGTGTGTGTGTTCACAGAGCTGTGTTTGTCTGATTCTCGTCCCGTCCGCAGGGGGAACCGGGAGAGCTCGAGCCGGGCGTCCAGCAGTCGTCAGAGCAGCACGGACAGTGACGTGAAGAGCCTGGATCCCCGGCCCTGGAGCAGCACAGACTCGGACAGCTCGAGCCGAACGCTCAGGCCTCCGGTCACCAAAGCCAGCAGCTTCAGTGGCATCTCCATCCTCACACGCGGAGACAGTCTGGGCAGCGCCAGGGGCTCGCGCACAGGTGACGCTTCAGTTTAGCATTAACAGTAGGCGCGTTTCCATTATAGATTTGCGCAATGTGATGACGTAGATATGACGTATGTGTGCTATCCAATCATTAAAGGGATGGTTCGGAGTAAAATCAACCTAGGGTCCTTTGCACCATGACCTCGAGCCAAATTTTCCCTTGGTCGGACATTTTTAGAGTTTTAGGGATGATATTTAGCTTTAAAGCATTTGAACTATGATGGTGTTCTTTCGATTAGTCGTGCATGTGAATCTTGTACTAATACTTGTATACCCTGTCTCCCTCTCACACACACATTGACACTCGTCTGTCCTCAGGTCTTCCCATGGTGTCTCCGGATCTGTGTGCCCCATCACAAACACCCCAGCCAGGTCGAGGTCTCCTGCCGTGTCCCACGAACTGCCCCCCCGCCGGGTCTCAGAGCACCGGCCCACCGAACCCTCCACCGCTGCTGCCCACCCCGTCGCACACACACACACACACCATCAGCGCTCACAATCACATGCTGCCTCAGGTGAGGACGCCACGTAACACACTGTTTCAACACTTACACCACTTAAAGGGATAGTTCACCCAAAAATAAAAATTAGCCCATGATTTACTCATTATAAAAGTGCATCTATCCATTATAAAAGTGCATCTATCCATCATAAAAGTGCATCTATCATCATAAAAGTGCATCTATCCATCATAAAAGTGCATCTATCCATTATAAAAGTGCATCCATCATAAAAGTGCATCTATCATCATAAAAGTGCATCTATCCATCATAAAAGTGCATCTATCCATCATAAAAGTGCATCTATCCATCATAAAAGTGCATCTATCATTATAAAAGTGCATCTATCCATTATAAAAGTGCATCTATCCATCATAAAAGTGCATCTATCCATCATAAAAGTGCATCTATCCATTATAAAAGTGCATCTATCCATCATAAAAGTGCATCTATCCATCATAAAAGTGCATCTATCCATTATAAAAGTGCATCTATCCATTATAAAAGTGCATCTATCCATCATAAATGTGCATCTATCCATCATAAAAGTGGTTACCAATGCTGGTTGTTACTTGATTGCGTTTTTCCATTCTAAAAAGCTTCTACTGCTCATAGGCCTGTCGCGATAGTCAATAAATCAATTAATCGCACGATAAAAAAAATGAGCTCGATCATTTTTCCGGCCGCGATAATTCCATTTGCTTGTTTGTTTTCCTCGTCTCTCTCTCTCTCTCTCTCTACCAAAGAGACTGGATGACCACTCTCGGTTCCTTAGCGTATAGGAGGAGTGAACCCTCTTGTCAGTTGCATGGTCTTTGTGTGGGGAGGCGGCGCCGCGGCGCTTGTCAGTCACATGGTCTTTGTATGGGAAAGCGGGACTGCTTGCGGCGACTGCCGGGAGAGAGAGAAGACGCTAGTTGTGAGTTGGAGGGAAAAAAGAGGAAAAGATGGAATTGGTTTCAAAGCCAAACACGACAGCGAGCCCGATCTCATGAAAATGCGTATCTGTACCACGAATGTTATTTCTCGTGCCATTTATACGCCAAAAATAGTTTTTGCGTGCATATGATACGCACTTTATGGCGTGTAATACGCACGCACTCCTCACCCCTAATCCTAACCAAGTATTTTCAGTGCGTAGCATATACACGCAATTAAGTGCGTCTCCGTCTTCCCGACAGTAAGTTACACAATCACTCGGGCGTTTAGTCGACAAAGTAACAGGAGGACAGTGCAAAATGGTGTGATATGGCCTGTTGAGGCTTTTTTTTGTTTGTTTACAAAGGTCCCTAACTGGCAGTTTTGCCTGTTATGGAATGTATCACTATTTATGTCTGAGCCTAATGTTTAATATTTTTTGAAGTGCAATTTTGTTTAGGCTACAATTTTGTTTTTGGTATTTATTCAAGTGATTTTTTTTTTGTTAAACAGATACTGAGAGTCCATTGCTTTATTGTTTTTGGTTGTTTTGTAAATTTTTTGTGGATATTTAAAATGTTTTCCGTTTTCAATGTTTAATATTCTTTAGAAATAAAAGTTTATAGATCTTTGAAAAGGTGTACCTGCATTATTATGCCATTATCATTATATTAGATGAAAATGGTCTCAGAACGACAATATTATCGTTTATCGCAATAATTTCTTGGACAATTTATCGTCCAGCAAAATTTGTTATCGTGACAGGCCTATCTGCTCATACTGCCAGTATTTTGAACACAGCTGAACTAATGCCAGATGTGTTTTAGTTCTCAGCTCTCAGAACATCTGCTCTAACAGTTCCTCATCTAACACGATTCCTTCATCTGTTTTCCCTCCTTCCTTCCTCCCTCTCTCTCTCTCTCTCTCTCTCTCTCTCTCTCTCTCTCTCTCTCTCTCCTCTCTCTCTCTCTCTCTCTCTCTCTCTCTCTCTCTGCAGCCGGTGGCGTCTGCGCAGGCTGTGTCTTATTCAAACCCTTCGTGCCCTCAGGTCCTCCTGCCTGTTTCTCCTTCCAGCTGTACAACATGGTACTAAAACATCGATCCTGCATCTTTCCCTTCATTTCCCCTCGTCTGTTTTCTCTCTGGATCTTCTTCTAAAGTCCCCCTGTAGTCAATCATTTTATCCCTTAAAACTCATCTTTATCATCAAAATTACTTATTTAAACATTATTTCCTTCATGCCTTAAAATATCTTGAATGTAACTCGACACCCTTGCCTCATTTAGTATGCGCGGTTCTATGAATATGCAAATGAGCCCCGCCTCCACTCACTCCCTCAGCTCAGAGATCCACTGGTTGACGATCACACGTTGATCTGATTGGTTACAAGGTAGTTTGTGACGTCAGAAACACCAGCGATTTCAAAGCGTGTGTTTGAGACTGTCTTTGGTTCACTGCAGTTTTAAGGAGGAAATACTCAGCAATGCTGTCGACCTTATGAACTTACACATGGTTTGTCTTAAACCATATTAATAACACCACATAGACACATAAACTACATTAAAAGCTGGATTTTTCACCACTTTAAGCTTGTAACGGGATGTTGGAGCTAGTAGTGAATTGTTTGGCTCAAATTTCAAAAATGTAAATACATATGAAATATTTAAAATATCATATATGAATAATATGTAAAGTATTTAAATTTTATTTAAGTAAATTAAAAAAATACACAATGCCTTTAAAAATATTTTGTCATTAAAAAGAAAATATTAAAATGTATTTAAATATATTTGGGAAAAGTTTGGGATCAGTAAGATTTTTTTAAATAAGTAATATTGTTAAATATGATACCTGAAAACAATGTTTTTTTTTATTTGAATATATTTTAAAATAAATCTGGAGTAATGATACTGACATTTCAGCTTTGATCACAGGAATAAATTACATTTTAAAATGTTTTAAAACATAAAACAGTGTAATAATATTTGACAATATTACTGGGGGGGTTTTTTTGTGGCTTTTTTCGTATTTTTAATCAAATAAATGCAGCCTTGGTGAGCATAAGAGACTTCTTTTAAAAACATCTTACCAATTGAGTTAGTTTAAGTGAATTGAGTTAGTTTAACAAACTGTTAATGCGTAACTGTTGAATCGGTTGTGACCACTAGATGAGTCTCTTATACGCTGATTTCACGCAGCCGCCATTTTGAAATCGAAAGTGAGGCTGCGGTGGGAAGAACCCCGGAAGTAAAGATAAACAACAATGCCTTGGATTACCAACCTGAAGCTGCTGCCGCGATTTACACTATTGGATGTTACTATTCAATATAGGATATATATATAGTTCATTCCTGCTTCTTTTTTTACATTCTGAATTATATATAAAAAAAATATTTTCTTTATAAATGAATTTCACTGTATATAGTCTAAAGTATGAAAGAAATGTATGTACATTTTTAGAATTGACACAACATCATTAAACACAACAATACGCCATCGCATTCACGACTCTCCTGTGATTAAAGGCGACACTTCCGGTTTTCTTCCCACCGGAGCCTCGCTTTCAATTTCAAAATAACGGCTGCGTGAAATCAGCGTATTGAACTTCACGAGAGGAGCTTTATCATCTTTATCATCTGTCATTAACAGAGCTGAGCATTTCAGCTCAGTCACGTATGAGGTTTGATTACTATTAGGATGCCTATTCACCTATAGTTGACTTCACTTATACAGAGAAGCAGCTCACGAGGGATTGAAACAGCCATGTTGATCTCTCTCTCTCTCTCTCTCTCTCTCTCTCTGTCTCTCTCTCTCTCTCTCTCTCTCTCTCTCTGTCTCTCTCTGTCTCTCTCTCTCTCTCTCTGTCTCTCTCTTCTCTCTCTCTCCTCTCTCTCTCTGTCTCTCTCTCTCTCTCTCTCTCTCTCTCTCTCTCTCTGTCTCTCTCTCTCTCTCTTCTCTCTCTCTCTGTCTCTCTCTGTCTCTCTCTCTCTCTCTCTCTGTCTCTCTCTCTCTCTCTCTCTCTCTCTCTTCTCTCTGTGTCTCTCTGTCTCTCTCTCTCTCTCTCTCTCTCTCTCTCTCTCTCTCTCTCTCTCTCTCTCTCTGTGTGTGTTCAGGGTGATGAGTTGACTGCTGGTTTCGGGCAGATGTCTCTAAGCCGTCAGAGCTCCAGCGAGGCACCAGAGCCACCCAGCCTTTACCAACCTCCTCTGCCCGTACTATCCCAGCATGCACCACCACAGCCCAGTTACATCATGCCCCCCCACACACACACACACACCGCCACCCTCCGGATACCAGCCGGCCGCTCCACACACACACCCGCCTCCACCGCCGCCACCTCCATCACAGCCCATCCTTCAGATGCAGCCGCCGCCTCAGCAGGTACAACACACACACACAAACACACACACACGAGATACAGCTATTTGAAAATCTGGAATCTGAGGGTGCAAAAAAAATCGAAACATTGAGAATCTCCTTTAAAGTTGTCCATTTATGTTCACGATTTTGCTGCATCCACTCACAATTTTTTTTAATATATTTTTACGGTAGGAAATTTACAAAATATCTTCATGGAACATGATCTTTACTTAATATCCTAATGATTTTTGGCATAAAGAAAAATAAATATTTTGACCCATACAATGTATTGTTGGCTATTGCCACAAATATACCCGTGCGACTCGAGACTGGTTCTGTGGTCCAGGGTCACATATAGAGCACTTTGTTGTGAGGTGGGGTTTATGTAAATGTTAGGGTTAGTGATGTCACTAACCCTGGAGGAATGTGGTGTAGTCTCTACCAGCCGTTTGTTGTAGTCCTTAAAAAGTGATTTCTGTAAAAGAAAATATCTCCCTTTGCTTTGAACTTTGAGCGTTATAACTTTGCAGATGTTGTTTATGCTCAAACAGCAACATTACACACTAACTACAGTTAGAAAAGTCAAATCATAATCAACCACCTCTTTAATACCTTCATTCAGCGAGGACGCGTTACATTGATCAAAAGTGACCAGAGTTTGGGAATCCAATTCTATTTGAGGTCAGGAATCGGATACTTGTTATAAACAGGGTTCGTACAAGGTCCTTAAAGTGCTTGAATTTGACTTTTTGAAATGTTAGTCCTGGAAAACCCTTGAAAACAGCCATATTTATGAAAAGGTACTTGAAAAGTGCTTGACTTTAAATACAATATATATGAAATTTCATGCAGCTGCCGCCTCAGCAGGAACAACACAACCAGTCACAATAATACTTTTATTCAGTGAGGACGCATTACACTGATCAAAAGTGGAAATAAAGACATTTATAATGTTACAAAAGATTCTAAACAGTTTACAGCACACACAACTATTTATTTTCTATCTTTTCTTTAATATTACATTTTGCATAGAACATAGATCATTTTTTTAACAGATAATCGCTATAAAATAGAACTATATAAATTTCTCCTGGTTCTCCTAAAGTGCAGTGTTATGGAAGAACCATTTCCTTCTTTTCATATCCAATATCCAACAAAAATTTTTTTATATATTTAGCAAACTAAACTTCTGTATGAAAACAGGGAAAACAGGTAATGGCAATAATAACAAGTTTAAATGGGTAAATCTTCTACAAATATTTTTGATTCGTTTTCTTTTCTGACATACTCCAGTTCTTCTTAAAACACACTAGACATACTTATTCTGTGCATTTTGAGCACTTTTTGTGTAAAATAATTTTTAGTTTGACCATCAAAAGTGTGCTTTCACTTTAATTGAGCGTGAGCAGCGTAGCAAAAATAGACCCGCGCCGAAACCCTCGCTTCACTGCTGCTCACGCGACGCTCCTGCTTGACGCTCACGCGACGCTCCTGCCGGTGTGAATGCACTCATTGATTAACATGCACGCACTGCTCACGCGGCGCTGACATTTGCGGTGTGAAACGGCCGTAATTCACGAGGTTTCCTACATGTGCGTTCCGTGTGCATGTGTGATGCTGATGTTGCGCGATGTTAATCATGCGGCGCCCGAGTGCATTTGATCGGCATAAAATCGGCATATGTCAGACTGACCGGTCGGTCGCCGGTCATGGCCGATCACGTGAAAATCGGCCAATTCCGGTCACCAGCCGATCAATCGGTGCATCTCTAATTAGAATAATTTCTGAAGGATCATGTGACACTGAAGACTGGAGTAATGATGCTGAAAATTCAGCTTTGATCACAGGAATAAATTACACTTTACTATATATTCACATAGAAAACAGATGATTTACATTAGAATAATATTTCAAAATTTGTACTGTATTTTTGATTAAATGAACGCTACATAAATTTTTTACTTTGACTGTATTTCACAAAATCTTTAAATCACATGCTGCTAACATTCAGTCCTGTAGCTTGATCTTCTGTGGCTCTGAATCGTGTTTGTGTTGCTTCATTATCGTCATCTCTCCCGTCAGGAAACTCTTAGGATTTAAAAAAAAAAATCACCGGCTGTGAAATGTGTTGCAATCATGAGGTGCAAATGATAGCTGTAATATCCCGTGTAAAATATGACCAGACTCTCTGAAGAGGAAACGGGAAGTTGCACAAAGGAAAACTTTAGTTAGACAACTTAAGTGTGAGAGCAATGCTAAGTGTGATTCTTGTGGGATGTTTGTGAAGACGTGCTATAATCTCTCTCACACACACACACACACACACACACACACACACACACACACACACACACACACACACACACACCTGCTGTGTGTCTCACTCTCGTTCCTGCAGGATCTGCTGGCTTTGCAAAGTGAAGTTTATTTGTTTGTTAACATATGATGTAAAAACATTTCTCATTAATATAGATTTTTAAATAAAAAATGATATGAAACTTCCCCATTTAGAAAAATAGCCATTGCCAAATGATTCTTAAATATAAACCATTTATTTATTGAATATCCAGAAAAATTACTACATTGTGATGACAGCATGAGGCATTTAATTAACTATGTTAGGTTTTGGTCCTTGCGCCCGCTCCTATAATAAACACTCAATCAGTGTTCATATTCCATCAGAACCAGAAGCACTTAATATTTGAGTGAGTGAGAGAGTGAGAGTGAGTGAGAGAGTGAGTGAGAGAGTGAGTGAGAGAGTGAGAGAGTGAGTGAGAGAGTGAGTGAGAGAGTGATAGAGTGAGTGAGAGAGTGAGTGAGAGAGTGAGTGAGTGAGTGAGTGAGTGAGTGAGTGAGTGAGTGAGTGAGTGAGTGAGTGAGTGAGTGAGTGAGTGAGTGAGTGAGTGAGTGAGTGAGTGAGTGAGTGAGTGAGTGAGTGAGTGAGTGAGTGAGTGAGTGAGTGAGTGAGTGAGTGAGTGAGTGAGTGAGTGAGTGAGTGAGTGAGTGAGTGAGTGAGTGAGAGAGAGTGAGTGTGTGGTATCAGAGATAATGCTGCTCACTCTCTCCTCTCTCAGATCCAGGTCCAGTATTATTCCACCGCTGGACAGTATCCGAGCTCAGCAGTTCACCAAGGTCAGCAGTTTCGCTCCATCTCTCATCAGGTGTCGTTTCCCACTCAGAGATCCCAGCCGCTGCCCCCGCCGGCTCAGCCCTCCGGTCAGTGTGACATCAGACGTCATCATTGTGATGTTTTATGTTCTAATTATGACAATTTTTCTCTTATGTGGATTGAATGGGCTTCCATACGTCTCAGAAGAACTCCTGTCATTTTTCTGCTCTTATATTAATGTCTCACATTATTGGCTCTGAATAATGAGTCCCTCACGATGAGCCGCTGAAGTTTGATGTGCTTGTGTTGAGCAGCTCCACTCCAGCCCATGATGACCAATCAGCAGCCAGCGTACCAGAGCATGCTGGGAGTTCAGCAGCCCCAGAGCATGCTGGGAGTTCAGCAGCCCCAGAGCGCGAGTCTGATGAACACGCAGCGAACGAGCCTCAACGGGCAGATGCAGAGCATGATGGTCCAGTACCCCCCCATGCCCTCCTATCAGGTGGCGTGTGTGTTTGTGTGCGTGCGTTTGTGTTTGCATGCATGCATGTGCGTGCGTGCGTCTGACTGACAGCACCACTCATGTGTGCGTGCATGTGTGTGTGTGTGCAGGTTCCTGTAGCGAGTGAGAGTCAGTCTGTGGTGCAGCAACAGTTCCAGCAGTCCGTCATGGTGCCCGTCAGCCAGTCAGTGCAGGGAGCCATGCCACCCGCCGCGCCCATGCCCGTCTACTACAGTGTCCTGACACCCACACAGCAGAACAGCACAAGGTACACACTCACACACACACACACACACACACACGCTACCCGCCGCGCCCATGCCCGTCTACTACAGTGTCCTGACACCCACACAGCAGAACAGCACAAGGTACACACTCACACACTCACACACACACACACACACACACACACACACACACACACACACACACACACACGCCACCCCGCCGCGCCCATGCCCGTCTACTACAGTGTCCTGACACCCACACAGCAGAACAGCACAAGGTACACACTCACACACACACACACACACGCCACCCGCCGCGCCCATGCCCGTCTACTACAGTGTCCTGACACCCACACAGCAGAACAGCACAAGGTACACACTCTCACACACACACACTCTCTCACACACACACACACACACACACACACCCGCCACCCGCCGCGCCCATGCCCGTCTACTACGGTGTCCTGACACCCACACAGCAGAACAGCACAAGGTACACACTCTCACACACACACACACACACACACACACACACACACACACACCCGCCACCCGCCGCGCCCATGCCCGTCTATTACAATGTCCTGACACCCACACAGCAGAACAGGACAAGGGACACACACACACACACACACGCCACCCGCCACGCCCATGCCCGTCTACTACAGTGTCCTTTATTTCTCACAATTCTGACTTTATAACAACATTTTTTATATTTGATAAAAATAAAAGATTTAATTTATTAAGTCAGTAATGTGCATTTTGAGTGTGTTCCCGAACACCAGCATCAGAACGCCAGAGAACATGACAGCGTTTACTGTGTTTCGTCTGACGCTCCGAGAGACACTCGTTTATGATGGAGGGAGAAACAGCCGGATTGCAGAAACTTAGTTTATTACTGATATTTTGCTCCAATTTCCTAGGAAGTGATGATTTTACCTTGAACACATGGGATGGAAACGATGCTTTATTTGCAATTCCAATTTTTCACAAATTAGCTAGTGTTATGTAACCGTTTTTTGTTCGTAACTTGATTTCTCTCTCTCTCTCTCTCTCTCTCTCTCTCTCTCTGTGTGTGTGTGTTTCAGTCCATCTGTGGGTTACCTGCAACCCACTTCAGATCAGTACCAGATGACCCAGTCTGCCTCGCCCTGCAGCCCACAGCCAATACAACAGCAGTATTCAGGTATCCCACAACCACCCTGGGCACCAGTTACATCATTTATATTAGTAGTTCGCTTTTTAGGGGTTCAAGTGCGTAAAAGTGATCGGGCAGACCAAACCGTAAGTCGTAGAGACTTGAAACTTTGAGGGCTGGTAGTACTCACACCGGCTACAACTGCACCAATTCTCGCCCCAATCGGCCTGACGGTGGCGCTATAGCGGTCAAAAGAATGAAATAGCTTATAACTCCTAAACCGTCAGTCAAGTGTCTTATATCGTTGGAATCCTCGACTCAGAATGCACGGCCCGGATTTGCTCGTCGTTCTGGCAAAATAAAAAACCTACTTTTGCGAACTAGTCCTAGATTTTTCGGCCTGATCGGAACCAAACCAGTGCAGAGTCTGATTGTCAATAGTTATAAAAAATAGAAATTTTGGTTCACGGTCTCTAATGCTGCGTTCACACCGGACGCGAATAGCGCGTCAAATTCGCGCCTGCCGCGTCTAGTTGACACTTGACCAATTTGTGTTAATTCGCGTGTCAAGAGCGAAATTGACACGCGTAAAAACAAAAGTTTGAGGTGAAATTTACGCGCGTCAGAGGCGAAAGTTTCGAAACCCGTTGGCGGCCATCTTTTTTAGATGTTTATCGAGCATTAGCATTAGCATTAATCGAGAGAGTCACCGCTCGTATATGCTCTGGAGAGCAGAAACAGCTGCGTAGGGGACATCGTCGCTGTACTCGGGTCCACCAGACCCTCCGGAGGGTTTCAGGAGTTTCACAATTTGCTCCAGGAGCTAGGTTTGATGGACCTAACGATGAGGACGCTGACGAGGACAGCGTAGGCCGTATAAGGCCTCGGCCTCGAGTGGTCGCTGCCTGACGAGCCCGCGCTCTACAGCCCGGCGCGAGGTTCACCCTCGCCCGCACCCACCTAATCTGTCAAAAACATTTTTTAAAAAGTTTTTATACACTAAATTGTGTTTGTTGTCTTTACATTAGAATAATAATGTTTCATATAATCTAGAATAGAAATGGAATAAATAGCATTCAATACAAAATGAGTATCTCTCATATATTGAAATCGAGTTTTTATGTGAAAGATTTGCTTTGCACACCAAGCATTTTAGTCATATTACAAAATAATTTATTGAGGCCAAACATAAAATAACATTATAAACACGTGACAGCAGCAAGCAGGCTCCTGATTGGTTAACGCGGCGCGAATTGACGCAGAAGTTCAGATTTTTCAACTCGGGCGGCAGACGCGAATTCGCGTCAAACGCGAGAATGCACAAAAAGCACTACATAAAACATTCGCGCTTAACGCGCCAGACACTCCATTCGCGCAAACTTGACGCGCGAATGAGGCGTATTCGTGTCTACCGCGCCGCGCTCTACGCCTCATTCGCGCCGCAGGAATTTTTTTCGCGCATAACGCGTCTTTGCATTGACTTAACATTGAAATCACTCGCGCTATTCGCGTCCGGTGTGAACGCACCATAAGGGCCGCCAAAACGTTGGGAAATAGGAGGAGCCAGTTTTACTCAAATAGCTATAACTCGCAAACGGAATGAGATATCTTCACCAAACTCAGCGCACTTATGAAAGAGCTCATTCTGTGGTCACTATAACAGTAAAAAGAAAAACATGAAAACGGCTGTAACTACTTCACCGCTAGTCCGATTGACTTGAAAATTGGCATGCCGTGTCTTTGTCCGAGCTGCCATGATTGTCTATGCGTACATTGACGTATCTCAAAGAACATGTCCACCATCGGCCAATGAAATACTGTTAACTGTTAAAAAACTTTAAATCCATGTATTTCCTGTGGTAAATTTCCTGTATTGGCTGTAAATGGTGATTTACATCTATGATTGAGATTGTAACAGGCTTGCTAAATAAAACTTAATATCTTTTTACGCGTGTGCTTAAAGTCCTTAAGCCGCTTGAACCCCAATAATTGCTGCTCGTAGCTGTATTTTATATGGAAGGTAATATCTAGGGACACTTTAAGAGCAGTTTTGTTTTCATAACTCTGTCTAGTTTATTTTGAGTTCAGAGTGATTGACACACGTGTGTGTTGATGTGTTGTAGGGGTCCCGCCTCCCGGTCCCAGTGTTATGGTAATGCAGCTCAGTGTTCCCAACGGGCCACAACCGACCCAGAATCCTCCACTGGTGCACCAGTGGAACCCCTGCAAGTTCTACAGCATCGAGCAGAGACCCAGCAAACCTGAGCAGCAGGTATTACACACACACACACACACACACACACACACACACACACACACATAAACACACACACAGCTACACCTGGGAATGCATGTGATCCGTCAGGATGACTCGCACGGGGGGTGCAGGAAAAAAAAAAATATATATATTTGCCATATATATTTTTGGGGATATGGCAAAAATATCATATCAGAAAATCACGATTCTTTTTTGCATGTTGGTTTTACTATTTTTGCACGTGACTGAGCATTACAGCCAAACTAATGTCCCTATTTTAAAAACAAAGCCTTACAAGGTCACAAAATATAAAATAAAAAAAGAATTGTCGACATTTAGCTACAATAACAATAATCATGTTTACCCACAATGCCTCTGAACTTCAATTTGTCTCAACATGGGGTCAGTCAATAAATGGGAAACAAAGTAACTTGAGTTACTTATTTGAAGAAAAAAAAAAGTCTTTTATATTTAGTTGTAAATTTGAAAAGTAATCCGTTACTTTACTAGTTACTTGAAAAAGTAATCTGATTACATAACTCAAGTTACTTGTAATGAGTTACACATAACACTGCACACATGTGACATCATGGTGAGCTCCGGACCCGCGGGGACCCTGTTTACAGTCACCATGATCTAGTGTGTGTGTGTGTGTGTGTGTGTGTGTGTCCTACTGCCCCAGTGACCTGAGCATGTTGCCTTTGACCGTCTGTGTGTGTGTGTGTGTGTGTGTGTGTGTGTGAGCAGACAGGCGCTACTCTTTACTGGGGCAGCCGCTTCAGTACGGTTCTTTTTTTGCATGTTGGTTTTACTATTTTTGCCCGTGACTGAGCATTACAGCCAAACCACTATTTTAAAAACAAAGCCTTACAAGGTCACAAAATATTAAATAAAAAAAGAATTGTTGACATTTAGGCCAAAGTGGCGAAATAAAAAATCTTTGTTATACATTTATACATTAAAAGTTATACACTGATTCTTATTAAAGCTATGATTAAAGTTCTCAGAGGAGTGAGTGATTTTCTCTGTGTTTTATTAACATTAAAGGGATAGTTATAAAAGTTATAAGGGAAATTAATACGTCTAATCATCATTACTGTGTGTGTGTGCGTGCGTGCGTGCGTGTGCCCGTGTGTGTGTGTGTGTGTGTAGGTCAGCAGCCCGCTGGCGTCTCCCACACAGTCTCCTGCTCCCTCTCCGTCTGGGAGTGTGAACACTGTGTGTCCGGGTCTCGGCCCGCTGCCTCTCATCTCTCAGTTCCCTCGGCCCGGTGGACCAGCACAAGGTACACACTCTCATTAATAACTCACACACGTCATGACATAGACATGTGCTAACGGGCCAATTCACTTTTTTAGTTTTTATTCTGTGGCGGAACAAGCGTCCATAGACGTGTGCTGACTGGCATTGACGTGGAGTCGTTTTTCTGTCCACACTGAAAGCAAAATCCTGCAAAGCATTATATTAGAGATGCACTGACATTCCAGCGACCGAAAACTTTCAGCTGAAACGTTTATTTTTAGTTTCGGGCCTGAAATGGTTTTGGAGAATCGAATCAGTGTGTGAAGCAGACGTTTAATTAGCTCTATTTCGTGACACAACGTGGATAAGCTACAACTCTTGAACATGTCAGCTGTGTGACACTCGCTCTGGATCGACTATATTAATTTCTTGATTTTAATCGGTAATGAAAATGGATTCTTAAATCTTTTAGTCTGTGCTGTTTTCTGTTGATCCGTCAACAACTTAATAATCACTTTGTTACTTTTAATATGAAGTCTCAACTTTAAAATTCTGTCATTTTATTACAAAAAAGTTTTGTAGCTGTTCCGTTCAAGCGTCTCGTGAACCGATCATCTCTTCCTCTTTACCACTAGCAAATAAACATCAATGAACATCAGATTCAGAACAACTTCCTGAAATCAATCATGTCTCATATAATCATCAATCAGTGTTTCAGCCGCAGAAAGACGTCAATAAAGCAGCTTGTAGGCTCTTCAGTGTCACTTAAAGTCACATTTACCTCAAGAAAGCTCTTCAATGTCCATAAACTCATTAGTTATCTAGAAAGAATAACTCTAGAGAAGAGCATTTTGCTAAACATATGCACTGTTGTAGTGATGTCTTCATTATTCTATATTATTTCATACATATTTACATTTTCTTATCTCTTTATTTATTAGTTATTTTATTGATTATTATCTGATGTGAAGCACTTTAAGCTTTACTGCTCGACAATACAAATAAAATCTACAAATACAATTATTATTATCATTAACCTGGATGGAGTTCATTGGTTTAATTATGATACAAAACACCAGCTATAACAAGTTTTCCAAGAGTACACACACACACACACACACACACACACACACACACACACACACACACACACACACACACACACACATCCAGTGTTAGGGAAAGTAACTTTGAAAAGTAATGCATTACAATATTAAAATACAATATACTCCCTTAAAAAGCAACTAATTGCGATACTTAGTTACTTTTTTAGAAAAGTAATGCGTTACGTTACTTTTGCGTTACTTTTTTTCCAGTTTTTCACTTTGCCAGTAAAAAAAAAAAATCTAGTCATTTTTGTTTATGGTTTAACTGAATCATCGCATGTACATTGGTCAATAAAGTGAGATTAAATGCATACAAATTTATGTTTTATTTAACATATTTAGTTATTGGAGTTTTGCATAGGATTCTGATCCTGCATTTCACTGATTTTATTTATTTTGAGGAATATTGAAAAAAAATTTGTGCAAATGAGATGAATAAATGCACACTCACATTTAGTCTAGAACTATAATAACTGCAATAACTGTTTACCCACAATGCCTCTGAACTTCTATTTGTCTCAACATGGGGTCAGTCAGTAAATGGGAAAACAAGGTAACTTGAGTTACTTATTTGAAGACATTTTTTTTTTTATATTTAGTTGTAAATTTGAAAAGTAATGCGTTACTTTACTAGTTACTTGAAAAAGTAATCTGATTACGTAACTCAAGTTACTTATAATGAGTTACACATAACACTGCACACATGTGACATCATGGTGAGCTCCGGACCCGCGGGGACCCTGTTTACAGTCACCATGATCTAGTGTGTGTGTGTGTCCTACTGCCCCAGTGACCTGAGCATGTTGCCTTTGACCGTCAGTGTGTGTGTGTGTGTGTGTGTCAGCAGACGGGCGCTACTCTTTACTGGGGCAGCCGCTTCAGTACAGCCTGTGTCCTCCTCCCATCATGCACAACCACAACCAGTCCTCTTACAACTCCCATCAGGTACAGGTGTGTGTGTGTCTGTGTGTCTGTGTGTCTGTGTGTGTGTGTGTGTGGATGGGCATGTTTAGCTATACTTGTGAAAACCAAATGTCTCCAAACTTCCCTATTTTAAGAGACTTTTTGCTGGTCCTCACAAGGAAAATTGATTAATAAACATAATAAAATGTTGTTGTTGTTGTTGTTTTTTTATGTAAAAATGCAGAAAGTTTTGTGTGATGGGTAGGTTTAGGAGTAGGGTTAGTGTGTGTGTGTGTGCAGTGGGTAGGTTTAGGGGTACAGTTAGTGTGTGTGTGGTGTGTGTGTGTGTGTGTGTGTGTGTGTGTGTCGTGTGTGAGAGAGAGATGGGTAGGTTTAGGAGTAGGGTTAGTGTGTGTGTGTGAGAGAGAGATGGGTAGGTTTAGGAGTAGGGTTAGTGTGTGTGTGTGTGAGATGGGTAGGGTTAGTGTAAGGGGAGAGAATATACAGTTTATACAGTATAAAAACCATTACGGCTATGGAGATCCTCACAAGTGTAGCAAAACAAACTTATGTATGTGTGACTGAGTATGTATCAGTTTCAAAATATACTGACTGTTTTCTTAACGGATGGTGACCATTGTCTGTTTAGTCAGTAATTGTAGTAATTTTTAAGTAAAAAAAAAGTGTTCATGTATTTAAATTGTTATATATATATATATATATATATATATATATACAGGTCCTTCTCAATAAATTAGCATATTGTGATAAAGTTCATTATTTTCCATAATGTAATGATAAAAATTAAACTTTCATATATTTTAGATTCATTGCACACCAACTGAAATATTTCAGGTCTTTTATTGTTTTAATACTGATGATTTTGGCATACAGCTCATGAAAACCCAAAATTCCTGTCTCAATAAATTAGCATATCATGAAAAGGTTCTCTAAACGAGCTATTAACCTAATCATCTGAAACAACTAATTACCTCTAAACACCTGCAAAAGATTCCTGAGGCTTTTAAAAACTCCCAGCCTGGTTCATATCTCAAAACCGCAATCATGGGTAAGACTGCTGACCAGAAGGCCATCATTGACACCCTCAAGCAAGAGGGTAAGACACAGAAAGAAATTTCTGAACGAATAGGCTGTTCCCAGAGTGCTGTATCAAGGCACCTCAGTGGGAAGTCTGTGGGAAGGAAAAAGTGTGGCAAAAAACGCTGCACAACGAGAAGAGGTGACCTGACCCTGAGGAAGATTGTGGAGAAGGACCGATTCCAGACCTTGGGGGACCTGCGGAAGCAGTGGACTGAGTCTGGAGTAGAAACATCCAGAGCCACCGTGCACAGGCGTGTGCAGGAAATGGGCTACAGGTGCCGCATTCCCCAGGTCAAGCCACTTTTGAACCAGAAACAGCGGCAGAAGCGCCTGACCTGGGCTACAGAGAAGCAGCACTGGACTGTTGCTCAGTGGTTGCTCAAATTTTGCATGTCATTCGGAAATCAAGGTGCCAGAGTCTGGAGGAAGACTGGGCAGAAGGAAATGCCAAAATGCCTGAAGTCCAGTGTCAAGTACCCACAGTCAGTGATGGTCTGGGGTGCCATGTCAGCTGCTGGTGTTGGTCCACTGTGTTTTATCAAGGGCAGGGTCAATGCAGCTAGCTATCAGGAGATTTTGGAGCACTCCATGCTTCCATCTGCTGAAAAGCTTTATGGAGATGAAGATTTCATTCTTCAGCATGACCTGGCACCTGCTCACAGTGCCAAAACCACTGGTAAATGGTTTACTGACCATGGTATTACTGTGCTCAATTGGCCTGCCAACTCTTCTGACCTGAACCCCATAGAGAATCTGTGGGATATTGTGAAGAGAAAGTTGAGAGACGCAAGACCCAACACTCTGGATGAGCTTAAGGCCGCTATCGAAGCATCCTGGGCCTCCATAACACCTCAGCAGTGCCACAGGCTGATTACGGCCATGCCACGCCGCATTGAAGCAGTCATTTCTGCAAAAAGGATTCCCGACCAAGTATTGAGTGCATAACTGAACATAATTATTTGAAGGTTGACTTTTTTTGTATTAAAAACACTTTTCTTTTATTGGTCGGACGAAATATGCTAATTTATTGAGACAGGAATTTTGGGTTTTCATGAGCTGTATGCCAAAATCATCAGTATTAAAACAATAAAAGACCTGAAATATTTCAGTTGGTGTGCAATGAATCTAAAATATATGAAAGTTTAATTTTTATCATTACATTAGGGAAAATAATGAACTTTATCACAATATGCTAATTTATTGAGAAGGACCTGTATATATTGACCATCAGTCGCGCTGCTTTCTTAATACAGTGGAATCCAGAAGTCTTGAGACCACTACTGAAAGTTGATCTGTTTAGCGTTTTCTAATTTGTTACTAATGTTTTCATTGCTAATGATCTGTGTGTGTGTGTGTGTGTGTGTGTGTTTGGTCAGAATCAGGGAGTGATGAAGCACGGAGCTCGGGGGAAAAGACAAACGCTCAAATCTGCCTCTACAGATCTGGGAACTACTGACGTGGGTAAGAGACCAACACCAGAGGCTCTGCTCATCGAACCCTCACACGCCTCAATATCAGGACACAATACTCATGCTTTCAAATAGAAAACAAAATATGATAAATAAAAGGTGGAATATGTGTTTTATGTGTTGTATCTTATTTGATACATCAGGCTTTTATGGCTCATATTTTACAATATAGTGAGAATATGGAGAGAGAAAAAACAAGTTTTTGAGTGAAAAAAGTTCTCAAGCTTATTCACCCAAAAAAAAAAAACAATGTTCAAAAGTTGAGATCAGTGAGTCAGTTCAGAAAAAGTACCGCATTGTTTTCCGAATATAAGACGACCCTGATTATAAGACCCCCCTCTTTTTTCAAGAGGTACCTTTTGAAAATCATTTTCATACTGCATATTTTTCATATTTTAATTTTTGTATTGCAAGTATGGTAAATACTGGTAAAATGTACCAACGATCACGTTAAAAAAAAAAAAAAGAAAAAAAAAAAGTGGCTTACCATAAAATTTATTCGAATTATATAACAATATCCATCTCATAGTGAAAACCATGTAACCTACAAAAATTGTATAAAAAAATGACAGACACAGAAGCACAAAAGTAAGTTTTAGTCCAGTGCAATAACATCAACCACAATTTCTGTCTCTCTCCAGTGTTGAGTCGAGTCCTGGAGGTCACAGATCTTCCCGAGGGAATCTCCCGACCCGAGGCCGAGAAGCTCTTCAACCAGCTCTCGCTCTGCGGAGCCAAGATCCAGTGGCTGAAGGACCCGGCGTGTCCCAGAATGCCCGGCGGCAGCGACCCGGCTCACCTGTACACGGTCGTGGCCGTGTTCCCGAACACCATGGCGGCCCAGAGCGCCTCGTTCAAGCTCAACAACACCGGAGCGAGTCTGTTCAAACTGCGCGCCACCAAGAAGAACTATGACCTGCGCGTGTTTGAGCGGGCGAGCTCGCAGTGAGGCGGGCGAGAGAGAGATCATCCTGATGTTCCTTTTTTATTGTTTTGTATCATTAACTGAAGAGCACATGTGGCACAGAAGCGTGATGCGTTGTATGTGTATCATATGACACGCGCACACACTCATAGACACAAGCAGGCGCCGGAAATAAATCTAGATTCTCGTGTCGTTCCAAACCCGTGTGACTGAGAAACCATCAAACTGTCGTCAAAGACGTAACGCGGATGTTTAAGAGTCAGTGGTGTTGGACATCATATAGTGAACTTTTAGACTTCACATTAATATATGGAAGATTTTAAAACATAATTGCAACTTTTTATCTTGCAATTCTGACTTTATTTCTCGCAATTCTGACTTTGTCTCGCAATTCTGACTTTATTTCTCGCAATTCTGACTTTATATCTCGCAATTCTGACTTTATTTCTCGCAATTCTGACTTTATATCTCGCAATTCTGACTATGTCTCGCAATTCTGACTTTATTTCTCGCAATTCTGACTTTATTTCTCGCAATTCTGACTTTATTTCTCGCAATTCTGACTTTGTCTCGAAATTCTGACTTTATATCTCGCAATTGTGAGTTTATATCACGCAATTCTGACTTTATTTCTCGCAATTCTGACTTTGTCTCGCAATTCTGACTTTATTTCTCGCAATTCTGACTTTATTTCTCGCAATTCTGACTTTATATCTCGCAATTCTGACTTTATTTCTCACAATTCTGACTTTATATCTCACAATTCTGACTTTATATCTCGCAATTCTGACTTTATTTCTCGCAATTCTGACTTTTTCTCGCAATTCTGACTCTGTCTCGCAATTCTGACTTTATTTCTCGCAATTCTGACTTTATATCTCGCAATTCTGACTTTGTCTCGCAATTCTGACTTTACATCTCGCAATTCTGACTTTTTTCTCGCAATTCTGACTTTACATCTCGCAATTCTGACTTTATTTCTCGCAATTCTGACTTTATTTCTCGCAATTCTGACTTTTTTGTCTCGCAATTCTGACTTTATATCACAATTCTGACTTTATTTCTCGCAATTCTGACTTTATATCTCGCAATTCTGACTTTATTTCTCGCAATTCTGACTTTATTTCTCGCAATTCTGACTTTATATCACACATATGGAAGTAGAATAATGTCAAATGTTTTTGAAATAAAAAGCCTGTTGAATTGCACTACTTGAAAAAAAATAGGCATTGCATTAACCATGCTTGCATTTTAATGCATTGTATTTTTAGTGCTTACATTTTTATGGGCTGAAAATCAACATGGTTGAATATTTAAGCTGTGAATATTTCAATTAAAAACATTTCAAACACCTTTTCATTATTAAAAATTCAATAATCCATATTCACCTTTCATATTTCACTTCCAAAATATTCAAACTGTTTAAAAATACAACCAATAATATTCAACAGGCAATTTTCGGTCCATTTTATTTCGCTTTGCAAATTCGCTTCCACAAATTCAGTGGTTCAAATTCGACAGTAAATTCAACATTGACGTCCAGGAACTGCAGGAAAAGCAGTAGATTGCCGAGCATACTCTCCATCTGCTGTTAGTCGACCTCACCATCAGATGGTGCAAAAGCGCGTGTTGTTGACGAAGACATTCATTCATAAAATGAAAATGATTATCTGTGTCAGTATATGCGGAAAAGATAAAGACAAACTTCATTGTTACTTTCCCTGTGTAGCCTACATGTCATCAGCTTTCTCTACCATGAACAGGATTATAATCGGTTTCCCTCAATACCTCATACTCAAGGATTTCCCTTCCGTTGATACAGTGATATGGGACTTTATATCTCGCAATTCTGACTTTGTCTCGCAATTCTGACTTTATTTCTCGCAATTCTGACTTTTTTGTCTCGCAATTCTGACTTTATTTCTCGCAATTCTGACTTTATATCACACAATTCTGACTTTATATCACACAATTCTGACTTTATTTCTCGCAATTGCGATTTTTTTTCTCACAATTGCGAGTTTAAATCTCGCAATTCCTAATTTTTAATCTTAGAATTGTGTTATAAAGTCAGAATTGCGTGATATAAAGTCAGAATTGCAAGAAAAAAAAAGTCAGAATTGCGAGATATAAACCCACAATTCTGACATCTTTTATAAAGTCCAATTCTAAGGAAAGAATTCGAACGTTTTTTTTCTCGCAATTGTGAAAAGATGTCAGAATTGCAAGATATAAAGTGCCAATTGTGTGTTATAAAGTCAGAATTGATATACATCCAATTCTAAGCTAAAAAGTAGGAATTGCGAGATGTAAAAAAACTCGCAATTCTGAGTTAAAAAGTCCGAATTATGAGATACAAATTCCTTTTTTATTTGTATTCTGTGGCGGAAACGAGCTTTCATTGGAATAAAGTCACGAGTCTCTTATGATTCTTTTATATGTAACTATAAAGCGCAGATGTTCTTCCGGTGGAGTCACACAGGTTTGGATCAACATGAGGATGAGTAAATGATGGAAGGATCATCATTCAGCACTTCTCCATCTCTCTCTCTCTCTCTCTCTCTCTCTCTCTCTCTCCTCGTCTTCTCTCGGTTCACTTTGGATTTCTTCCTCTTTCACTTTCTAGCGTTTCTTGCTTTCTGTTTTGCCTTAACGCTGTTGTGGACTTCTGTATTGCGCCGTTTATTTTCTCTCTCTCTCTCTCTCTCTCTCTCTCTCTCTCTCTCTCTCAGATGAATCTTCTTTTCTCGTTTCAGTATATTTATATAAGTGATGTAAGGATTATAAGAAATAATCTATATATTCAGTGATTCTTTTCCCGTGGATAAGTTGAAGCTCTTTTCCCGGCCCGCTCCTCCTCCTCTTCCTCGTTGTGTTTGCGTTTTCCCGTTGACGGCTGTGCAGAAAGTATCTGAGGTATTTAAAAAGTGCACAATGATTGCGAATGTCTACTGTAAATTCCATTTAATCTGTTATTTTTTGTTTGTTTTTAAAAATATAAAAGATAACTCAAAGAATCCTGTCGTGGTGTTGAATTGTGTGTGTGTGTGAGTTTGTGAAAGATCCCAGACTCTTTACTTTCTGAATTCTCATTTATAAAACTTCGGATTTGATCCCAAAGTCCATTGATTTTCATCCTGCGTCAAAACTGAGGAGCAAATCAGGATTTATGAAGACAGAAACTGGTGTGAGAAAACGCATGCCACATTATTGAGCTTTATTGAATTATACCAGTTATTTAAAAAAAAAATCAATCATCGTTTATTAAAATGTAAAGATGCATAGTAACAGTTTTTTCAATAAGGTCTCATTAGTAATTGCATTAACTAACAATGAGCTGTACATTCGTTACAGTATTTATTCATCTTTGTTAACATTAATAAATAAAAGTGTGTGTGTGTGAGAGAGAGAGAGTGTGTGTGTTTGAGTGAGAGTGTATCAGAATACGCATTAATATTATTATATGTTCAACTGAAATTATATATATATTTATAAATGAGACTCTTTTATTATTGTGATGTGTAACATTCCGCCTCTGAAACGACTTTCCATTGCTGATGATGTCATCAAGGCCAAACACGATTCACTCGTGTTGCTGTGAAATGAATGGACGGAATAAGCCCCACCTTCAGAAGAAAGAGCCAATCAGATGCTCTCAGATTATAATAATGTCAATCAGCTCAAATCTCTCTGCAAACACTTGCAGGGGTAAAAACACTCATTTAAGGGCTGGTTATTAATGTGATGATTAATATTAATCCAGTGTTCACATCATGAGGTTTCTGCAAGTGTTTGACTTTCACGTGTTTGTCAAACTCAAGATTATAGGTTAGCATTTTGGGATTATAAACACTTTTACAGGCATGTATCGACCAAAATGATAGTTAAAGATGAACGTGTATCAGCATCTGAACATGTTATTATTATTATTATTATTGTCAATTTTAGCTGGTGCTCTTTTTTTACACGCAGGTTCATTATTGTAGTGATGATGTGTTTTGCTGTCATTAAGTGAGTGTTGCTATAGAAACAGGATTGTAACAGATTTAGAATCTCAGTAATTCCATCATGACGTGAATATGATCTATAATTAGACTACAGGTGTTCTGTGACATCACTGTCAAAAACTCTTTTGGAACCTTTATTTTTAACACACAAAAAAACGTTTTCTTTTTTTTTTTAAAGTTGCTCTCAGACTGAAGGGGAATTATAGGAAAGAGTTTCAGGTATAAAGTGTGTTTTTAAAGCTGAAAACTGTTGATCTAATGTTGATGCATCAAAACATTCCCAACACTTCCTACAAACAGGATAGAAATATTTACTTTTGTTAAACTCACACTCACAAGCTGATGAATTAAAAATCAAGCGAATATTTTCTTTAATGTTTGAGAACATAAATGATACAAAGAACGTCTGTTTGTGTTCCATTAGAACTCTTAGAATGTTTGTGTTAATTAGAAAGCTACATTTCATTTATTAGTAACACTTTACACTAAGATCTTTTTTGTTAACATCAGTTTATGCATTAGTTAACCTGAACTAACTATGAACAATATGTTATTACAGCATTAATACAAATATAATTGTTCATTCATGTTAGTTTGCAGTGCACATACTGCCGTGTAACTTTATCATTTGTATATTGCATAATATATTGAGAAATGTAGAAATTAGAAGAGAAATGTGAAGTCAAGCCCAATTTGCTTTTCCAATTGATTTTCCAGTTTTCAAAAATATGGTCCAACTTTATATCCGGCGTCTTTATTATTTAACGTAAGGACAGAAGTTAGTGTTGATGAAGTGTTAAATCACTTGTGCTGCTTGTGTAATTACACATTAACAGGTCATTTTAAAATATAAATACAATGTTAAAATGTGCATTGTGTTAAATTATTATTTTAAATGTTAAGTTTAGTAGTTAGACACTTAATATAAAGTGGGACTAAAAATGTTGTAGTTCTTAAAGTGGTGGTAATGCCCTTTTCACAAGATGTAAAATAAGTCTCTGATGTCCCCAGAGTGTGTGTGTGAAGTTTTAGCTCAAAATACCCCACAGATATTTTTATATAATATATTAAAATTGTCAATTTTTGAGGGTGAGAAACAACGCACCGTTTTGTGTCTGTTCCTTTAAATGCAAATGAGCTGCTGCTCCTGGCACAGGGGGCGGAGCTACAACAGCTTGCACTCACACAGACACACTGAACATTTCAAAAACTTTTAGCCTTTTATGTTCAAACCGGAGTCAGACAATGATGGAGAGAC